>JBCNYH010000008.1:19130920-19160347 GCA_039654325.1 Tandanus tandanus | reverse complement strand
TGAAGGTGGAGGAAGGGAAGGTGCAGCTCACTCCCCCACCGCCACACATTTTTCCTGCTGGTTCGGGAATTGAACCACCGACCTTAAGGCCTTGCCCAAACCTCCCACATGCCCTGACACGACATACTAAGACACTGGGCTCACCATCAAGGAGCTACCCTCAGCTATGGCCAGCAAGCATCAGTGGCTCTCATGTGTCTTCTCGTTCTTGACAGCAGTTGATGATGATGATGCAACATCCGTGTACGAAAACTCTAAGATACGTAAATTTTCTCAAGGATTGACGCATGAGCAGTTCAGCATGTTCAGGTGCTCAAAAAGGAGATTCATTTTAGAAGTTGATGATGATGATAATGAGCATCATCATCATCATCATCATCCAAGCAATTCCAGTAGGGTCCTTGCTCCTTTGGTGCTCAGGCCCTGAAAAACCCTTAGCTTGTCGCGTTAGAGAGAAAGCATCACGGGAAATTTGCTGTTACGAAGCTGTTACTATAGAAACAATTAAACAAGCGTATTAATACGTATAAACCTGCGATTTGAGTCACAGCCAGCACTGCTGTCAGAGCTGCCCGACACACACTTCTGTAGTGCTGAGGATGTGCTCAGCGGTGGTTGTGGGTGGTTTATAGAAGCAGATGGACTCCAGTCAGTGATGATCAGCATGCTGTGGTGGGCTGCTTGGCAGTGTGGCAGCTGAGTGGGAGAATACTGATTGTCACTCCTCCCTTCCTTTCTCGTCTTTCTCCACCACCCAAACCAGACTAGATGCTCTCGCCCAGTGACTGACGTTGTGTGCTGCCATGCTGCCACGCCTTCCAGTATTCTCCACATCCATGTGAAAGAATCCGTCCTCTACCATCCTCTCTCCAACAAACCTGTGCTCACATTCTCTCATGGGACGGTAATATCAAGACTTGATAAGGACATTTGAACAAGCTAATAAGAGGCACACACACACACACACACAGTGCATCCCTGGAGGCCCTTCCTACTCACCACCCATCCACAGGCTCATTTTTAACCTCTCGCTACAGGAATAACAAACCTGTGTGTGCCCTCGGAGTACCAGGTAGAGCTGACGTTGGCACTTCTTGCAGGGAAAAAAATATTCTATGTAAAAACTCGGTGTTGAAAGTTGACGCTGCACAAAAGTAGAAAACTCTATTTTCTAGTAAGGAGGAGGTGAATCCTCAATTCTGATTGGTCAAAAGGGGATGATTAATGTAATAACCTGCTGTAATAGAAATTTTATGTTCTTGTTTTGATGCGTTCTTGTTGCAGAGCAGGGCGGCACGGTAGCAATAGTGGTTAGCACATGCGCCTCACAGCAAGAAGGTCCTGGGTTGGAGTCCCGGGCTCAGGCGTTTCTGTGTGGAGTTTGCATGTTCTTCCTGTGCTTGCATGGGTTTCTTCTGGGTAATCTGGCTTCCTCCCACAGTCCAAAGACACGCACATTAAGCCAATTGGCTGTTTCAAATTGACCCTAGGTTTGAGTGTGAAAGGCTTCGGAGGCTTCGGTTCGTACTCTGCATTTCATCCGTATTTGTGCATATTTTCTGAAAGCTTACATCCACGATGGAGAATTACCAGCAGAAATAAAGCATCTACACCACTGCGTCTACGTTATTCCGACCTCCACCGTCATTATGTATGTTGCTATCAGAAACGGTTGACTCTGAGATGCCCTCTAGTGGACCCACTTCTTAACGTCCACCCATGACAATGTGAAGGAAGCATGGAAGTACTTGGATAGTGATGATTACATCATTTGATTGGAATGTGCTTATTTATTTTTAGATGTAAAAGGAGCGTAAAAGAGGCTGTACATGATGTACGGCTTCATACCATTCTGTTATTAATGACTGTCCTGTATCAGGATGCCCCTAAGTGTGCTATTCCATACATGCTGACCAAAAGGTGAATTAGCACTGATAAACACTCTATCTCGTTTTCTCGACACATACATCATGACATTTTAATTCAACATTTTGTGTGTTGGTTAGGAACCAGACTGATGACTCACAGGGTTTTGGCTGATAACAAGGCTGAACTGTCAGCTAGATATTTTTGATGAGCAGTTTTGTGTCGAGTAACATCATAAAAGTGGCAGGGTTTCTGTGTGTATTTGTGAGCAACCAGAGATGTCATTCTTATTTTTTTGTGTTGTCTTGATATAAAATTCTGGGTTTTGGCAGCATCTACTCGGGTTAAAAGCAACCTCCGAGGCAGCCTGAGGTCTCACACACACACACACACACACACACACACACACAAGTTTATATGGAGTGCTTTCAGAGCTAGAGGAGGCCGTGTGTGTTCCTGCTGAAAAAAATGACAGCTCTTTGTAAACGCCTATCGTCCTGAAGAGAGTGAGAGAGTTGGCCGCTTAAATGGAAATGACTCGGACTGAGAGACACCTGACAACAAGAAGTGTGTGTGTGTTTGGAGGCACTAAGAAGCACATCTGGATCTGGTGACTTCTCAACATTTACGGGTGTTGATTCACAGGGGTATCATTACCATTAGCGTTAGCCTGAAGTGTGCGGCGTTGTTATCGGGATCTTAGCCGCTAAGTAAACATACGTAACCTCCTTCTCTCTCATGTGTGTGATCACCTCGTTTTCTTTTTCTGCTTTCTTCTCTGATGGAATCTAAAAATATTTCCTTGATTGTCGGGATGAATGCTGAGTGTGTCGGTGTGATGATTGTCAGCAGGAGAGAGGCGTGTGTGTGTGTGTGTTCTCTACAACAACTGTCTTGGCCTCAGTTTTCTCTGGTGTTTAAGGAGAGATGGATTGTGAATTGTAATAGGCGAGAGAGAGAGTGAGAGAGCAGCCTTTTGCCCCTCAGACGGACAGGCCCGAGGCAGGCAGGCTGACGAGTCGATCACCGCTGCAGCGGAGCAGCGCGGCACAACGCTCCAGACATTTTCAGCTGAATACAAGCTTGGCCTACCAAAGAGCAGACTCCTGTCACAAGCTCGCATAGATATGAGAACACACACGGGAGCTGTCAGGACCAATCTCACCACTCGAATGATATTTGAATTTTCATCATATTTACAGTTTTAGAGTGTATGATCCCGCCATCTACTTTTACTTGCCTTACGCAAGCCTGCTGAAACGTGTTTGTGAAACGTCTTTCGGGTCTCATGTGTCTTAATAAATAAATCCACATCAGTTTCAGTATCCGCTGCTCATCAGATGTTTTCCGCAGCCTGTGTTGGCCAACACCGGCGTTACATCTGGAGAAACAGGTATAAGTGTACGGAGAAATGTTCGTGATTGTTTATTTTATTGGAGGAAAAAACCCTTACTTTAATAAAAGTCCCATTATGATCAGAGGCTGGACAATAAATATAGATTTCGGGATTAGATGTTGGACACTTTTTCATGGCTAACTAACTGTAACCTTAGTGCCCATTGAAATATCCACAAAATCCAAAAATGATTAGATATTGCAATCTTTATAGGGACAAGATGGGGTCCTAAGAAGGGTATGAATCAGAATAAAAAAAAAAAGCAAAAGCAAGTATGCACGCATACACACTCATGGGGAAATGTTCACTCTGTCTGCAGTAAAAAATTATAGGCTCATTAATATTCAAATGCATTTCAGGACTTAATCTGTTAAGTAATTAAAATTCAAATGCAGTTTTAAAGAGTTTTACAGCTCTGATACACTCGCATGCAAGCACGCACACACACACACACACACAGCCAAAAAGAAAAACTACTGTCCTCTTGTCCCTCCCTGACACCGTGTGTGTGTGTGTGTGTGTGTGTGTGTGTGTGTGTGTGTTTGCACTCAGAGTGTGTCACACACGTCTCCTGCGGTCAGAGCTGAAGTGTCAGTCCAGAGTCAGGGAGTGAAAGAGAGGAAGGGAGGAATGTTTAAGGCAATATCCGCCTGTCGATTCCAAGCCTGCGGGAAAGCGCTTTAAATAAAACAACACAAAGGCGAATAGACGTCACGAGCAGCACTGAAGAAGTAAACAGGCCAGAAATAGTGCGTCTACTAACAGTATGTGCTGAATTAATAGTGCAGCGAGCATCGAACGGGGCGCTGTTTTGTAACAGGGATACACACAGACAAACCAGACAATGGCGGTCAGTATCAGGGTGTACACGACAAATGATACTCATTAAGCATTAAACAGTCCGGTAAATTATAATAAAGTAGAAAATAAAAGAGCTGGATGGTATCAGGGCTAGTCAACGTGTGTGTGTGTGTGAGAGAGAGAGCTTCAGAAATTTTCCCACATGTAATGACAGCAGGCTAAATATCTCTAAACTTATAAGAGTAAACACGATGTATGTGTTTTTAATGGTTTGTAAGCATGTGATGTGTAAGCATGGTGTTAATGCCGTTTTTTCAGCCATTGTTGGTGATGCCTGTGTCTTGTTGTACCTACAGGTAGAATGTAAGAAGGCCCAGCCCAAAGAAGTGATGTTTCCCCCGGGCACACGGGGCAGGGCCAGGGGTATTCCCTACACTATGGACGCCTTCATGCTGGGGATGGGAATGCTGAGTGAGTACCAAGATTCATGCACACACGCACACACACATTCATGTCACACTGAATCAATTTTCTCAACAGTTTTACTCTTTCAGGTGAATATCTCACTCAGATTGGGGGCAGCTGTAGCCTAATGGTTAGAGAAGCGGCTTTGGGACCAAAGGGTCTCTGGTTTGATTCCCGAACCAGCAGGAAAAATGTGAGGCGGTGAGGGAGTGAGCTGCACCTTCCCTTCCTCCAACTTCATGGCTGAGGTGCCCTTGAGCAAGGCACCTAACCCCCAAATGCTCTCTGGGCGCCCCAATGTGTGTGGCAGCCCACTGCTCCGAGTGTGCTCACTGATTATTTGTGTGTGCTCACTTTGGATGGGTTAAATGCAGAGGCAATATTTTCCTTTGTGGGATTAATACAGTATAGCAAAATCAAAAAAATATGTAAATACAGTATGATTGGCTCTCGGGTTAGTCGCATTCTTCCTCCTCCGGCCACGATACACACTTAAGAGTGAATAAGGTTGAACGTTGTTGATTGGCTCGCGACAAGTGAGGTCACAAATGAGAAGTGATTCGTGGTGTGATGTGCCAGGCCCCTACCAACCTGCGGTCCTGAGCTTGAAGTCATTTCATATGGAAATGAGCCTGTGGAGGCGGAGTCAGTCATCACAAGGTGTATGGCAGTGCCCACTGGAGCGCAGGCTGCATTACCAGCGCAAATGAGCAGGAAAATTGGGATAATGCTCTATTAGGGGCTCACCAATCCATCTACCTGACCTCTGCTCTGGCTAATGACAGTACCAGTGAATCTCAGGAGCACCTCTCTGCTCCGGAGCCAGCATGCAAGCTTACACTTTATCATAGTCATCCCTATAACACAGACACACACACACACACAGCGCGCAGTGGGCAGAGGCTCAGAGGAGGCATCCTGAAATGAACAGAATCTGATTCATGTCCTTTAGCGACAGTGCTGTGGTAGCAGCAGTATGTAAATGGCACTAGGGCGCCTTTTCTTGCCAGCTTTCCTCACAAGCTGGCCAGATTGAACTTTTAACAAGGCATGTGAACTTTTCAGAAGTTCTTACGGTTCAACGCTGAGCTGTGGAGGGAGAGAGAGAGAGAGAGAGAGAGAGTCTTTGGAGTGCTCATGTGAAAATATTAACTCCAGACTTATCCACACTCACGCTTATCTAAATGAAATTGGAAAATGCAGGGCAGCGCGGCATAACTTGGTATAATTTGCATTCAAACGGGGGGAGGGGGAGGGGAGGGAGAGGCAGCCAAAGATCAGGACTCATTATTTAAGGAACTGTAGGTTGCCAGATCTCATTAAAACTCCTTTCCCGGCTCCTTTGTTTACCAGTCCTAATCGAACCATTTATCTTTATTGTGTTGTGCTGCATGTATGTTTGCTGAAATGAATACACATTCGAGCTGGTGCGGAGTATGGGTGTACCAGATGGATAATTGATTTTAAAGTGAATCGGAACCGTCGAGCCATAAAATAGGTGCATTAGCATGCATATTAATAACGGGAACAGGAGGGAGAAGTGACAGCAATAGTAGCAGCAGCTGACTCCGGCACTCCAGAGGAAGCGACAGCCTTTATTTACCCAACATGCATCACGCTGAGGTGCTGCCTGATGCCTGATGGGTAAATAACATTGTGACCTCTGTCATGGTGTTTTCCTACTTGTTGCTGTTTCTTGTTAGTGAGAATTGACCTCGCCAGCCGGTCGCTGAAGCAAGTCAGTAAGGAGTCGAGAAAAAATGACATTTGAGTTTAAATCCAAATTTTTTAATGGAAACTTTGCATTGCAAATTACAAGAGCACGACTGGTTTGCTGGTTGGTTTGTTCTGATATGTCGACATTGATGTAAGTGCATGTGAAAGTGTCTACCAATACAAAGGCATCACGACACAAATAAAAGTCAATAGGGTGTGGGCAATATGACGATATGATAATGATATTGTGATAAATTGTTACAGATTTCTGATACATGTTATTATAGTTAATACGCTGGGATTTTTTATAACAAAATCAGTATCTACTACATTTGCATCCTCATGTCCCGTAGCCTAGTCGGCCGTAGGGAAACCAACTGAGGACCTGACCACTAGTTCCCACAAACCCTCTCTCTTTTCTGACGGCTTTAAGGTGTCACTCAGCTTATTGCCTGGCACGTCCATGATGTTATCCTTCCGACTCTTACGTTACCTGCCTTTCCTTCCCCCTCCACATACTGTGCCTTGCAGTATGTTCTTACCCAGCCATGATGATCTTGTGATATGTCCATACCACTGTAATTTCCATCTTACTGTGGTTAGCAGGTCCTCATTGGGCCCAACTGCCTGTCTGATTCTGCCTTTAACCTCATCATTTGTGATATGTTCTTGGTAAGAAATGCCAACTAGTCGGCGGTAACATCCCATTACTGTGGCCTATACTGTTTTTTCTAGATCTGATGTTATTGTCCAGGATTCACATGCATATAAGAAAGCATCAGCCTAACCTTTAAGCAGAGAGAAATGTTCCTGTCATTCCATATCATCTGAGACCTATGTATAGTACGTCTTCTCTTCGTTTTTGCATTTTGTCCTACTGAGCACATCCTCCAGCTCACTCAGTGACGAACATGATTGCAGAGTGTCTCAGTGCGGTGATTGGTCCAGTCACTCTGCAACCAAGTGCTGACTGCTCTGCCCTTTCAGTTAATGGTGTAGCTAGAACTTTCCTGCACTGACCCAAATCCAATTTAGTGATTGATTGTAGCGAGGCTTTGATTAGCAAAGATTAATCCTGAAAAGGTATCTCCCATGTGTCATGCTTAAACATGCTGGACACACTCCTTTACCCCCAAACCCCGCTGAGGCCTATTAGTCCTAAACAACCCTGGGTTATGCAGATATCCTCTCTGCTGTGGGTTAGCAAAATTCCACATGTAGCCCTCGTCACATCTGCTGCTCTTTGTACACGGTGCATTTCAGCCAGTTTTGCACCCCTGCCCCTCAATTAAATGTCACTGGTTACAGCCTAAGGCGCACAACACCACGGATACGGTAAACGGCATTTAGCTCTGGGTTTTTCATGACGCCACGGTCTAGCCGTGACCGTCCCTCTGCGTGACAGTAATTTGTGCAGCAATTCATACGCATGTCAGAATCCTCTAGCAGCTCCTGCATGTGTTTATGAAGTGCAAGGTCTGTCTGAAAGAATTCATTTCGCTCACTTCCTACTTGCTCACACGCTGCTTGGCTTTGCATCCAAGTTTTTCTTTTTGGACAACATAAAATCAATAAAATGTGTAAATAAAAAAAAAAATAATAATAAACCAGGCCAAGAATAACCGATCTGCCGGAGTAGCAACAGAAACGCTGCCACATCTCTCTGCAGCACCAGAGAAGGAGAGCAGATGGTGGAGAAATTCCCTCATGACGCGTTCTGATTGAAGCTCTTCGCACTTGCTTGCAAACATACCGTTGTAATATCTGCGCACATTCGGTGATGCTGTGGTGCGTGCTGGTGTACTTGTCTAAGCCGATATGCCAAATGGTCTCATTCATGCCCTTGGTCTCTTTTTCTGCTCTCATTCTTCTTCCATAAACTTCATTCTCTGTTCATCAGCAGTTCTAAAGACCACTATGGTGATGTATCATTGGTGGTTTGTTGACTTTCTCAGCACTGTTGGTGCTCAGCAAGCGCAAAAGGAACAGTTTGCAGTTTAAGCTCCCTCTGCTGCCTGCAAGGTGAACTGCTTCTACAGTGAAAACATTAACGGGGGATTCACCTTCCTCACTGTTCGCACTGATCAAACTACTACAGTACCCCTGTTGGGGGGAAAGAAGTAATAGTTGTGTTCCTGACAGGGGCGGAGCTTAGTTTGGTGGCTGAAAGCCGTCAGCCGTATTAATTCTGCTTTTACAACTTTTAGTCAGGCAGACAAAAATCGCAGAGGTCTATTAAAAAAAAAGCTTTTGTCGTGGTTTGAGATTGTGGATCTTATAATGCATAAAGTGATGTTGCACTTACAGCCATAGTGCTGAGAGTATGAGAATTTGAGTGTAAGCATGCAAAGTATGCATCGGCTATTTATCATGGCATCGGATGACTTAACTCACAGAACAGACAGAAATTGTGTAATGTTGATAATAATTGACAAATAAAAAGATTATTCTGTTTGTTTTGAGTATGTAGACTCTATGAGGTGAATCAGACATGGAGTACACACTGTGTATATACATTATATATATATATATATATATATTCTGCCCAGATATCACTGGAATCTTGTACAGTATGATGAGTAATACTTTTAAAAGACTGTTATAAAATAACAACTAGTTAAATACACGACATATGATATTACTAGCGATTACTGCACCTGGGAACGTAGCTTTTTATTTCTGAAGTGTCTAAACTGTTGTCCTCTGTGTGTCCTTTAGGTTACCCAAACATCGTGGCGACGTATGGGCGTGGATACACTGGATTTGCTCCGAGTTACAGCTACCAGTTTCCCGGTGAGTTACTGTGTGATGCTGCTAATAATAGTAATAATAATAATAATAATAATAGAAACATTGTCCATACAGTCATTAATCACAAACATGTAATTGAAATATTTGAGTGTTTGCTCTCATGACTTGTTGCTGTATCATGTATTTAAAGGCTATTTTAGCATTTGTGCCACTTTTTTAGTCACTGCATGCTTGCTTATAATGCATAATCATAGTCGCTGGTAGATTTGTGGGATTTTTGTGAATTTGATTATGTTGTGTTAGTGTGTGAGTAGCGACAGGCATGACACAGCAATAGGGCAACACTACTACAATATTTCTATCACATAAACAGCAGGTTAAAGGAGAAAATGGCATAAACCTTTTAACACCTCCAACACAAATCTCTCAATAAATGGCATGAATGTATCAAAATCCTGTACTTGTACATGTTAACTTGGGCCTTGATGATGTCATCATTCTGAGACTCAGTTTTTAAATAGTCCTGAGTCCGAGTCCCGGGCTCAGCGAGAATAACTGCCACTGAAATCGTGAAAAAAAGAAGCTATCGGCCTACAATTTAGCACCCAGAAAGAAATTAATCAAGAGTTATGAATGAGATTAGCTTTGAACAAGTGCTGTTTTCTCTAACAGCTGCTGCTTTCACCTTGCCTTTCATGTTTATCCTTTTATTTCTCTCTTTCTTTTTTTAAATAAAGTAAAACCCCTTCAACACAGGCTGAATTCTGATTAAATAATATAATGTGCTTCGTACAGAGGGTGTAACTATAATGTAGAAGCATTGTAATATGCCCAGTTTGAACATGGCAAGTATGTTTTCACTCAGAGGTGAGGTGTGTGTGTGTGCATGAAAGAAAGAGAGTGATGGGGAGAGTGTTGAGGGTTTTTGGTTGTGAGATGCTGGCACCAATACATGCCTTCTCGGCCCACGCCTCACTGCCAGTTGACTTCCTGTTTTATTTAAGCCTCTTTACCCATGCCTGTTTGCTGCTCCGGACATCGGTGGCACACGGCTGATAAGCGCGAATGGGAAGCGTCTGACAGCAGCTCAGATCTCCGTAATAGCTTTCCCATGTGTGTGTGTGTGTGTGTGTGTGTGTGTGTGTGTGTGTGTGTGTGTGTGGAGGAAGGATGTAAGAGTTTTGATTGATACTGGTCTTAGCGTCACGTGTTAAGGTTTAGTGCTGCAGGTCGGAAAGTATTTTAATCCCTTTGCGATGTAGGCTAAACATTTCTGGCTTTTATTGAAGTGCTTGAAGTCGTGACAGAGTTGAGTAGAGTCATCAAAGTAAAAGGCTAATTGCACACTTCAGCTTGCCGATTGACCTGAGCAATTAGGACCTCGTTCTTCTCCGGGCTTCTGTCAGTCTAGCGGGCGGAGAGCGGCTAATTGGAAACTCTTTTGGTGCCGCAGGATCGTGTAAAGAATCCATGAAAAAAAAAAATCATCAAACCACATATCGATCATTTCATCCTGTCCATTTAAAAGTAAAGTGGAATGTGGAATTTCATCTGCAAGCCTGCTGGAGTGTACGCTGAAAGGAGAGAGGAGAGATGGCTGGAATGAAGGGATAATGTAGAGTAAATTGGGAAGCACTAGAAGAGCTGTGTGTGTGTGTGCGCGCGTGTGCGCGCAGGGTTACTGATCATCTGCGCTGTGTAACATTAGACCATGCTTAGACTAGCATTAGCATGGTCACATCATTAATGCCACCCACGGTGAACCTCAGCAGCTCTCTCCTTTCTCCTGTGCTGCTGTTAAATGCCTGTTAGGCCTCCATTAGGCCTGCGTGCCGCTTTCGCTCTGTGTCCTGCAAAACAATTTGAAAAAGATGAAAAGTGTGTACGCAATTACAGTCCGAAAAGTGCTGGCCTCTGGAGAAACCTGTTCTCTTTTGTCTGTCTGTCTGTCTATCTATCTATCTAGCTTTATATCTATCTATCTTTGTCTATCTATCTTTATATCTATCTATCCTTATGTTCATCTATCTATCTTTATATCTATCTATCTTTATATCTCTCTATTTTTATGTCTATTTATCTATCTATCTTTATATCTATCTATCTATTTATCCTTTTTTCATTCTCTCACACACTTTTTTCTGATATCCTTTCTATACCTTTCTGGCCACAAGCTTCAGAATCATGAAAGCCGCCGTCTTATAGCTGTCTGGACTTCCATGTATACACCGATCTATAAGCACACAGCTTTTCAGAGACAGATGCAGCCACTGGATTAAAAATAAGTCCAGGCATCCTGCCATTTCTGGGTCAGTAGTAAGCCTTAATGTACCTGACCCTATATTGCCATAGTTCTCATAGTCAGGGTGTGTGTGGTTTATTAAAGGAATCACCAACTCACAATTATCAAAGGTACTATAGTTATTATTTTATTAGTATAGTTATTATAGAATTAGTATAAACTACACAGGAACGGCGCGATCTGATTGGCCATTGAACTCAAGATTTAAAAAATATAATTCAGAGTGGATAATGCTTGAATCAAAACAACGGACGCTCACAGTTTGTCACGGTCACTTAGAGCAGGCAGCATCATCATTATCACACATTAAAATAAAGACATAAAAATTTTATTTATTTATTCATTTTAGTTTTTTTCATTTCCTTATAGTATATACTAAACTCTTAAAAAGAGTTAGAGACGACGTTACACGGTTCTTACTGTATGCACCTGCTTGTGTGTGCACTCAGAGCTCACAAGCCTCATGATTTAAAAAATATATTTAAAATTAAACATATGAATCTAATTTTAGTGTGCTTTTTGTTTAGTTTCCTGAGTAGTATATACATGAACATTTGCACCTCAGGCTCCGTGGATGTTGCTGAATTGAATAGCCACTTCGAAGTTCAGTCTCAGGGGAATATTCAGCAACCTACACCCCACCTTCGGTGCATAATTGTTAATTGCAAAATGTATTTTTTATTCAAGCGTTCCTTGACTCCGGTAAATATGTGAATACTGTTGCACATATTTAAAGTGCAAAATAGTATCTGAATGTATGCTGTTGTGAGAATACAGGTCTAACTTTTTTACTAGACCCGTTATTCAGTTCAGCGTGTACAGTGTAAGGACTGGTAATGGCTTGTTAGGGTTTATCAGCACTCATCCCCCAGATTTGGCTCCATAAGACCCCTCTACACCCCCCACCACCCACCCCACCCCAGCCTGTCCTTTCCCCGCTCTATGCTCGCAGTGACCTTGCTGTAAAGTGGAGAAGGTGAGTGTGTATGGAGAGGATTTGTAGAAGTCTTGGAGATTGACTCTGCTCAAAGGAGTGGAGCTCATTTTGTTTCAAAGCGCTTTCTCTAAGCCTCGTTCCATGTGGAGCGTGTGAGGTGGGGTCGGGGTGGAGGGGGCTGCGTGAGAGGACGGAGAGAGATTGATGCTCCTTCTGTTCCCTATCGATGAGGGCATACCTCTCAATTTCACAGACCACCCATATGTTCAAGCTGCTCGGCCTTTTCAAACGTAAACCCCTCGGTCTCTGGAAGGTCACGGAGTGGTCAGCTTTTCCTCAGATCAAATGGACCTCTTGAATTTATAAACAGAGTGTGTGTTTTAATTATACGCACAATAATGTATATACAGACCTCTACAGATCTGCCTACCGTCAGCTCTTGCCACTTTATTTCTCTTTAGTTTACACACCCGTAGCACCACGGGTCATCAGAGGGGTTAGGAATGACGGGCTTTTCTGTTAGCGCCTCCAGTCTGTCCCGCATATCAGAGAATACAGTGAGACGTGATCAGCAGGAGAAACAGAGATGGCAGGAAATGTCTCTCTATCTGCTTCAGCATCAGCACTCGTCCTCCCTCACCGTCTTTCTTTTCCTCTCCTTCATCTTTATGATACACACTCTGACTCTCGCGCATCACTAAATCACATGGCTGCTCTCACTCTCTCCGCTCGGCGCTGCTCTGCTTTATTGTCACGAATGTCACCAGTTGCGTCATCGCCAGAGAAAATAACATGGCTAAATAAAAGAACGCGGATATTAGTCAAGTTATTAAAGTAAACAGTGACAGAAGAAGAAAAGGGGCTGTTATTTGGAGAGAGAGAGAGAGAAAAAAAAAGGTTGATGCCTTGTTTCGCTGCTTGTCCTTCTGGTGGTGACGGGACAACAACAATAATTAATTACTCTTTAAATAGGCAGTTTATTGCTCTTGTTTGCTTTTAGTTTGCTCTTTTCTGTCACACTGTGGGTGATTTTGATGTGGTGATGAAAGCATAACGGTTTTAAGACGATTCATTTTCTTTTTCTTCTCAGTTTAAAAGCAAGCAGCCATGTGCCAAAGTATAAATTCCCAGGTATCTCCATCTCACAATTCCTATTGCATTCCCAACTTGCTTCTCTCTCTCTCTCTCTCTCTCTCTCTCTCGCTTGCTCTCTCTCCCCCCACTGACAGCAAACAGAGTAACAGCACACAGCGGAAAGCGGTGAAAGTCAGTGAGGATCGTTTTACTGTGGCACAGAGGTCATAGCCATGGAGACACACACACACTCACTTACACCCTCTGTAACTTATTCACTTGCTCGGAGGGCACTGAATGCATAACCTCTCCTCCTCTTCATCATGAACAGGAGCGGCCCATGCGCTCACACACACACTCTTATTTGGACAGTGTGAAGTGCTGCGCTGTCATTATGGAAATTGGCCATCTGGAAGGAGGAAACGTCGGGGAAGAGCACGGCTTTTACAGCACAACCCAAAACAGCTCCTTCATTCTCATTCTGCTCTCTCGCTCCGTTCTTCTACTGCTCACCTCTCAGTTGGTGTGTGTGTGTGTGTGTGTGTGTGTGTGTGTGTGTGTGTGTGCGCTAGAGCTTCAACCAGACCTGAAATAATGAACTCACTCCAATCGCAGCATGAGAACATTCAGTCTGAACCAGAAACGCCCCAATCATGATCACCTTAACCATCATTTTAATCAAACCTGACATTTATAAGGCCGTCGCATGTTAGTGTCTAATGACATCGACAGCCGTCATCAGATCTGTAAACTGAAGCAAAATAAATATCAGTCACATCCAATAAAACAGAGTTTTCCATGTTACACAATGCTAAGGTGGTGCAAGAACACACTGGTGTTTGGAGTAAAATAAGGAAGAAAGAAATAAAAAAAAAATTCTTTATTTGAGCCACTCTTGGGAAGTGAATCTCTCGGTTCGTAGTTGATATTATACAAACAATACAGATAAACAAGTAAAGATTCAAATTATTTTAATTCACTACCGCTCCAATACAGTTCATCTTAGCTCAGATACAATTCGGCTCAGCGCTGAAATGATTCGACTCAGTTCAAATACAATTCAGCTTAGTACTGATATGATTCAGTTTGGGTCAGATACGAGTCAGTTTAGAGCTGATATATGATTCAGTTGAGCTCAAGTACGATTCAGCCTAGCACTGATATTTGATTCAGTTCAGCTGCCTGATAGAAAAGTGTTCATCCATATGCATCCATAACTAATGACCACACCCACCAGGGTCACAGAAAGACAAGAACCGCAGATACCCCGTTGTGTGTGTTTGTTTGTGTGTGTGCGCGCGCGCGCGCGCGCGCGTGCATGCCTGAGCTGTAAGTGGACCCTTAGCATGGTCAACTCCCACTTCTCACATCCTCAATTACACATTTGGATGTTCAGTACTTAAAGACTTTAATAAGCACCCCAGACCCTGCTGCGGTTGTGTGTGTATGTGTGTGCGTGTGTGGTGTTCAGGCGTGTGTGCTTGCCTAGTTAAGAGATCTCACACCTCCATACTAAAACTTTGATGGTCAGGAAGAAGCTGTGAAGAAAGAGATGCAGAAGTGTGTGTGTGTGTGTGTCTGGTGATTAAGAGCTCTAAGAAAAGAGCATGTAGCAGTCATTAATCTGAAATCAATAAGACGAGACTTGATATTTGTGAATTAGAAGTCATATTTAACCCTTGTGTTGAGTTTAGTGATTAGCGATGTTGCCTGAAGCCATCAGATCAGCTGTAACTTTCTTTTTTTTAAATCGCCAATTCATCTTTTCTTCATCTCATTAATGATCAAAATGAACAATATTGTTGTAAACGGAGCCCTAAAAGAGCTTCCAGGTGTGTGTGTGTGTGTGTGTGTGTGTGTGTGTGTGTGTGTGTGTGTGTGTGTGATATAGATATAATATGTGTAGATGTTTATTTTAGATTATGGCGGTAATTTTTTAATCATGTCTGTGCTATAAATATGATTAAATCCGATTAATCGTGATCAGGTTCATTGAATGAATGAACTTTTCATAGTTTTGCTGCATCTCATAAGTCAGATATTCAGATATGCTGGAGAGTCTGATGCTTCTGGTCAGAGAGTTATGAACAGGTATAAATGAGAGTTGGACTGATTATATGATCTGACCGTTCTCAAACCTCCGATTTAGTGAATTACAACGAACTACAGGAATGTCAGAATGTCATAATGTCTAAGTATTTTAAATAACTCTTTTATTAATTAGTATTTTTAATAAATCTTTGTTTTTTTAAATAACTCTTTTTTTAATAAGTATTTTTAATAAATCTTTGTTTTTTTTCTCCTTTGTTGAAGGAACGCCTGTTTATAACTACTATATAGTACGCAATAATATGCATTATTATGCATAATTCAGAGTGGATGATAAGCATGATGTTCTATAATAAATGATAAATTGTAATGGCTGCCAAGTAGCTGTGATATAAGGAGAATAAAACACTTTATTTAATTTTCTGACTGTACTTGAAGAGCTCAGGGCAGCATGTCATTAACACTATAAAATTATTTTTAAAAATATGAACAAGCACAATTTTACAGATGTTCATGTCAGCAGGAGCTCAAGGATATTTGGTGAGACTTGGTGCTATAAGATCTCAATAGGGAGAAGTACGTTTGGAAGCTAAGGTTCAGAATATCTTAAATTCACATCACTTTACCATTAATTTTAGCGACACGTAATTAATTCAAAAACTAAAAGATTTTTGAATGAAATATACATTTTAGCTTTAATTATTTCAATTTTTCCATCCCATTCGAGTACAACTTTCGAAAGAAAAGTGGTCTCACTTAGACAGTCTGGCTCCAGGTTTTGCTGCTTGCGAACATTAGGATGCGCGAGCCATTTACATTTATGGCATTTGGGAGACGCTCTTATCCAGTGCAACTTAGTTATAATTTTTTTATACAACTGAGCACTTCAGGGTTAAGGGCCTTGCTCAATCAGCGTGATGGTACTGCGGATTGAACCCAGATCTTTGGATCAGTAACCCAAAACCCTCAACCACTGAGGCTCCTTTGCCCTTGCCAGTGCTTTTTTGAGATCAGTGATTTAAACAGGTGGAAGGTGTGGTTTATGCTCATTTGGAATGAAAATCTGCACCAATACCAGCCCTTTATTGGCATTCCTGGTACACTTCCTAACTTATTAACATGTGTCAGATCGACAAGAGGCTAATCATGACTAGACTGACTTTCAATATACCGTCTGTGGTCAAGGCAACTGAGACAGACACTACATGATAGTGGGGGGATGGGGGTGGGGGGGCGGCTTATTTTTGTCCCAAACAGAAGGAAAAGTTAAGACGCTCAAATCCTGGACAATTCAGCCAATTTTTTCCACTTGGTATTTAATTAAAAAACTGGGTCCATTTATTATTAGTGCCATGTGTACTGGACTGAAAACAGTGATGGTACACAGATGGTACACGTTTCACTTTTTTTATTATTAACTCAAATCTACTTCAGCTTCCCCTGCGACCCTGATGGATAAACAGCATGGATGATGAATGGATGGAGTCTAATCTGAAATGTTAGGCTTATGTAGAAAGAAAAAATTTCCCAAGTTCAATCCTGAACTTATTTTCTGGTTCGTAGTCTGCATGGTGTTTTTCATGTTCTCCACATGTCCATGTGGGTTTTGTCCAAGTTCTCTGGTTTCCTTCTACCTACAAAAACATGTCAGGAAGTCGACTGGCTGTGCGAAATCACCAGTGTAAAACCCAGTGTTCTCAGGACAGACCCTTAAAGATGAATAAATGAGGCCTTTCTTTCACCCCTTGAGACCACATGTTCGTCTTTAAAGCTTCTGAATAAGATGTCCCATTCTCCTTTGTCTTTTTGCCGTCCTCTGTCTTCCATGCTTCCTGACTGTATACAGAGTGAATCAGCCCGGAGTACACATCACCAGAAGAGTGTATTTCTCTCCATTGTGTTATGAAGGCTCTTTGCTTGGTATTGAGTGGCAGTAAAGATGTAATAGTGAGCCATAAAACATGCTTAAACTCCAGCAGTAACCTCACACGCACACAGATTTCCTACAGCCGCTGTTCATCTCTGTGTTGCACAGGAAGAGACCGACACTGTTTGGCAAAGCTCTTGCTTTCATCTCCCTCTTCGTCACAGCTTGCTGGGGATTTGTGTTTGTGTGTTTTCTTTTAAAACCCCCACAGTCTTTTCTTGAGTGTTTCAGAGAAGGCCATTAAAATGCATAACAAATTAGGAGTGTTTACTCTGGTGCTAACGAGTGGGAGGCCGCGGTGGCCCCGCTAATTAATAGCGGCACTTCGGGCTAACAAGACTGGCGGCTTGAGAAGAGGGTGGAGCCTCATCCTGCTTTCTCTGAGCGTTCTTTGATTTTGAGATCCTCTGAGGAGACCCGATTCCCAGGGTGCCCACTGATCCAGGATCAGTCTGGTCTGAGGATGAGGATCAGTGGAGATCAGGGACTGTTTCTGAGGAACATGAATTCCTCCCGACTTTCAGACCTCTCAAATGTTTGGTGTTTTTTCCCCCCCTACCCTTTGATAGAGGGAACTTTTTAGAGGACCACACAGGTCAGGACTCTTCATCCGAGGGCCTCCAAGGCAGCAAAAGATAGGAAAGAGGAGGCAGAAAGAAAAAAACAAGCCGTAACCTTGATGGTATGATGAGTCTTCCATTAGCCACAGGTCAGATTCACAGTAACCCAGCTATTTGTAGCGCCGGCGTTAGAAATTATTTATTTTAGTGGACATTGTTCTGCCTGCTCGGCTGCTTTCAGAGCGCCATGGCCCCAGCGCGGTCTGAGAGACACACAAAATTTTGATGTTTTATGATACGTACGAATAAGGCTCTCGTGGAGGCGACCGGGGGCGAGTAAGTCACCTCCATAAAATACGTCCAACGGAACGGTAATGAGCGAGTAATGCGGGCCAAAGCCATACATCAGTGTTACAATAGCCTTATTACCCGTGCAGGGCAGAGAAGCTCAAAGCGCCGCCCCCGTGTGTATCCAGCTGTGTAAGTGTGTGCTAATGCGTCATAAATTACACCTCGGCTCTGTACTTTCAGTCCTGCGCCGCTGATGAGTTCAGACTCTAGTTAGGCTTGCGAGACGGTGCCTGTCATACGCTTTCATATACAAAATGACATGCCATTACGGAGCTGGCGAAAATGAATGCAACACGGCCGTCTGAAGTGCTGCTAATGCACGGGAAAGAACAATGGTGTATATTTCTGGGAAACTTTTCTCTGGCTCACCTCTTTTACAGTGGCTCAAGTGTGTGTACTCATCAGAGAAAAGCCTGTCATACAGAACTCCTTTATTTAACCTTACATAACTTCTTTGTTTGCACTGCAATGGCCTGGTGAGGTCCAGGGTGTACTCTGCCCTCGCCCAGAGTCAGCTGAGATTGGCGCCAGCCTCCCCGCGACCTTAATTAGGATTAAGCGGTTCAGAAAATGAATGAATGAATGAACTTCTTTGTTTAAAATCCAGATGGTTACAGGAAAGATCTCCCAAGAGTCAAACCAGGCAGCTATGGGATATATATTGGGTATGTTGATAGTTACACAACACGTCAGGTTTTTGTTTGTGGCGCAACAATGCAAATGTAGCTAATAAATATTGTACGTACTGCAAATTATTATTAAAGCCTGAGAGATACATTGGTGTGCTGATAATATTGGCTGATATGAGCTTGAGAGTGGCCGATGGTGCAAAGTTGGAAGATAGATCTTTCACCCGTGCTAGGAGTGTTGTGTAACTTGTCCACCAGAGGGCGCACTGCAACCCCACTGTTGGCAACATGGGCTTGGAATGCTGTGAATCACAACTATTTCTTTGCATTTTTATACATTTGATTCTCTCCAGTCTGTGTTGAGAGGCATGTAGAAGAACCATTGCTGTAGTTCGAAATGAAAAGGCCATTGGATTGCCGTCAGCGTGTTTCTGCCCTGCGATGGCCTGGCGAGCTGTTCAGGGTGTGCCCCGCCCTCGCCCAGCTCAGCTGACATAGGATTAAGCGGTTCAGAAAATGAATGAATGAATGAATGATTGTTAATTATTAAAACTTTAATGTTTTGTACTTTTGTTCAAAAAAACTATTTTTAAATTGCATAACATCATGTTATCTTAGTGAGGACTTTAAATAGCTGCACAGTGAATTTTAAGGAACATGTTAGTTGTGCCTTTTTGTTTAGTTATATCTTTTGATATATTTTTAGATTTTACAGTCTCAAAGGTAAAAAAAAAAAAGGTATCAATCTTGATCCTATATTAGTCAGGCTTTTTTAACAACTATGTGGTGAACATCACTTTACAAGTTTAAGTATCTACTACACGGAAACACGAGGAAAAACAAATTAAAGCGAGATTTTATTTGTTTATTTTTATAAATTTCAACCATGACAAAGGAAGGGCTGCGCTTACAGCTGTGCTAAGCACTATGTAGTTAATGGCATCTGTTTAGACTACCCATTCACACTTGAGTACATACTACACAGAAAAGAACATAAAGTGTGCCCCGTCAAGGTGTTTTATTATATACTACACAAATATTATATACTACACAAATATACAAGAAAAAATAAAATGAGATTTTGAAGGTTAATTTTTCCATTTTAAGGCGTGATGATGACTCCGCCTGTTTGAACAGACTGTGGAGTATTGTAAGTGTACTTCATTTTAATTAAAGCATTATCCACTTGGAATAACTTTTTTTAACTCGGATAGTGGATCAATCAGATCTCGCAGGTTTCCATGTAGTTTATATACTAATTATTATTGTCCACAAAATGTCTAGCGTTTTGATATAAATCTATCTACAAACATAGCTCAAATTTTCAGCCCCACAGTTATCATCACCACTACCACCTCACCTCACCCACCACACCGCCTCAACCGATTAGCTGCGCAATCATTTAGGTCAGCCATACATTCGGGTATCTCTTGGACGTTGTCGGCCCCAGTGTCACTCATCAATGTGCCAAGGAAGATTAACGGAGGAAAGCCACACCTTAGATAATCATGATTTGGCCCCTATCAGACAAGCTGACTTGCTTTTGTGGTCCTCCACTTAGGACTAATACACAGAAGCTCAACACTGAGCATGCCTAGGCTGATTACATCAGGGGGAAATTATGTAAAGTTGATTTTTCATTGAATTGTTCTTCAAGGATCCTCAAATGCATCTTGAAGAGCATACTTTTTCCAAAAGCTTGAGTTTTGCTTCCATAAGATCTCCTTTGGGTGGAATTTGTGTGTGTGTGTGTGTGTGTGTGTGATGAGCACTATGCTGCGTAAAGAGGCTTGGGGCCACTCTTTTCGATTCAGGACTTTGATAGCACTCTGCCGAGTCTTTCTGAAAACAACAAATGCCGCTAGCTTGAGGCAGAATGCCCCAACAATAAGCTAGCTGTCAATCCACAGATGAAAAGATAGCTATAGCCGTTCTCCCCTTGACTATTTTTATTTGTCATGATTTCTTTCTCTTTACAGTTATTTTTTACATAATGTTCTCTTTTCAAATATGACAGTGAGGGGCAGGTTTTCTATTTCCCACGACCCTGCAGACTGAAGAAAAGGAGGAGCAGGCTGAGCGCTGGCGGATTTGGCCCGTGAGTCTCGGCTGTATTTACCGCTTGATCCTCTTTTTATGAGCGCTGGCGCTGCAGCTTGTGAAGTTTAGCCCCGCTCACCAGCAGATTTGCTGTTTCAGGGCCTCAGGATTCGTCTGGAATTGACTGCTTTCTGGTTCTCTTGTGTTGTGATCACAACTATCTGCCTCTTAAAGGCAACACTCGATTCCCGGTTGCTAATTTATCATTCCAGTGCACTGTATAATTGCATAATTATAACTTAATTGTATAATCCTGTGATCAAAGTATTGAAGCTGACAGACAGAAATGGTTGGTCTCTTGTATTTCGATGAGAGTTTATGACTTGTAGCTCTTCATTTCTCAGCATGTGGTGAAGAAAAGAAAGAACTCAGTAGGTAGAAGAGCCTGAAGATGTGACCAGAAGGAACCAGGATTTAGAGGAAGGTGACTACCGAAGCAGTAGTTCTCAGAAATGAAATGTACCATACTTTACCCTTATAAACAACTACAGGAAGTGTATTAGTACAAACTTCATGTATAAATGGCACTGTTCATGGCCTTGGCTTGGTGTTCCTCTAAACTGCACTGGGATAAAAATGAGATTCCTGCTTGTATTTTATTGTTGATGTGGATCCGAAGCCACATCAGCAGGTCTGTTTAACATAGTTTGAGATTGAAGTTTATTGATTGGCTGATTTGTGGGAAAAGAGAAATTATGTAAATTCTCTTGGTTGAACCATCTTTGAGTGTCACTCAGCATCTAGCATCAAAATTCTGATATCGATGTCTTTAATCAACCTGAACATCATCATCCACATCCACCAAAGGCAAATCAGGAGGAAGTAGTCAATAATTACTGGCTGAGAGAATAATATTTAAATAGCTGTGTATTATTTTGATAGTAGGTTTGGTGGAATCTTGGCTTGCATATTTTCCTTTTCTTATTGCAATTTGGGTTTGGTTTTGCCGAACTAGCCGGTACAGGATTGTGGTGTACTGAGCATTAAGCATGTAGCATGTTTGCTCCGTGGTGTAATTGGCTCCACTTCTCCTCTCTTGACCTGAAACAGAGGGTAGTTCCAGGCCCTCAAGGACCCCTGGCATACATTTTGGGACGCTCTCCCGAGGCCCCTGGCTGAGGCTGTAAGCAGATGTGTCCTTGTGCCCTCCCTGGAGTCCTGCCATCTGCCCAAGTGCAGCTTCGGATGACAGCAGGGGCAAAAAAAAAACAACAGTAGGAACAAAAAAAAAGACAAAAAAGTAAAATCGAAATATTGGCTTTATCGCTCTGGTAATAAAAGGGCCATGAAATTGATTTAATGCCGCAGCGCCTCTCTTGGGCAGCTTCTCACGGCGCCAACGCAAAACAATGAGCTGGCAAGAACTATTAATTAACCCTCCTAATCCGGCACAGTTAATCTCTCTAAAGAACTTTTTTGCGCTAAGTTTGAGAGCAGGGCAAAGGAGCAGTGACAGAGCAAAGAGGTAGAGACAAAGTACTTGAGAGAAATAAAAAAGCATTTGACTTGTGGCTCTGGAGAGGAGCATTTTACCGTGAAAAGGGCTAAGAGGTGAACTGAGCGAGAGGAGACGAGAGGATGTGGTTTTCGCAGAGAAGTTCGAGGTCCGTGATTGTAATTACCGTAGATTTGGTGGTGTGAAGAGATTAATGAGTGTGGATAAGAATAAAGAAATGAAAAGTGCAATTAGATGGAGAAGGCTAAGCCAGGACAACGTCTGATTGTAAAGTGACCCTGACCCACAATGCAACACTGAGAGAACGTCTTTGCCTAAAAAAAAAAAAAATCATGGAAGAACGAAACATCAAACATACAGTTGTATGGAAATAAGACTATTTTTAAAAGGGCATTATTCTAAAGTATATATATATATATATATTTTTTTAAAATCAGACACTTATACACATCTGCTGGCTAGCAACTGGCTAACAGGGCTAAATCCCTCCACTTTTTCAAGACTTCCACATCATCTTATTTGCGGTTATTTAATGGCTTGAAGCAAAAATATATATATATATATAATAATTAAAATAAATAAATAAAACCTCCACCACCAGGTGAGGTAAAGGCTGGGGCTAATTTATTTCTAGCCAACACTATATTTATACATAGTTTGGCTCATGTATAACAGATTTATGCTTATATCTACAGTGCTATAAGGTCAGCTCTAATATTTTAATAATAATAATTAATAATAGGCCATTCAGCTGTTACTGCCCTTACCATTAAACCTATGAATTTTAATGGGCCTCTTTGCTGATCATTACGACTCTTAAATGAGACTGGTGTGTTAACTGTGGCAGGAATTGTACTGATACTGAGGGCTGGATGAGCTGTCCACGCTGAGCTATATCTGATTACATGCCATCACTCTGTCTGACTGTGAGACCCATCTCCACTGTTGGACCCCCATCGTCTGATGAGCTGCTGTCACTCACTGATCTATGCCTTCATTAGAGTGCCCGTTCTGCAATTATATTTATTATAACGTAATGTCTCAGCTGTGTTACTCTGATGTATGTCCCTAATCAGACAGCGCTAATGACAATATTTGATTACAATGTTCGACAAACAAACCTTTGCGTTGTAGTTAGGATTATTTACTGGTTCCTGTATAATGGCTTAGGATGTGGCCGCCGTCTGTGAAGCTTCCCTTTAAAACTTGCTGTAACGGTTTCAGTAATCCTAAGCTTGACGTTTAAACTCGCCGTTGATCATACACGTCTGATGAGACACCCCATTCTCCTCGATTAAGGCTCTTTAAGAAGACCGCATGGCTTTTGAAAGGCCTCATTGACGCACATGGAGTGGAATGGGCATAATAGGCACTCAGTAACAAGCTATTAATCCCTCTGTCCCCATCTTTCAGGGGGAGGGGAAGGGGATACTGGGGGGCAGACCAGCCAAGCTTAGCCAATGACTACCCATTATTCATTTCCCTCTCACTGTGCCTGAGATTGTCTCTCATACACACACACACACACACAGGCTAACTGGTACTTCAACCAGATTTTTGCAGTCCAGTCCTTGGAGACTCCAGAGCAGTCGTCCCCACAGAGCCACAATGCAAAGTCCTCTGTATCCCTCTTTTAAAATAAGTAAAGGTAACGTTACCTGTTTCACAGTGAAAGACTCTCAATTAAAATGATTTATTCTTTAAACCCATCAGTAATGCTAGCTACAAGCATACTAACTGCAGGCTGCTCTTTTACCCATAATACACTGGACTCAACGGTGACCAAGGATACTGAATATCTGGTAAAGCTGCAAGAAAGTAATGTGGACCATCTCTGGTGGTTACACGACCTTTACAGTGTTGTTCATACAACTGTCACACTTTGCTCACAGACAAGTCTCACATACTTCGTGATCTTTCACCCTGCCAAAAAACAGCCACATTGCATTCTCTCGCAAAAATAAACATGAGAACTTTTTGTGTCTTTCTGAAACGTCTGATAAAAGTTTGAAGTAACAGAAAAGGATAAAACAGTGCCGTGAGAATTAACGGGATGGTAAAGAGTACTGGTGGAATACTGGAAATAAGCATAGCTGTTTTCTGGAATCAGGTTGTGTTTGGTTTATTTATATATTTATTTTGTCTCTTCCTGAAGACCATTTGGGTGTGAAATGCCAAATAATTCCTAATAGGAGAGTTGTTGTTCTGTTTATATTTTACCTTCATACTTCTACACAAATCCCTGGATGATTAACTGGTTTCAGGTATCTGCTGCGCATGACAGGAAGTGCATTTGATTTCCTCTTGGGCTTCTCATGGAGGTGCTGCTCCCACTAAAGATTCATCACAGAGAGCTTAAACCATGCTCGAGTAAAATCGGAGTGTCGGTGATGCTCAAAATTAGCCTGCAGCAGGGAATCAGGGCTATAATTCTTTAGTGTGCATTCCACATTAGGAGTCAGTGGGTCTGAATCTTCTATCATATGACAGAATGTTGAACCACTGAAGCAGGAGGGCAGGCTCTTCGGTTTCGGTAAATTATAGGGTGTATGCCTTCTCTTGAAGCTGTTCGTCTAAACAACTGTCCATTTACTTCAGCCTATACTTTTACCAGTTGGCTTGGTTCGATGTCCAGCTGCCCAGTGAATATTTGTTGTGAATGGCCCTTTACTGGCTGTCCATCCCCCTTAACGCTCCTTACTTGAACAGTCCAGTAATTTTTTGCTCAAGTGAAACATTTCATTGCTTGCTCTCTGCGTGATCAAAAGCTGCAGTTTTTACAGAAAAGACCCATCAGTCTCCATGCATGAACCCCATGCTCTTGTGTTGAATGGAATTATGGTGCTGAAAAGGAGTCGTGTTGTGAGGTATGTGAGAGAGAGAGAGAAAGAGAGAGTGAGAGTAAATGGAAGCATGTCGCTGACTCAATAAAGAGGCATGGAAAAACTTTCACAGATCGAAGCCTGAGCTCTCAACGCTGTCTCTCCTAATTATTTCATTTGAGTAAATGATTGTGCTGGCACCCCTGTTATAGTCAGTTTATTCAATCTGCCTCACAGCAGTGCTGCACATGTGTGTGCGAGAGAGAGAGAGAGAGAGAATGTTTATGGCCATTGCCTATTCATGCTTCTCAGTTGCCCTCTGCAATCCATTTATACTCAAACTGAAATCTTTATTTCCCTTCAGTACAACTGTTCTTAAAGCTTAATACAAGAATACGTGGATATGATGTCATTTCCTGTTTCTAATAGAATTGTACAGCTTTAAGTAATCTATAATGTTAAAGATTTGTATCGAGCGGAATGGATCATCAGATCTACAGTGATAGAAATAGTTTGTGAATACTGACAGCTTGTGTGTGTTTGTGTGTGTGTGTTTGTGCATCAGGTTTCCCGGCAGCAGCGTATGGTCCAGTGGCAGCGGCAGTGGCAGCAGCACGAGGCTCAGGTAGGGGCGCCCGAGGAAGAGGCAGCTACGTGGCGTACCCACAGAACCCGGGGCCAGGTAATCACTCTGACCGCGTGTGTTCTGTGTGGTTACGGCTATGTTCACCCTCTTCTGCACTCTACACTTACACACTTTAAACAAGAGAGTGGCAGCTTTACCAGTTCTCCCCAAAAACCACTAAACTAAATCACCAGCACGTCTTTTCCAGATCAAGATTCTTTTCTATTCCCTTTTGCTGTAAGTTCTAACTGATATTAAATCATTTTGCAAGAGTAATGAGTCTGATTTAACCCTGAGTAACACGTGTATAAACTTGCACCTGTAAGCGCACATCTTTAAAGAAACGAAGGAATGAGATTTTCTTCTCTTCATCACTCTGCGTGGCTCGGATCATCATCTTGATGAACAAAATCAAATGCAGTAAATAAATCAGTGGGGTTCTCAGGAGAGTCCGCTTGGCCTTAAGCATCAAGTGCAGTTTAGAACTGAGGTGACTGACATCTTTAACGGGCAGCCCCGGCACCCTGTGGACCTCACTGCTTTTTGTTCGGTAATTAAGCACCTTCCTGGAGTGGGTACCCTCTGGGTGCTATGCTGTGATTGGATGGGCTGCAGCGCAGTCCTTCGGTCATCGCTCTCTGTCTGTTTCCCCCTGAGTGGGGATGATTCCGTGGTAGATTTTAGTCGAGATGTTTGCAGTGTAACAAAATGTGTAACGCTTGCACGTACAAGAACGTGCCTTTGACTAAAATCTTGCATGTGTGGAGCGCTGTTATCACATCTGCTAATCACAAACAAGCGTACGTCTACATTAGCGGCTTCCTGTGAGAGACAATAACGACCAAATACATACATCTTTTAATTTAAAAGGTATTTGTTCGATTTTATTTAGCTAGCTTGGGTGCAGATTAGCAAAGCTTGTCAGACATGCGTGTACCAGAGGCACCGATGATCTTTGCCACTTCCTTTCTTTTTTTTTTTATGTATTTATTTTGTAATATTCGTATAGACATTTTTAATAAAGTTACATTTCTCTGTATTTAACAGTAAATGCTCTCTATGTGCACACACCTTACTTTGACCAGTCTGTGTATTCAACTTCCTCTGAAAGGATTTGCTCATATAGACATTAAGATCAGGTGTAGCTTTTTTTAACTCTTGGCTGAGGGACACTGTGAAGTGCAGTCTACAGATGGAGGCTGCGTGTCGACCAGTCTGTCCGTCTCACCAGCCATCCCTTTGACTTTCTCTAAGTTGGTCTCTGTCTCTCGGACTGTCCGTCTGTTCCCGGACCTCACGTGCAGCTGGGAGTGTGTGAGCGAGCCACAGGGTGCTGCACCACAGGAGGCGCTGCCCTCTGGAGGTCTGTCTCACACTTGTATTCTCCTTGCCAGCCTCCATAGCTGGCTGTATGTGTGTCCGACAGCCGCGCTGGCACATGCTGCCGATGTCACCCCTCCTACTCCCTCTATCTCTCTGCTGAGAAATGTCCTCTGGCTCACTCTGATACTACCCTCCATTCGCTGGAGGAATGTGAGTGTCTCCATGGAAATCTTTTTGTCTTCTTAAGCGATGGATAATAATGACATAGAATATCAGTAGTGTGAAAAATTATGTCCCGCTCCCTCACCGAGATATCATGCATATCATGATATATATTCATTAAGTTTATGATTAAAAAATCCCTAGAAGCACATGATTTAATGCTAAACGCATGCTAACGCATGTACACTTTGTTTTAGTCAATTTATTTTAGTACAATAATCAAATAAATAGAAAGCACATTAATAAAATAATGGTCGTTAATTAGAAAACCAATCATTTGTACTGTAAACCTTCACCTCTACAACTCTATATGTTGTGTATTAGTAAACTTCCAGGATATTTTCATTCTGTCACTCATCCTTAGATCTCTCTCTTTCCGAAAAAGGCTTTATAACACCTCTCTTCCTGAATCGATTCCCAATCCTTCCTTCTCCTTCCAGCTATTTATCATTTTTGTGTTATCCCTACACTTCATTTCTCCTTCATTCATCTTCAGTGAGTGCTTCATCCAGGTCAGAGTCCTGCTGGATCTGGAGCCAGTCCCGGAACACTGTTTCAATGCAGGGCATCACACTATCTCATTCGCACCTCGGGTCATTTTAGAGTCCTTTCCATTTTTTAAATCTGCAATCTCATCATTCTCGACTTGCTGGTTGTCAGGAAGCGAACGGTTCTTCTACACACTGCGTCATGTCGCACACAACAACACAAGAGTGTGTTGTGCAGGTGGCCAGCTGTCCCTAGCTGCTTAATAATAAGTCTATTGTGTTGAAGGTTAACACTGCCAACAGCTTTCTCTTGAATAAGCAGTTCTGCAGTACGGCTTATAAATCGGCCAATCACTGCTACGTTTAACCTCAGAGTCCCTCCAAGCTGTGGCCTTGCACAATACCAGGTATATAGGTGTCAGAAACTCACTAATGAGGCTTGAGACAAAATGTTTTTGTGTCTCCATCCCAACACCACCCCATCACCCCCACCGCCTTTTCATTTTGGACCAGCTATAATGGGGAAATGGTCAGAATACATGTATGCATACTTTTGCTTGGTCCATCGTTATCCTCCTTGTCAGCAGCTTCCTCTGGCTCTATCCCCTGGACACATTATCCTGATGAAACAAGAAGGAAGTTATTGTATGAAGCCCTATTCTTGCTTGATGAAGCCTGTGGCTGGCTAGACACGGAGCTGCTCTCGTTTGGCTGAGTACTTCCCATTATCTGGAGATCATTATGCATTTCATCCCAACAAGCACTGTGATCGCTGCCGAGAGGCTCAACAGAGGGCCACGTTGGCTGGCGCTGCCATGGCGAGATTAAACTGGCTCCTCAGCACTCACGTGCGCCCATCTACTGCCTCTCGCGCATACACACAAACACCCACACAGCTGCGGCTCCTGCTCGTGCCAAAAGGACCAACAGCGGCTCCACTCTCTCAAGGATGCTCCATGTGATACCGGTCCCACAGGCTCTCATTGCGGGAAGATAAATGTTACACATAAAGGTTAGAGAGGCACTGATCCCCCTCTGTCTCAGGATGGTCTCCTCCGCACAGCTGTGATGGGCAGATGCTCAGACAGGGCCTCTGGGAGGAACCATCCTGAACTTCAAAGGGGGAAGCATGCTCCAGAGGTGCTCAGCTGTAGACTGCTTTCATCTCCCCACTCACAGAGAGATGGTCTCAAAGAATGTTTTTTTCATCTTCTCATTTTCCCTCCTTAGCATGACCTTTAAAACAATGTGAAAGTGGAATATGAAAGCTTGATCCACCTTGGATTACTTTACATTTACCATTTCTGGGTTTAAATGGTTTTTTTTTGTTTTGTTTTTTTTTGTGGTGGTTAAAGTATCCGAGAGTTTGATGCAGGTTTGTTCTGTGGTCTGTGGTATAGCACTGGGTCAGATACAAGCTTGAGGTGCAGACTTTTCTGGGATTGGTTTTTTTAATAAAGGTGTACAATCATTTTCCTCGACCAAAAACGAGCACTTCAAAGAGCCCAAACTGCCATAACATTTATGTCCTTGATGTGTATTTGTAAACTTTTGACATCGGTATCAC
>JBCNYH010000008.1:19109253-19126743 GCA_039654325.1 Tandanus tandanus | reverse complement strand
CCCCCCCCCCCCCCCCCCCCCCCCCCCCCCCCCCCCCCCCCCCCCCCCCCCCCCCCCCCCCCCCCCCCCTCCCAACTCCCATTCGTGCAGCAGTCACGTGTAAAAGTGAATAACGTGCCGTGTGATCACAGGATGATTTACTATATAAGGCACACCTTTACACCAAAATAAACAATCCTACAAATGACACATGAATAAAATGATTGGGAATACAGTGAATGTGCTAACAGCGACAGTCAGGGGGTCCAGCTCTTCTCTGCACTTTATTCTTCTCAAGACTTGCATCAGTTTCCTGTTTTATCACCATTTTAGTGATGAAAAAAATATTTTGCTTTATTTATTTATTTTTCATTTATAACACTGTGTTTTTAGAGCTACTGTATACCTACACATACTCGCACTGCCAGCTTTAACACACAACAAAGAGGCATTACTCCAGACACAGAGCGTGTGTGATGTATCCGGTTATTGTAGTTAGGATACAGTGCGGCAGCAGATGTCTGCGCAGCTCCAAAACACCATTTGATGTTTGTTCATTAGCATGCAGCAAATTTGCTCTCGCGCCGTACGAATAAACGCCTTTCTTTAATCCATACCCACTCCGCCGCTGCCGCCTCTCCCAGAGGAAGCAACACAACACAATCAGTTCCGTCGTACACACCGTGGAGAGAAACATATGCTGTACCAGGGAAAGATCAGAGAGAGACCATTATTTCTCTAACTTTGATGTTAAAAGGAGGAAAGAGGCTCTTAGGCTCAATCGCATTTTGTTTCTCACCTTTGCCCGAAGTAAATCATTTGTATGCGCCAAAGAGAAAATTAGCGCAGGAAGATAACCAAGTGATTGCAGCGCTCCCAGATGGTGTCTTTTTTACGCTCTTGCCATCGACTGAAGAGCCACTTTCTTGTTTTTTCCCCTCTCGTGCAGGCCCATTTTTATTCATATCTTTTTACACTGATGGCACTATCATTAGAGGCAATCTACCTGAACAATAAAAGTCGTTTTGCTTGCCTTTATTAGATAAGACCTTCCCGGTTGCGAGATGTCGCCAGCTGAGGGTTAATTGTCCGTGTCAGAGCAAACAAAGCCGCCATGTGTATTTGTTGTGCGTGCTGATGTCGTCCTTGTGTCCTGTCGTTTCCCTCTTCCCAAAACCCACTCTGAATGTGTCGCCGCCTCGAACAAACCGCGGCAGGAAGCCGACATTGTGTGTGCCTGGCAAGGCCTAAGCCCTTTGGATGGTGTTTTTTTGGGTGGGGGGGGTTTCCTTCTCTCACCCGTCTTCGCCTCATCCGTTTAGCTAATGGAGGAGATTGTGGCGAAGCCTTTTGTAAAGGTCGGTGCTTGTTTGTTATTAAAGATTCTAATTAGAGTGAGGAGAGGAAGCTGAGGAAGCTTGTCTAATTAGTGAGGAGCCCGGAACCCACTTTGAAACTCAAGGACGATGAGCTATTTGCATGCACGTTAAAAATGGATTAAACAGAAGTCGGCTCTTTCGCGATCCTTCTTTTTCTGTTTTGTTTTTTTTTGTATTGTATTTGGGCTTAGAATGATTAAAGAGTAATTGAAAGGATGTCTGTTGACCATGGAAAGCCTGCATTTACAGAACAATGAGGTAGCAGCAAAGGGCCAGGGGGGCATGTGCCATCTCATGAGCATTATACCAGTAACCTTACACCAGTAAGTTTTTATTATCTTCCCTGAGGATCGTCTTCCCAAATCCCTGGGTATGGCAACACCCCACCCTCACTCTGATTCCCAACTCTTTCTGGGTTGGACCATTTAATTAGTTGTTCAGTGAAACACAGAGAAATGGAAAAAACTGAGTACGCTGGGAGACACAGCTCACGTTTATGTGGAAATATAGGCAGCACTAAAAGGGGACAGGGTGCTTATGGGGTATTAAGGACATGCAGCTGTGTGGCACTGAACAGATGTGTGTGTGTGTGCATGTACCAGCTACCTGATTAAGGGACATGGAGATAGACAGTTGGACAGAAGGCATCTAGTGTTTTTTATGTGTATGTGAGCAGCTGCGGACATGGTGAGTCAGCAGCAGGAGCCGCAGTGGGCAGTGCAGACTCCAAGGCTGCTGCAGTCCTATCAGAGATGAGTCATTAGTAGAGAGATAGAGAAGAAGAGAAAGCAGTCTCCCTGCCCCCTGCCTGCAATTGGTTTAGGGACAGTGGCACTTAGAGGGAGAGACCTGGGAGGACTGCAGGGAAAAAAATAAGCGCCCCATTACTCATTAAAGCACTTTCCACTGTATTCACCGTGAGTCTGTTCAGAATAGTTGGGCTTGATTATGTAACACATACAGAATATATAGACATCTTAGTGATTATGTAAGTCAACATTCATGTAAGATTCATGTTAAAGCTTTTCCACCATCAGAGTCCCAGGGAAGAGTTAGTAACGGGGGTCTAATCTCAGATGAAACAGCCATTCTACTGGAAAGTGCACAGTAACTGAATGGAAGCTACTTTACTAATGCTAACGTAAATAAAACATTGTTTCCGAACGCACCCGCTAGGAAAACATGGATAAAAGCAACAATGAACGTGTAGGAGTTCCCAAACTTTTTGTGCAGCCAGGGATGTATTTAACCCCTTCAATACAATTTTATTTATTTTATTTATGGTTAACACGTCCGCCTCACAGAAAGAACGTCCTGGGTTCGAGTCCCGGGCTCAGTGAGGGGGTTTCTGTGTGGAGTATGCATGTTCTCTCCATGCTTGTGTGGGTTTCCTCCCACGGTCCTAAGACATGCACATTAAACTAATTAGCTGTTCCTTATTACCCCTAGGTGAGAGTTTTTAAAATGGTTGTGTGTTGGCCCTGCGATTGGCTAATGAGCTGTTCGGGGTGTACCCTACCTTCAGCCAGAGTAGGCTGAGCTAATGGTTTTTTTTATATATATATACATATATGTGTGTGTGTATATATATATATATATATATACACACACACACACACACATATAAGTCTTTGTACTCTTTACAAGCAGTGACTTCTTATTCTATACATCATAAAACATGTTTTCAAGGTCACATGTGTACTGAAATTTCTCCATGATTGGTACTTAAAATCCATTGATTAAAAAAAAACACGAGCATAAAATAGATCTGAAGGTCGGGGATTCAAGCCCCACTTTCACAGAGTTGTCACTGCTGTCCCCCAGTGCAGCTGACTGGGTTATCAAAGGCCAGCCATGTCTTTCACTGTCTGTGGTGGGCAGCATGTAAAAGAACCATTGCTGTCTTTCAAAAAGACTAGGTCATTGGGTTGACGTCAGTGTGTTTCTGCCCTGCAATGGCCTGGCGAGCTGTCCCGGCTGTATTCTGCCCTCGCCCAGGGTCTGCTGTGATGGGCGCCAGCCTCCCCTAGGATTAAGTAGTTCGGAGAATGAATGAATGAATGAATGAACGAACATAAAATAGGAAGGAGTGATGTACGGGCAGCGGTGGCTAAGTGTTCTGGGTTACTGGTCAGATGGTTGGGGGTTCAAGTCCCAGCACCATCAGGCTGCCACTGTTGGCCCCTTGAACAAAGCCGTTAACTCTTAACTGCTTAAATGAGGTTTAAAAAATGTAAGTCACTGTGGATGAGTTTGCCAGATGCTCCGTATTCTTCCCCGGCCTTAAGGGAAATCATTATATTTGCATTATATTTGCCTGATTCCTGTAAATAGCATACATACAGTATTTCAGTAAACAGATAACGTGGGTCCAGTGTCATTCTCCGACTGCATATTGTAATATGAAGCAGGAACATTACCCAGATGGAAGTTGTGGTAGAGTCTATAGACGCTGTCCTGCCACTTTGCCGTTACTGACGGTATCATATGCACTAGGTGAGGCAATGCTATGGGTCCTTCCTTTTTGCTTAAGGGCACTAATAATATAAAGTACACTGAACTAGCACCTGAGCTGACGTGTGAGGGCTTTCAAAATGACTTTGGTTAAACTCCAACTCACGCTAGTCAGTGCTGCTGTCATAATCTTCCGTTTGAGTGGAAGGAAAGTGATTTAATGATGTGGTGAGTGCAATGTGCTGTTGACCCTCCCTAATATTTATGCCCAGTAAACATGAATGTTGTCTCCTTTATCGTCCAGAGGACCTAAAGTGTAGTGCCGTGTGTTTAATCAAATCTTAGAAATTATAAAAGGGTTTGAAATCGATTCTTGAAATTGTGCGTTTCTTTCTTTGAAGAAGACAACAGATTCTATAAAGGGTCTACTGAAGAATACGAACGTGTGAATAGGGACTATTTTCAGCAATGATCTGCCACTCCACTCTGATCGTTTAGGTTAATCTGAAGGTCATTTGTGCAGACTATCCTAGCATCCCAGTGATTTCCTCCGTGTCTGGTTATAGTTATTTTTCTCATCTGTTGGCGCAGCTTTTCATGCGGGGTATTTCTGAAAATTGGAAGCTGGATATAGAATGAGCAAGTAGCATTCTAGTGCCATGTAGCCATCTCTAGCCACTCTCATGAGCGCCACGCAAACACACACCTTGCCTACATGACTGTGTACAATGAAAGCGTTTTTCCCCAAATGATGGCGTCCCACCCCTCACCCCTTAACCCCCTTCCTTCTCCCCCTCCCCATCCTGTACTGTATCTCCCAGGCTTCCCCGATTATGGGTTTTATTCCGCGCCCAGTGACCAGCGGGGGGCGCCCTGCTCCTTTGCCGACTATGGCTCCCTTGGGCCTCAGGCGGCTCAGATGCTGCAAAGTGAGCACGCAACATCCGCCTGCAACTCTCCCCTGCAGCACCTTCACAGCCCGGATCAGTTTAAGAGCCCAGGTTTGTATGGCGTATTTCTGTCCTAGACCTTTGCTTCCTTTCCCTTTGGTCTTTTTTTTCCCCGTTTGTTTGTTTCTTCCTTTCCCCATTTTTCTTTTTCTTTTTTTTTTGACTTTCTTTTGGTGACATCTTGCACTAGCAGAGTGAGAGAGATAAAGAGAGAGAGACGCCTCGTCTATTCTTTTGGTGTTCAGTAAAAATAGAAATTTTACAAGACATGAACACCTGTATCTGATCGATTGCCCTGAGATGCTCTGCATGCTGGGATTTATTTGATGTCTTCATTAAGTTACGTTCATTTCTCCCTTCCAGAAGTCTTTAATTTTGTGTGTTGTAGATCCATTGTTGTTGTTTTTTTTTTGTTTTTTTTGCACGAAGGCACATCAGGATGCATGCACAGATCGCAAGCATGCCAAAATGGATGACAATCAATCACTTTATCACTAGCACACATGCATATGCCTCTATTGAAGGAGCATGGTATGATGTTATTTTTTAAATCCAGGATGAGTCCTGACTCAGCCATATTTGCTTGTGGCTTTCAAAAACTGTAAGACTTTGTTGAGTAGCAGGATAATAATAATAATAATAATACTTACAAACCAAGTCCTTTTCCATTCAGAATTTCTACCAGATGTCATCTGATATAAAGTGTTAACATCACAGTAAGAAACAGAGCTAATTCCCTTGCTGTCACTTCACGGCGTGCATTAAGGCAGTGAGTCACCTTCACCTGACACGTATCTGATCCGACTTCTAAAAGCAGGCGTCCTGGAACTTGCGAGCTTAATGTGATGCTGTGAGCTTGTCTTGCACAAAAGAGGTTTTTTTACTTCCAAAATGTTAGTCCTTAATAATCAGTTCACATTAATGAGTGCAAGTTTAAAATAGATTCGTTTTGACTGTAGAGTTTCTCGTAAAGGAGCATTTTGGAGTCGTCTCACAAGTACAGTACAGACACTGACGTGGCTCTGTTCCTTTTCCTCCCTGTCGCTGTAACGCTGAAATCTCACCTGATACATAAACCTGGCAACATCAATTCTAGTTTCTGAGTCATTAACAGTGATCGTGACCCTCCTGTCTCACAGCAAGTCAAGGCTCGTTGATTGGCCATTTTTAGAAAGCCCCCTGTGGGCTTTCATACTTGCGATGTCTCGAGATCTGCGAGCTTGAATACGTGATGCTTTAGTGTAGTGTTGCGTACCGTTGTTCATCTGCAGTAGTTATAACGACTACCTTGGTGGCAGCTCCAGCCAGGTGGTGTGAGGCCTGCCAGGCACTCCGCCTTGCCTCATTTGCTTTGGCAGCCAACAAGGAAAGGCATCTTTGTCCTTGTGCTTTACGCTGAAGATTACACAGATATCCTGGTTTGTATTTGGTCCCAGTCTGGGTGCATTTCACCAAATTCAGTGGGACTCCAATGGGGAGGTGCTGTAAGACCCGCTGTATGGTACTGAAACTCCTGTATAGACTGGACTGGAGCACTTTCTGATCACCACATAAAACATCTGCACTTTGTTTCTTTCATGCTGTTTCTTTTTTAAATAATAGAATTGCTTTGCATTTGCTTCTGTGTTTTTCTGACACCTGCTTTTTTCCCCTCGAAATGTTTCACTGCCTTTTCATCAGCCTTTATCAGGTAGATGTAAACAACACTTCAGCTTTGTTGTTATCCCCCCCCCCCACACACACAATGGCTTGCTAGGCAGTAAGCTGCATTTCTGTCTCTCTCTTTTTTTGGCGATATATGACAGTAATATTGCTTTTAATATAGGTCAAGAACATCGAGAGATAAACTTCTATTGGGTTAAGGCGATACAGGATATGAGGTGCTGTCAAACTGTTTCCTGTAGCTTGGTTGCTGTGGCAACATAAATATAATTAATGCATCGTGGGGCTTTTAGAAGGTCACAGCGAAGCACTTTATCCCTTAACAGTAAGGAGGAAGTGTTTGTGTGCGAGTGTAAGTCAGTATAAGATTAGAGACTCAAACACATGGAGGCACGATGTTCTAGGAAAATATGAGCACGAAACAGGTTAGTTCCTGTTATCAGTTATGTTACAGAAATGACTCAGTGACTCCTTCAACAGCCTCTCTTTTTTCAGCTTGTCATCTGTGTCATGTTGGAGGGAAAAAGTTTCAGGACACTTCCATAAAGGCATATAAACACCTCCTCGGACAGAACTTTGTCATGTCAGCGATTAGACATGCTATTTATTTGTTTATGCAGAGAGTTGACGTTCCTGTATAATTTGATAGATGGAGAAGGAAACGTACCTTTGGTGAAATCTCGGAGGTCAGAGAACCTCTTTGTGCTTGGCTTGGTGTTTCCTCCCCTGCTGACTTGTAGCACTTGACATTTTGCATCCTTTGTTTTTTCTTTTTTAATTAAAATAACTAACTCTGAGCACCAGTATAGGACAAACAAGTCACCTGTACCTTAAAAACTGCTGCATAAGCACAAGCCCCTGGTTTAATTAGGATGGTGCTGCTGAGCTACCAGTCAAAGCCAATAAGTGTAAATCATGTTTGCCTATTAAAGTTAATAGCAGGAGCAGTCTAGCCTGGGGGTTTAAGTTGAAACATAAATCCTCCTCCTTGCACAGAGAGAGAGAGAGAACAGTGCACATTCCTCAACAGAATCTACCAATTACAAGAAATGAGGATTACTGTTGAAAGTGAAAACGGCTGTAATTGCTTAATAAGCAGGCCTATTAGAACGAGTGCTGTTTAGATAAGTCCAGTATGGCTACTCATACGAACGGCTCAGTGTAGACCAGGTACAGTTGTTAGGTGAACGGTATGACTGGGATCGATGGTATGTACATATGTGCATCTACGCTTTTCTCTAATGCCACTCAACATTCATGCTCATTCCGTGCTCGAAGTTTGACGCATTGAAGTGGAAAAGAGGATTTGTCTTTAAACCAGAAGGATGGAATTGTCTGCTTTCTCCAAAGTGAACCGTGACTCAGATACCCCGTATTAGTCAGCACGTTGGTGTGTCATCCCAGAGCTGGCAGGGTTCTGTTGTGATGGTGGCAGATTTAAAGGGTGCAGTGTGAGTATGATGATCCTTCTCAGTCCCTTGTGAATGTCTGTCTTAATTTTATTGACAAGATTGCAATGATTGTAAGGATGAGCTTAATGATAGTGGCGGCCCTGTGATGGATTGGCGAGAGTGTACGCCACCATTGCCCAGAGTTTGTTTCCAGCCTCCCTTGTAGGATTAAGCAGTTCAGAACAATGAATGAATGATATTGGCAAGTTGAACTACAGAATGATGGGAGCTGACCAGTAAAAGTATCTTCAAATGCTGTTAGACTCATACCACACACCTGACTCGTCTCAGTTAGACTGGAACGTTTGCAGGTTTAACTTAGCCAGTGTGTTAAGTGTAGTGAGTCGTGCTTGTAGCGGAGGACAGCTTGACTGCATGCTGGATGCACCGTGTGACTGCATGCTGAACACTACTGTGCATGACTTATCCCAAAGTTGTGAGATTTTTCCCATACAGCATGTGTATACACGAGATTATGATTTCAGCTAATCACCTCAGGAGCCCACACTACTTGTGAGAAATATAAATATCATCATAATATCATTATAATATGGGTTTAATGACAGTCTTCATACACTGTAGTTGATGGTAATAAGAGCTAAATGGAATTTCAGGTCATTAGTAAGCATGTCAGTGCCACTCTCTTTGCCAGTGTATGTTTTTTAGCTGTAATGCTCCCAGTTCTTCGATATTCTGACACGTCCAATATCATATTCTCTCCTCATATATCTCCAGTATTTGTTTCTCAGTCTGTCTGACTCAGCCCTGAGGACGTCCACTTCAACATCGCGCGTTTGTGTTTCTTTCATTCAGGGGCTAACCCTGCTCGGCCTGGAGCCTTCCCGGGTGCCAACAGTCCGGGGCCGGTAGCCGATCTGTACGGCCCGACTAGTCAGGAATCAGCCGTAGGGAACTACATCAGTGCTGCTAGTCCTCAGCCTGGCTCTGGCTTTAGCCATGGCATTGCTGTAAGTATTCCTCTCATCTAATCTCAGCACACCCTCAGTCTGTCTGTTCTCGGAGTACTTGTTTTCATGCCTTTTACATTTGATTTCATTTTTGTGAGTCAAACCTTAATTGTGTCTTAATGCTTAGGGCTTCACTTAGAGGAACATTTTGACCGAAGATTAAATATACCCCAAAAATGATTTTAAGTAGATGAGAAGTGGAGCTATTTAATAAAATTTCACGTCACCCAGAATTAAAATCTGAAACCACATAATCAAGCTTATTCAAGATCACTTAACGACTCAAAGCTCTGTGAGGCAACTGTGTAAGAATATTACATAGGTTTGTAGTGCAGGTTTATTTCACTGATTTATCTGATGTCTGCTAAAGAAGAACAGTGGATGAATTTAATTTTTTGTCTAAAACTAGTCATCTTAAGTCTGTGTAGCGGCGGGTGGATGCTGAATTAATTGTGAATGTGTGCACACTGAATCAAGAGCTATTGAAATCCATCAGAATGGAACTGAAATTTAGGGAAGGGGAAAAACACCATCAGAAACAATGAGGAGAGAAAAAAAAGCAGCCTGCATGATTGGGAATGAGTAAATCGAATTCCGATGTCTCTGTAACAAGCAGCTGCTTTTGACACTATATCTAAACAAAACCATGGCGCCGCACAAAAGTTGCCTTAATTGGCTTTTTCGCTGGCAGAGAGCAGATTCCTCCTCTGAATGTCACAGATGTCAGCGCCTATTTCTGAATCGCTGCAGCTCTCAATTTGGAAAAACGAAAGGGTGCATTTGTAATGAAGTGCCAAATTGAAATTCAATTATTCACACGCTCAGTTTCGCACAACTAACAGTCTTAACCAGTTCAACAGCAGATATGTGCTTTATGACAAGGTGTACATCGCCAGTCATCCCGGGCCTCCCCTTTCCCGCCTTTGTGAACTGAATAGCCTTTTTTTGGCTCCCGCTATTATATTTTCCGAACAATGCTAATTATAATACAGTTATCAAGTAATTATCCTCATTCTCTGGATCAATTTGCATCAAGGCTAGAATCTGTTCTTCCTTTCTTTGCTTGCAGGTTGTGCATGCACTTGCACGAGTCACGTCAAGAACATTAGCTGACGGTTAAAAAAAACTCAAGATACCAAATGGCTTGAACTACTACTCTGTTAAACACTCACAGCACCTTGAAATAGAATTGTGAGCCACGCATCCATAGCTTTATTTATGAGCGGATGCATCTGTGCACGGATTTGCTCGGAGACGAGAGGTTAATGTGTGGTGGTGCGGTTTCAGGTTGAGTTAGTTCCTCTGAGGGTTTTATCGGAGTTGAAGGCTGGGCCGAGAGCGGATGATGACTCTTAGTAGTACATTAACACGGGAAATCATGCGGAAGGCGAAATGCTCCTCGTTGTTTATTTCTGCGACACGTGTCAACAATTAGCCACGCTGCAGGATTGCAGGGGCCGCAATCCAGCGAATGACTCCACATTTGCTGCTTTATTACTCTGTATTACTGGCCCTGGAGGCTCTTTGGTGCTCTAGAGTTCGGCTTTGAAATCTAAACGAGCTTGTGAAGAGCTTTATCATTAGCTGATGAAATGAATCAACTGTGTTAGAATGGAAAAAACACTTAACTTTGCCTGATCAGAGTAATTCGGAAACAAAACGCAACCAGTAGGAATTTAACGTTAGAGGCTGTTGTACTCTACTGAGTAAAAAAAACTGCAGACTTTGATTTGTTCATATGGATTAAACTTCTTTCTGAAGCGTTTCCGTCACAATCACAATGGACTGATGACAGGCCCGATAAGAGTCTGTTTTTTTTTTTGTTTTTTTTTTTTTTTAACGAAGAGACATGTTGACAGTTTGCCGTTTTGCCCCCTAAATCTGCCGCATGGGCGGTTCGCTTCACCAACGCAATCAGGAAATCAGACAGTGTCGGGGATTTGCATATGGAGGGGGAAATTGATCGTCTCAAGACCGAGAAGGGACGAGGGTGGACGGTTCGTCATTTTGGAGGGTGTTTGAAGTATTCAAGTTATCCCGCTAGCATGAATAAGAGCCAGCACACATCAAACCTCCTGGATGGAAATAAGCAGTTTATGTCAGAGTCGGTAAAGCTGGAGTGAGCTGGAAAGCTAATCTAGCTACAACTGGGATTTGTTTGTGATGCGTCAGTTCTATTCTCAGTTTAAGAAACCCTTCACCTGAAACAACTGTCTGTGAAGGAACACTATTAGGGCTCTGTTTAGTATAGCTCGGTATTGCTTGCCACTTTTTTGACACTAAATGTTTTTGGTATCTGTATAATTTAAAATGTTCAGAGTGATGAGACTTGTGTAAATAATACGGTTAATAGGCTTCACACCAGGGTTCACTTTATTGACATTTACATTACGTTTAAGGCATTTGGGAGACGCCCTTATCCAAAATGACTTAAATTTTTATATAACTGAGCAATTAAGGGTTAAAGGCCTTGTTCAAAGGCCCAACAGGGGCAGCTTGGTGGTACTGGGGCTTTGAACCCCTGACCTTCAGACCAAGAGCATTAAGCCTCCACTGCCTAGCAATATTTACTCCATTAGCTAACGAGGAAACTTAACACTTGTATTCATTGTCATTGATTTAAATGATACGACTGCATGCTAGTACATGTTAACTTCCTGCACTTCTGTCTAAATATTGGACCCTGGTCACCGTGGGCTTTATGGCACTCATTTATTTTTGTCTCATTTGTCTATGGGGGCAGCTGTAGCCTATTGGTTAGAAAAGCGACTTTGGGACCAAAAGGTCGCTGGTTCCATTTTCCGAATCAGCAGGAAAAATGTGTGGCGGTGAGGGAGTGAGCTGCACCTTCCCTTTCACCACATTCATGGCTGAAGTGCCCTTGAGCAAGGCACCTAACCCCCAACTGCTCTCTGGGCGCTGCAATGTATGATAGCCCACTGCTCCGAGTGTGTTTGCTCACTGTTTGTGTGTGTGCTCACTTTGGATGGGTTAAATGCAGAGGCAATAATTTCCCTTGCGGGATTATTACAGTATAGCAAAATCTAAAATAAATAAATAAAAAATAAGCCAATAATCAGCACGTGCAGCAGTATGCACAATAGCCCAGAGTTTGCATACTTTACAAACACAGTCAGGCTTTCTTATATTTTTAAAATCTGTTCAACTTATGTTCTTCTACAAGAACAATCCGGTGGATGAAAATGTACTTACTTTTCTCTGAATTCTTACTGACATTGACACTAACTGTGTACTTTTAGGGCCCCTTGATTGCAACGGCTTTTACAAACGGATACCATTGAAACCTAACAGGTGGTCGGTCGCCATCTCAGCGGAGGTATGATGTTTCCTTTATGTTGCTCAATGGTGCTTTGTATCCATCACTACGTCAGCCTTTATGGTCTTTTCTTCAGTCCTAATTTCTCCTCCACCTGTTCTCGCCTTTATGGATCCATTCACGCTTTGTACGTTTAAGCTTGAATGTTGGATGCATGCAATGGCAGAACACAGCCAAATGTTTTCTATCAGTAATGTTCATGCATTTCATTACGAGAAGCGAGTGGGGTGTTTACACAAGCCTATACTGTTGTATTATCCTCAAGACTCTTTTATCAGCGTTTCTTGATTTATTTTTCTAAATAAAAAAAAATACCTGTGGGATTTTATATGTCCTGACACATTACAGTTCAGAAAAGTGTAGTTATGGTATGACATCATCATGTGACAGCAGCACAATGCAGGTAATAATGCAGATACAGGTAAAGAGCCTCAGGTAATGTTCACATTAAGGAAAAAAGTATTTCAGAAACTGCTGATGTCCTCAGATTTCACACAAAGAGTCCAGATTGTACCCAAAATGATCCAAACAAAAACACTGTGTGAGCTGAAACACTTTCTTGATCAGAGGAAAACATCAAGATTAGACCTTTACAGTCACACTGAGAAGAAAAGCATCTCTGCACACACACACATTAATTATTGAACCTTCCAGTGGATGGGCTACAACAACAGGCTCCACCCCTGTCAGCCAAGAGCCTGAATCTGAGCCCATCATGGGCACAGACTCCATCAAACATGCCTGTTGCCTGGTCTTTTTCAATTCTTCTAATGTCCTGTACCCATGATAACCACGGAGTCCTGTTCTTGGCCAGTACCAATTGAACCTGATGTGATCGTGGTTCATTCACCTCACTGTTTGTTCTGAGGTGCTTTTCTGCTCATCCTGGCTGCACAGAGTGATTATTTATGTTCCTGTAAATCAGTCTTATCCTTCTCATCAATAAGGTGCTTCAGCCTGCAGACCCTCCAAACATGTTAAATGTCAACATTAACTGAAGCCCTTGATCTTTTGCATTGTGCTGCTTTTACATGATTGGCTAATTAGATAAATATTCCCATTAAAGTGAAGTGTGTGTATAGTTTACACTAATCAGCAACAACATTTAAACCACCTGTATTATATTGTCTATGTTCCCCTTGTGCCCCAAAACAGTTCTGCCCTGTCAAGCCAAGGACTCCCAAAAAAAAAAAAAAAAAAAAAAAACCGCTTTGCAGGTGTGCTGAGGTAGCTGGCACCAAAATGTTGGCAGCAGATTCTCTAAGATTCTTACAAGATCTGCTGCTCAAGTCTTGGTACCAGAAACCAGAAATCATTTCAGATTATAACATGTAAAGTTCTATTTAATAACTGGTCTTAACGTCAACCTATTTAGTGTTTAAGACGTTAGTGCAAGTGGATGTAAGTACTCTGTTATCTCTCTGGGTATCTGGCCACTTTGCTCTCATGGCTCTGAAATGTTCACATCTGTGGAACGTTGAGTCAGAGCCCAGACTAGTCTGCATGCAGTAATCTGTCCACTCCAATCTCTTCCACATCAGTACGCCTGTCTTTCCTACAGGAACAGTGTTAGAGGGAGAGAGATGTGGAATCTGTAGGTTTACGTCCTTTAGTCAAATATTTATATATATATTTATATATGTGAGTGTGTGTGTGTAAGATGACATCCTTGTCTGTATATAAACAGAAAGCCTGAACTACACCATCTTCTATACTGCTATAAACACAAGTCTCAGGAACTACGCTAGCACGCACGGTTGACATGTCCAGCCACATATTACAGTTTATACCACAGCACTGTTTCTCAAATCTGATTTGTTAGAATATGTTGAATAAAGTCAAGTGATATAAACCTATAACTGCCTCCATTATTGTTTTGATATTAACTGTTTCTTTTCTTATTAACATTGAGAGAGGAAAAGAGAAGCTAGTAAAGGAATAGCTGTTGTAATGTATGTGATAACAGTGTTAAGTATATAATGCACGGGAACGGCACAATGTGATTGGTCTGGAGATTAAAAAAAATAACTAGTGGTTAATGCGTGAATCAAAATGAGTAAACTGAACTCCGAATGAGCATAATACGAGGCTGCTAGCTTGGATTGCACCTGCCCTGCCTCTGACCTTTCTTTAGGTTTCCATGCGCAATATATATATATATATATATATATATATATATATATATACACACACACACACTAAACTAAACCTGTAAAAAGGGTTTAAAAAATGTTACACAGTCGTTACCTGCATGGTCCTCCGCTGGGAGCTCACCTTCGTCATAATTTTAGAAATGTAAAAACAATAAAGTCTCTGGGGGTTTTTTGTGTGTGCTTTTTTGCTTATGTTCCTGTGCAGTATATACTAAAACAATTATGCACCACAGCCTCAGTAGATGTCACTGAAATGAATAGCAACAACATTAAACCTGACAATGAATTTAAAAAGAAATGTGTGATTATTCAGTTAATAAAACAATAGTAATTGCTGTGGTACAAGAGAAATAAAACACTTCAGGTTGGGTTGGTAACAGTAACTCATAATATTACCCCATTGTTGGTTATTTTGGTAAAACAGCATGACGAAGTGTTTTAAGTTTTACACGAACTTGCGCCGGTAACAGTGGAGGATGGTAATAGCTCAGGCTCCAGTGATTAGCTACGTCGTACAGGGAATCGTTGTGTAACTTGTACCTGTTTGATTCCTCAGCGTAAATCTGGAGGTCCTGGGAAGACGGGCCGAAGTTTCTAACTGGTCGTGTACAGGTGATGACATGAGACTTCAAGCACTGCAGCATCCCATTGGTGAAAGGGACAGGGTGGCACCATGAAGTAGAGAAGAACAAAGGATATGTTAAGCTCATTTAAAAAGAAAAAAAAAAAAATTATAAATAATAATATTAATAATAACTGCTGTACCATAACCCCCCACTACCCTATTGTAACCACGTAACTTTTATTTTTTCTGTATTTTATTTCTCTTTATTTTCTTTCGCTTTTAGTTGGTTAAGTTGCATAGATGATAAAACAAAAACAAACAAAAAAAGGTTTGGTTGTTTTGTGATCATTTTGATTGTTCTTATTTTTATTCATGTGAATTTTTTTCTTTTCGTCATTTTGGAAAGTGTAGTTTGTGTTTACTGGTCATGTCTAAAATTACTTTTGGTACCAATTGTTGTAAAGCTCCAATTTTATGGTGTCATATTTGCACAAAAACAGTTATGGATCCAGCGTTACAGCTATGAGAGAACATTTCATTTGGAGTGAAAACCGAGAAAGTAAACGATTTAATCAATCTTAGTAGCTGTTTTTAATTCTCGTGATGTCTCATTGTTGATCATAATTACCTATTTTTGGGCAATACAAAGAGGACTCCAATATTTTTATGGTCCTTTTTTTATAAGTGTTGTTTTTGTCGTTTAGAAAAAAGAAAAGAAAAATGTATACTATGGCATTTTTTTTTTCAGATGAATACATTGTGAATTCAGATTTAAGAAAAAAGAAAATGTAACTGTAAATATTATTCCAGTCATTGCATATAATCTCAAAACGGGGGGAAAAAAGTACATATTTTTCTGACCATGTGTCAAAACAAATTGCTCCAGGGTGTGAATAAACAAAAAGAACATATAGGTCTTAACAGATTATTATCTAGGTGTCACTCAAATACAGTTAAGTACCCCGGTGACGAATCAAATCTATCGGATAGCTGTTTTTTGTTTGTTTTTTGTTTTGTTTTTTTGCTTGCTGTGTAAATACTCGAGCTGAATAATTTTCCAAGTGTCATACCAGCATATATACAAACCGGTGACTACAGGGCACTGCTCAGAGTCGGAGAAACTGATAATGTTGGTGGAGGCTTTTATCTCTGGAGATATGTCTGGAGATTCAAGCTTGAGAGAACTTTTGAAAGAACAATGTTTCAATCCAAAGCACACTGTAGGTAGTGTTAAAGAGATTTTACTCTGTGTGACCTGACACTTTTATACTCCTGACAACAAAAGAAGAAAAAAAAAAAGTGACTATGTTATTTGGTGGTGTTGTTTGTCCTGTTCACTCGGTTCCACCTGATTTTGGAACTCGGTATCTGGCTTGTACATTACAGTCAGGCATGTGCTGATAATTGGTTACACGATATAATCGCGATATTTCACAATACTGCTGTTGAACGCGTTGCTAGTAAACGCGGTTACTTTGCCCTTGCTCTGTACAGGAGGAAACTTAGATAACGGGGCTTAAATAGCTTCTAAGGGTGCTTATTTTAGAAAATTCACTGGATCTGAACATTGTGGCACAAATATGGGGTTTTTTTCGTATTAAAAAAAAAAAGTGGTTATAAATGTAATTCTAAGATCAGACTATTATCGTGATATAGTTGAATATCAGCACATGCCTAGTCGCAGCTTGTTCTTTAAGTGGATCGAGAAGGCAAACCTTTTATACCATACCTCAGTGCTGTGAGTTTAATGGTGGAAACGCTTCAAGGAAAAAAAAGTAATTTATTTTATCAGTGAGTTAATAGGCAAACCATTCTGAGCGGCGTATAAGGCTGAATCATTGCACTGTGACCAGTGGAAAAGCCCTTTGACCGCTTCCTTTTTTGCACATGGCGAATGCTCCTTGACCAGGGTTTCATGTATGAAGTTTCCATATGAATGTCCGTGCGAGGCGAGCAAAAAGAAAAGCAGTCTCTAGACCTCAGAGCTCCAATCTCATTTCATGGCTATAGCCAGCATCGATGAATATTGACGTATTTTAGATACAGCTGATAGAAGACACTGAATATGTTCGTGCAGAGAACCAGAGCTGCTGTGCTGACTTACTTGTATAAAGGACTTTTTGGGTTTGGTCAGAGATATAATGTTTTAATGAAATTATTTTAAAGTGTGGATTGTTGAAGGTGATGATTTGATCGATGTATATTTGTACATTTGTCTCTTGTTTCCTGCTGCAAATGTATACTAAGTTTTTTGTTGTTTGTTTGATTATTTTTGTTTTGACCTTGTTTCATTTTGATGTACACCGACGCTCCGAATAACCAGGTGAAGCAAAATGCTGGATGCTTTTTACACAATCTGGAGATACGATCAAGTAATAATTTAAACAAACTGAAAAAAATGACTATTGTAATGTTCAAATGTATAAGAAAAAAAAAGAAATACAAAACTTTAAAAAAGGATAAAAGATGTTCCTTCACTGATTTCAATTTTAAACTTGGGGGGGGGGGGGGGGGGTTTTTTTCTGACCCCCCTTTTTTTTGGTTTTTAACCCAGTAGTAACCCCAATAATTCCCCCCCCGTTTCCCTTTTTT
>JBCNYH010000008.1:19061078-19109176 GCA_039654325.1 Tandanus tandanus | reverse complement strand
TATATATGTATGTATATATATATATGCACTAATTTATTGTGGATTTGTTGGAATATCTTTCTATATCTGGAAGACTTTATTTTAAAAGGAAAAAAACACCTGATTTGAACACCTTCATAGGTAAAAAAAAAAAAAAAATCACTTCACCGGACAACTTTTGGCGATATGAATATCTTACCATCAGCACATGCCTAGTATTCAGTAGTGTGTAAAACATGTATTGTAACAACGTGCTGTCTTTGATTCCTGTGTCGTAATTTCACCCTCCAATGGCCATTCTCTCTCCCTCCACTTGTAAATAGATGCTGTTTAGATTCGGTAGTTTTGGTAGTTTGAAGCACATTTAGGACCAATAAGAATCACACTTTCTTTAAATTATTATTTTTTTGCCTCCTCATTTGTCCATGATTTTCCAGCTAACCAAAGCTTTCACAAAAAAATTATATAATACAAACTGCAGAAGACAGAAAAAAGCATCACTTGGCTCCGTACCATTGAGTGTTTTTTTTTAAAGCAGTGTGCCGTACTACCTTAAATCCTAATGCACAACTCTTACTATGAATTGTACATATAATTATGAACATTTTAATTTTATAATAAGGCAGCAAGTGCTCAGTGGAGATTTTATTGATTCTTTTAATTTCCTCATAATGAATTACAATTACAGAACTAGTAAGCAATTACCTGATTTGATGTTTGTACCCTACATCACTCTTTTTCCTATATCTTTAAAATAATCTTTTCCATATATAAAGCGTAATACATGAGCCATTGATATTTACTGTTTTGTTTCGTTCCCAGGCCTCTCTATAAAGCTACACACACACAGTTGCCAGTTTATTGGATGTTGTCATTTAATAATGAGTTGTTCTCTGTTTCCATTGATGGACAGGGTAGAAGGAGGCTGAAGAAGCTACAGTCAGTGATAATAGCTCTATAATGAGAACATGTAGTACAAACACTGTAGGGGTACCTAATGAAATGGCCATATATAGTGTACAGTGTATATACAGCTCAAAACTGTCTGAACTGTTTTCCACCAACAGAGATTTGGAAGTAAGAGATACTGCTTATATTTTTGTCATGACCTTTAGCCTTGGTGATTATATATCTACTATGAGCCGAGGAAAAACATTACAATATTTAAACTAGGGAAAATCTTATCCAGAATTCAAAGTAAGCCATAGAATATAAAGTAGATATGTCTGTCCTCTGTTATATAACATGCCAGAATATTGAACATGGACTTTACTGTTACTGTGGAAACCTTAAATACATCATTAAACCAAACACTGTTTCACTTGAGGCTGCAAACATTCAGGAAAAAAGGTACTAAAATATACTTTTCTTCTTGCTGAGCTTACATTCTTATTTTGTTTTGCACCTGTATCTATATTTAACATGGAAATGCGAATAGAGTGTCACTTTTAAAAATATTTAAGGTACATGATTACCTTTGGGACTAGAGGACACACCTTATTTACGTTTCTTGGTAAAAGATACACTAACAGTACAAAACTTGTACAACACCAGACAGGGTGTTAGACCAGTATAGTTTAGAATCATTAGAAAGGTGATATATAAGCACAGCGGGCATTTAATACTCCTTCAGTCCACTCATCTGAAAGTTTGAAAAACATTAACAGGAACACCGATACAAGTGTGCACACACAGCTGATTCACAAGATATTTCTTACTTATGATCTAAAAATTCAACACACGACAGACCATGCTGGGAGAGTAGCACAGTATGACGCACAGGCGAAGTGCCACTAAGAACAACCGAGCCCACCATGATCAGCTTTTTTTTTAAAAAACAAACCAAAAAAAAAACCAAACCCCCAACCGTTACTATAGAAACAATAGAGCGAGTACACTGATATTAACCCGTACTACATAATGGGGCATTCGGTTGGACAGAAATAATACACCTTTTAACCAATCAGATTCAAGTATTCAGTTACATTTTGGTATAAATTCATGCTAACGTGTTTAAATATTAGCAGTAGAAAACAGGTTAAACTAATTAGGGGTTGTGTCCACTTAGGTCATTTTTACAATAAATATAATAATATTTTTTTTTTCTTAAATAAATAAACGAATAATAAATAAACCAAGGCTGGAGCTCCAAGAATTAAGTTGTATTTTATTTAAATGTTCTGCTCTAGCTTAGACTTTAAGGTAGAATGGCTCTGTTTACAGCTGATGAATGTCGCACATCAAACTAGTCGTTAGTTCACTGGTTTAAGAGGAAAACTTTTATTTTTTAAATCCTTGGAGCCTACTTTCTAATTATCATACTCAGTGAAAACTTGACTCTCATGTTTACATTTGCATATACACTGGTGACTGAATAGCTATTTGAGAACTCTCTCATCTTCTCTCTTTTTCCATCTCCACATTTTGACTAAAGCTTTTGTTCATTGCTTTTGAAGCAATCATCGAAAACACCACAGGCTTCAATTTGGGCAATTATGGAATCTGATTCCACGTAACTGCATGAAAAAAACACTTATGTGTTGACTGTTAACCACTGAACGAGGCGAACTGGATTTTTTTTAACCCCCTTTTGTTGTTATTATTTTCAGTCTGATAAGTAGGCATGTGTTGATCCATCACGTGTTATTTATGTATATTTATGTATAGTGGCTATTTTAGTCCATATTTAGGGCACGATTTTAATGCAGCAGAGAATATTTCCTTCTTGCAAAAGGCAATGCTGTAATTGTGTTTACTAGGCAAGATCATAAATGTAAAACACTTAAATTAATTTTCATTATATGTAAAAAGTGATATTTGCACATGAATGTCATTTCCAGCTGTACTGTCACAACCCTTCCCACACTGCTATCAAATGAAAGAAAAAAAAACAGCTTTCCTTTTCTTTCCCACCCTCTTGTCTTGACACTTGCCTGTCTTCAAACGCTAACAAACATTTAATGGCAATCAAGAAACTGATGTCTGAAAGCATCTTTCAGGTCCTCTTTTATAGCTTGCTTAAGCCCTGGTGTAAAATAAACTTAAAGAAAATAAAATACATGTTTAAAATTCATATAATAATTATGGGGTGGGGATTAATCTCAAATGCCTCAAACATGGAAAGAATACTTTTATATTTGTATTTTCAAATAATAATAACAATAATAATAATAACAATAATATGAAGAATGAAAAAAAGATGTTTCTGAAAGGTTTCCATTATTTACTGTGGTCCAGAAATTAATGTGTCTGGAAAAAAAAATAAAGTCAAACGAAACATTCTATGTTTTCATCATTTATTTTTTTTTGTTAAGCTAAATAATGAATCTAGTAATGTATGATCCTAATTATATCGTTAATGTATAAAGATAAGTCTATATGTATGCTGGAGCAGTATCTACATCATTGTACTGCAAGAAAAAGCTTCCTAATTCACACGTTCTACAGTACTGTACAAAAGTTTTAGGTACATGCAGACATGATTATATTGACATATAAATAAATTAAATGTTTCTACATAAACAATTCTCAGGCACATAAACCAGGTGAATCAAAAATAAAGTTCATATTTCGTGTGCTGACTGTTTTGCTTTAAAGATATCTTAAGTTTTACTGAGTATCTGACAGAAGCAGCCACGGTTCTCCTGGAGATTTTGACAGTTGCATGTAAAACCAGCAGCCTTCATTATGTGTTTTTCTGAAATGTGGTCTCATACGTAATATGCTGCTTTATTTATTTATTGACACAGTTTTTATATTTATATTTAAATATTTGCACCGGGAGAGTTTTTGTGTGCTGACCTGTTAATGTACAAGTAAAAAAAAAAAAAGAAAATCTTTAGCAAAGTTTTTACTTAATAATGGTCCCTGGACTTTTGCACAGTACTGTATATACACATACAGGCAACTTTTATTATGAGGAGCACCCGTACCACTACTTATTCATGCAATTACCCAATCAGAAGACACCCGGAGAGGAATAAATGGCAGCGGTGTTAGCATGGTGTGTCAATTCTGGCTCTGACACTTCCTCAACCTTAGCTACACATTCCAGTTAAAGACTAACACATTTTCCCAAATATTTATCACCAGACTTGTACTTGTGGCATAACTCAAACCGCTGTGACTCTGACTAGGGAAGAACTAAGGAAGCTGTATCATGTGCGTGTTAATTACATTCATGTGGTCTTTGTTTGCTGACTTGAAGTGCACGGAAGAAAAACATCCCATTCTTGGAGCTGATGAAGATCTAACCTCAACCACAGGACACCACTACATGATCTGTTCATTCTGTATAATATACTAGTATTTGACCATTCCATGATGAAGAACAATGATGGTAGAGGTGCTGATAAATTGTGCAGAACAGATGGTCTACATTCTTATGTGCATGTTGTTCTTGTACCTTCAGTTAAATCTGACTCTTGGTGATATTATTCTCATAGAGCAACACGGTAGGTTGCCAGGTCTTTCCCTAACCCTGTCTTCCATTCGTAGGTGGGCTCCCATCCAAGTAATAACCAGGTCCGACCATGCTTAGCTTCTGAGCCCAGACAAGATTGGGCAATTGTATACATACAGAGGAAAAAAAATCCTGACCCATACCCTACACCAAGGCGTTATTAGATTCTGCTGAGTTTGTAGTAAAACTGTTTTTTAATAAGAAACCTTCGCTTGGACAATAGAAATGTCCACTAAGCTATTTACAAACAATTAACAAAGCCTGAATCAGAATATAACGTGCATATTTATCATCCAACTCACATCAGCAATTCACTACACTCACTAACAAAATACCTACAGAATATAGTGTCTCACACTGTCGTTACAGAAACGTCAATCATCTACAGAGATATGTACAACAGTTTTCTTTATTCTAACAATTTCACTTTCATCACAGTGGTTAAAAAGAAAAAGCAGAACAATTTCCACATTTGAACAGGGACAGGCTTCAATTATGTCACCTAGAAAATTTAGGTCAGCCTCCTGATATTAAGGCCTTCAGTTGCACTGTGCAGATGAGCACAGGAAAAAAAACAGCTGCTCTATAAGGAAGCTGCTTCACATTAATGACACTGTGCTCTTTCATTGCATACAAACAAGTATTTTGTACACACAGTGTGTGTGTGTATGCCAAGTTCTTGGCATACACACACACACACACACACACACACACACACACACACACACACACACACACACACACACACAAAGACTGTCATTTATACACACACACACACACACACAAATACAGACTTTACAGGACAATGCTCCACACCACACATCCAGGTTAATCAAGATATGGATGGAAGACCACATCAAGACCCTGTTATGGAATGGGCCAGCCCATGAAATTGTGATCAAGATGAAGATGGATGGTCACAAGCCATTAAACAAAGCTAAGCTGATTGAATATTTGCACCAGGAGAGTCACCCAAGAGCAATGTGAAAGAGCGGTGGAGAGCACGCCAAGATGCATGGAGGCAGTGATTAAAATGTCAGGGTTATTCCACCAAATATTGATTTCTGAACTCATCTGAAGTTCAAACAGGAGGTGGTGTTTAAAATTTAATATCATCTTCATTTCTATGCATAATTCAAGCTCTGAAAACACGGCATCCTTTTTGTTATTTTTGACCAGTTGTTATTTTCAGCAGTTGCTCGACATGAGAACATTTTATGTGGAAATTTTATCAGTAGTTTATGGAATAAAACAAAAAGGTCTTCATGTTCCTCACACACACCTATAAGTATTACAACCTGAGAAACTGATCATTTTGCCCACATCAAGGCAACATTAGCTTTATACAGGTCATATCTTTCTCTTTTCCAAGGTGTATCGATTGAGGCTAAATCACACCACATAAAAAGCAAACACTCAAACTTAAATACACCTGAATCTTATGTGGGACTTTCTCAAAGATTTCCCAAAGCTTTTAAGAAACTGAGAATTCAAGTGTCTCCCACTATTCTACCTGTTGATGTTGTTAAAGAGAAGAATTTCATCTTTTTCAGTGCAATATAGGAGTTTTCTTCCATTACATATCCCATCATCTATTTGAAAGTCCTACAGAGGTTAACATTAACTCATATCAGTGTGTGACAGCAATCCGACCTGGTTTTACCAACAAAGTATGGAAACTAGTAGCCTGTAGTAGGTAATCGATTACTTGCAGACTATACGGGTTATATTAAACAGTTGTTCCACCACTGCAAGTCATGTATGAAGTCATGGTCATAGGAGATCATTATATAACTTATTTTATCCTCTGGATTGTAAGGCGTAACATTTTTATTGTTGTTTTGAAATTCTTGACATTTTAAAATATACACGCGTTTATCATAAAATATTTTACAGGGTGAGCCTGTTAGCATGGTGCTAGCTGGTTAGCTGAAGGCCTTTTCCTTTCAGTACCTCAATCAAGATAGTTTGGTGGGTGAAAATCCTCTCTAGCCAATCAGAGCACACAATTGCAAATATCTAGTGATCAAGGCTAGAATAAAATCAATTCTTGACCACAACTCATCTCATGATACACAAGAGTCCCGAATGCTTTAATCCTGAAGCTGCATGAATAATCCCACAAGCAGTAAGATTTTCAGAATGCACTGATTCATCATGGTTCTGTTTTCATATTAGCTTTGATAATGTGACTAATTAAAGGAAGAACAATTTTTTATAAGTACAAAAGCTTTGAGTCGTATTCCTCTACATGATTATTTACACTCCATAGAGAATATTATAGTGTAATACAGTTTAGGCTCCATCGTCAGAGCAGCTGCCCGGTCTCACCTATCACAGCATGCGCTGGCACTCTCTCCTGGTCTGGGTCAGTGACTCCTGAGCTACTTTTTAATAAGCGTTATTAAAATAACTTTTTAATAACCCTCCTCCTTTGTAGAGCAGCAGGCTCAGTAACACAGAGTGATATGGTGCCAAAGCAGGCCAAGGACACGTCTCTGTTTTTAAACTAGTCATCACGAGTACAGAGTCCTTCTCTCCTTGGCGCTTTTAAGCACTCAGTCTTCTAAATCAAGGTAAACGTTGCTCATTTCCTTGCACGGGCGATATTAATCAATAATTAGTCGGTAGACGTGCCCACTCAGCATGTATCATCAGCTGGCGCTTTGTTATTTCTCCTGAGTCCTTTATTCATTATGTCAAAACAAAAACCAGGCTGACCTCCCGTAATCTGGTGCCAAGTTAATTATAAGCATTAACGAAATGATCCAAGAGTTTCCTTCCATCTTTGTGGCAGGACTGGGTAAAGTTTTCAAATCCGTCCTGCAAGAGTTAGATTTCACTCTTGAAGTGAAGGAACTAGGTTTTTTTTTTATTCTGAGGATGTTCACAGAAGGAAGCTGAATTCGGTGCCGTGAGCGTGGTGTCGAATGTTAACGTTTTGAATATGATTGTCAAACTTAATCAGCAGTGTTTTAGCCGAGATGGGAAACACTATTGTATTGTGTTCCGTCAGCGGAATCGTCTGCTTTTGTTCTTCCCCTGTCTCATTTCCCCCTCGTCTCATTTCCACGTCTCAGATTACTGCTGAGAATTACAGGGAGCCTTCATTATTATGGACGTTATGAATTAATTCTACCTGCCACCTCTTTCACCCTCTCTTTCTTTTTCTCTCGCTCTATCTCAGCCTTCATTCCGATGTCAGAAGAGTGCACTCGGCCTCCATTTCTCTGCTATTCTTTTTTTAAAAGTCTGCTTTCTGTTTTTCCCCCAGAGACATTCGAATATATATCTATAGTACATATAGCGTAGTGCTCGGTGACATCATTAAGGCTGTGCAAGAACGTGTATTTTTGGTCATCACAGTGCGCTGAGCCTCAAACACAACTGCTGCTCTGTCACACTTTGGATTCATTTTAATCAATCGAACCGGCATGGTGGTCATTCTTTTACTTAAACCTCTCACCAAGCTGCAGAAAATGAATTGTCCAGTTAACCGAGCCTGGCAATCAGCCTTCGCTTAAATTTCCACACTCATCTTAGTCATCTTGTTTTCAGAAACTCTGCAATGACATTTTCTACCTCATGAATTTTAGTGAATATGAAATGAATATTTTCATAAATGGATATTAAGCTGTGGGGTGCGACGCGTGTGCTGCTACGGCATAATAGAAATTCACATTTTTACTTAAGCTGTACAATAACTGCAAATAATCAAGTGATGTATTATACTTGGCTCTATGCATTACTTTATTAGCGCTCTATGGCACTGATCTATAGATAAAAATACATGGTCCTGAAATATATGCTGTCAAATCAGTCTTATTAAATTTTAATCCGTTCACAGCCATCCCCTACCAAAATAGCTGAAGGTTATTAACTATAGGTGTCATAAGTGAGTCTGTGGTGTTGCAGAAAAGACTGAATCACTCATTTAGATGGGTGATCGGTCAAATATGTTCCCTTCCAAGTACAAGTCTAAGTTCATGTCCAAGTTCAAAGCTGCTCCATTAAGTAAAAGCAACTCGATTCTAAATTAGTAATATTTGCTAGTTATGTTTAAAGGTATATGGGCAGTGTTAGCCTCACTGGGTTTGGTTCCTCTGTCTATAACGTTTCTAGGTTCAAGTTTGTACTATCAAAAAAGCAGAGGTGTCCGGAAAACTTCTCAGCCGACATAAAAATTTTATGATAGCATGAACCAGCCAACTAAGTCAACAATGCTTGTCACATTACGTATGTAAACCAGACGTGAAGAAACCTTTCCCAGTCAGAAAACCCCATTATCTATAAAATCACTTTCATGGACCTTCTCCAAACATACAAATATTTAAAAACTCAAAAATTATACCTTTATTCACGTGTACAATAATATCTTGCATATATTTATTGGTACTATAAACCCTCAACTTTTCACTCCAAAAAACATGCGGTCAAAGTTCACTCCATTTTTTTTCCTTACTTCATTTCATTTTCCACCACGTTCATCCTTTATTAGCGTCAACGGAAGGCTGGAGCCCATCCCAACCAATTCTGGGTAAAGGCAGGGTACACCCTGACCAGCTCATCGCACAAAAACAATTCACACCCCCATTTACACATAAGGGAAAGAATAGTCAATTTGTCTAATATGTATGTCTTTGGACTGGGAGAGTTAATGGGAGGAAATCCAAACAAGGAGAGGAAGAACATGCAAACTCCACACAGAAAAGCCCTCCCCAAGCACAGAGCCCAAAACTAAGACCTTCTTGCTGTGACAGTGAGAGGAACGTGCTAACCACTACATCACCATGCAGCCTAGGGGGGGTTTAGATGATTTCTAGGCTGATTTGATTGAGTTAATGATCAATTAATTCAATAAATAATTTAGCAGGATGTTAACAATTAGAATTCAAATAAATGTATAAGAATTCAAGGATCACTAACTACATGGATACATGTGACTAGCACTGTAAAATCATTAAAAAAATTATGGACATGCTGGCTATGCTTGAGAGTCCCCTGGAGGTCCACAGGAGTCCCTGAGCACCACTTAAAGTGTCAATGGTGTAAACTAACATCACACCAAGTCGAGAGAGCAGAGGTGCAGTAAACTGTCACTATCAGTAAAAAGTCTTGACAACAACGCTGCAACTTAATAGCCTCGACACATCCAATTACCGTTACTATAATGGTTTGAAACCCGCAGAGTTAGGGATTATGGCAGAGATGATGTGTTGGCTACTCATTAAAATTAAATTGTAAAGTGATTGACTGTCAGGCCAAACTGATCCCTTGTGAAATAAGCTCTCGACATTCTGTGTACAGTACATTTGGTTTCAGAGCAATGTTCTCTATTTGGCAGACTCTCCTATCAAGAGCAACACACATTTTATCACATTTATACAACTGAGCAGATGAGAGTTAAGGGCCTTGCTCAGGGGCCCATCAGTGGTAGATTGGTGGTACTGAGGATTGAACCCCCAACCTTCCGATCAGTAATCCAGAGCCTTACCCATTGACTATGTTGGGTGCCTCATTTCCAGCCAACTGTAGTTACACAATATTATTCAATACTAAGACTAGTGGAGTCACACAATGTGTGATGATAAAAATGATCCTCTAATGCACAGTGATGCTTTGAGAACATTGAGAAAGCCTTAAAATGTGATCCAACAGCCAAGGGGTGACAAACCCAAATTGGAGAAACCTTGGATAAACCAACTGACTCTTTCTGTGCTTCAGCGCAACAATCATTACTAGGCTCTCAAATGAAAATACTTGAGAAAACTAAACTTGTGTAATTTTGTGAGTCGACTTTATTCTTGAGGTACACGTTGCACTAATTAGCATATGCAGGTGCCTTACAGTTTGAAAAAAGTTGCAGCTCCCTGCAAGAGCTCAGTATGTAGCACCTGCAATGCCGACGCTATCATCCTGCACACTGGGAGCCAAGACCACATCACATTTACCCACAAACACGCTCTCATCTGTTTAATAGGTGAATCTGAGCTTATGGCTTTTAGTTGCGTATCAGCAGATCTAATGAAGTGGTGCTTACTCACTGGGAGTGCTCAGGCACGTCGGCCTGATTTGCTCCGAAATGAGTCCGAGCCGAGGCGAATCGACTCGCATGCATATTCATGCTTCGGCGTACAGTAGGGCATCTGCTTTATAAGGAACTTGTTTATGAAGCCGCAGGACGCCTGCGCACACCTCGCAGCGCCTCAGCTCTCATTAACAGCAATTAAGCTGCAGTCTGAAGCATTGGCATGCTTAATTGGCAATTACTGATAAGTCTGATAGGGATGCAAGTGTCAGGAGTATGTTTAGAATGAGTTGAGGTAAACATGCGCGCTGTGTTGGCGAAGAAAGCGAAAAGCAACAGATGCGACATTGACTTCGAGGTCAAAGCTTCTGGTGCCAGGATTTTAATAATGGTAGTCTCTGCTCAAAGAAACATGCCGTGCATTAATCACCTGCAGATTGAGAACTGTGATCAAGGGCTCTACAGTGATGTCCGCTGTTCGGACACTGATTTACTGCCGCAAGTTTCACCTTTTCACGATTTTGCAAGCAGCTTCCGTTCCCACCCCCACAATAAGAAGCCCAAGTATGCTTCCAAAACATTAGAACTTACGGAAACACTTCTCATACACTATAGATCTGATGTCAGAGACAGGTTTAGTCTCTCATCCTCCCTCTCTTTCAGCACGGTTTGGTTTTCAGTAATTGATGTGACATATTGATGGGCACTCTCCTGCGGCTCGAGAGCCCAGAGCCTGCACAGCCTTCCAGCTCGTTAATAATCGCTGATTAAAAACTAGTTAAGAGCCCGTGAAGACTAAAATCTGCATTAACCAAATGACCTTTTTTTGGGGGGAGGGGGGAGACTGGGAGGAACCGATTTCAGACTCATCCATGAAGACGGGTGGTAATAAGAAAGCATAGATAAGTATAGGTGTATAGGTGGTGACCGCACATAGCTTTTTATTTATTCTCAAAATGTCTTATAGCCAATATCCTCCTCCACTATTCGCCAACGCCGTTTTTTCTTTTATCTTTATTGAGCTGTTACTTACCCGTGCAGTGTGCCAGCAAATGTCTATAATAACCTTTGAGTTGTGGCTGATCTAATGTAATTACATTGTTGCGGTCCATCCTTGACCCCAATTCAACGGAATAATTAAGGTCTCGGGACTCTCTAATTTGAGAAAGTTATGCTTACACAAAAGCTTTTAAGGTCAAGCAGAAGTGGTATCAAAGAACTCAACACTAAAGTATAAACTTACATTTCCACCCAGGTCTAAAGAGTCTAACTGAACTAGTATATGGTACGTTTTGCTGTACTTGTCAATCGCTAACTTCTGTTTACCCTTTGCGTCTTATCGTCAGAGCCAGATGAGGTAAATGTGTTTTTTTATATCTATATTACAGCGTGGGTTTTCCATCCTACACTAAATTACCCCTTTATTGTTTCTGTAGTCACATTCAAAAATGAACCCACTATGCTAAATGTGTCCTTTTTAGCAACGCTAATAGAGAGCATTCAGAGACTATTGCACATGATTGCTGCCCACCATCGCTCTATTAAAAACACTGCATGTTGTTTAAGTGCCTCATCCGGAAGCAACATGTGCAGCCTCCTGCTTACTCATTACTGTTATTACAGTGAATTTCTCGATCACTTTATATACACATCACCACTATCAAATTTGAGATATTTTGCTTCACACAAATGATATTGAGGAACACGTATGGTAAAATAAGAGAATGCATTGATCATGGTATTGAAGTTGCTGATTTTCCCTGGAGAGCCAGTAGTCCGGTCTCTGATCATAATAAGCCACTATTGTTTGTGCTAGACTTAGAAAGTTTGTTTAGCACCATTTAGACTGCCTTAGTGGTGGGATAAAGTTAACAAAAGCATTGTTCCTTCTCAGGTGTTTGAATGAAAGCAATTTGTTTGTTTTGCATGAAACTACAAATAACACCATGCTACGTTTTCCCCTCACTCATAAACAGCCACTATCCCACTATCATACCAGGGTAAGTCAGAGCTATCTCAAGGCTACTCGCGACTTGTAACCTGGAGCTTTAAGCCTCAACCCAAATCTGTTTGTATTTCTATTATGATGCCTAAATTCTAGCCGTTTTGCCATCCATAACATGCTGCCTGGTGTTAAAATGGATTAAAATTTATTTACCTTCATCTATTCATAATTTAACTATTCTAGCAGGTAACTAAACAAAATACAACTGAACAAACAATTATTCTGCTATATTTGGCATTAGTTACACCAATAATGGATCATGATTAGCTTAAGGCAGGGGTCTCCAACCCTATTCCTGGAGATCCCCTTCCTGCATGTTTTATCTCCAACCAAATTGTAACAAGTCCTTTTGATGATCAAAAACTTTATTAAGCAATAATCAGATGGTTAGGTGTGCATAATTAGGGTTGGGGGAAAAAGTCTTCAAAAAGATAGTTCTCAGGGAACAGGGTTGGAGACCCCTGACTTAAGGGCTAGTTCAGGTCTGTTAGCTTAGCAGTAGTAACTGGCTAGAGCTTAGCATTGTTTTTGCTCTAGTTTTCTTATAAATACATAGTTGGCACACAATACAGAGATACCATAAAATTGATAAGCCCCGCCTTTTCCTTTGACATCACTTTATGCTCTAGTTGATTTTATTTGGCCCATGGGTATTCTTCAGGCCAGGTTTGGTCTTTTGGCCCCGAAGCAACCAAGAGGAGGTGCAAACAAGACCCAGAAGTGCAACTGGAAACTATAATAGCCTTGTTTCACACCGGCTCACCCAGCTGTGGCTTGGTAGTGGAATCGTGTCTAATAAGACGAAAAGTCCCTCACCAGGGGCCACATAGTTCCCTATTCTCACTTAAGGTCATGAAATGTGAGTGATGACCAAAAGATAAAGTGTGAATGGATTGCTGGGGTTACTCAGCATTGCCATGCAAAAAGAGATTTGGGCCTGCTGGTCCCAGTGAAAAGAAATTTGGATACTATAACATACAAAAGACTTTCTAAACAGCAATGTTTCCAGCTTCATGGCAACAGATTGTGGAAGAAACACATAAGAATGGGATGGTTGGGTGTCCACAATATTTTTGACCATATAGTGCATCAAATCCAAAAGCTGGTTTGGGAATACATGGGGAACACTCAAAGAGGAGCACAGGAACAGAGAAGCTGGGAATGACCTTCTTACCTTCTTACCCTGTTTCCATTGCAACACCCATTAGGAGACTTGGAAGAAAAATGATGAAACTGTACAGGGTATTAATCCAGTTGATTTGAGGGTTTCCATCCTCGAATTTGGAGAATTGTGACTAACAAGAGGAACTTCAGTGATGATGTAGTTTGACTGCAGCTTGCAGACATTTTAATGCCTGAAAATGTGTCCACAAGAAGTTATGGCTACAGAAGAGTTTCTACAGATGCACCCAACAACATCTGAGTGCTGAACATTACTGATGCCTGAGCTTCCTAAGTGCCATTATAATATAGCCTATTTGTGCACACGCATATACACATACACACGCGCTGCTAAACTGCAGCTGACTTGTTCAAAGCAATATTTTCACTACCCCTTCATTATGTCAAGACTGTGATTCTGCATTATGCAATCCTATTTGATATCAAATTCCATTTTATAAACAGCACTAGCACTTTAAATCCTCATACTGATGATTTTACTCCAACGGGTCTGCACTGCACTGCACGGTAAAACGGTGCAATCTTTTTCCTGACTGCCGTAACATCTTAATGTCCTGTATTTATCATGTCTGTTGTATTTTCTTGTTCAATTTCTCGTTTGTTCTTGAAAGTGGGATCAGAGAACCTTTTTAGGAACATATCCAGTTCTCTTAAACCATACGAGGTGTTTCTGCTCGTCTATCATTTCTTTTTTGTATCTATTTCTTTCCATGCTTTCTGCTAGTCTGCTCTACTGCCCACATTATTTGTGATTACATGATATTTATTCTGTATTATTACTAAGTAATAAGCATCTTGTTGACACCTATTGTGGTTTAAAAAGCGTTTCCTGGGCAATATGACAAAAATATATCATCTGAAGGCAATTTTATATGACAATATATAATTATTTTCAAAGTCAATTTACATCACAGTATACAGTTTCATTAAAAAAGTGTCGGACTAAAAATACACACAACAGGGAACTTAACAAGGAACTTAAATGTAGCAGGAAAAAAACATCTTGCATTATAATGATGTAAAGTTATGATGCCCCTTGTGGCTGGTTCCAGAATTATTTTTGAGCTCTGTATTTTTTCATCCCGGTGCATTCTGAGTGATTTTCACCCCTTTCCCTATTGCACAATGTTAAAAAAAATCCTTCAAAGTCTGGATCCCGACCCGGATCACAACCAAAATTGAATCAGGTTCGTTGACCCGAGACCCACATTTGGTTAAAAGTTTGCGGAAATCCATCGATTTGTTTTTGAGTTATCTTGGTCACAGAAGGTAAGTCTGTTGGGCTTTTACACCCGAGCCTAGTGGCTCAACAGTCCGGTGCTTATCCCCGGTTTCTGTAGCGTGAAGCGACTAGGAGTTGAACTCCTCCTGGATGGGACGCTAGTCCAGCGCAGGTTACCTTCCCAGTATTTTTACTGGTATCCATTTATACTGCTGGGTGGACAGAGGCACACTTGTGGTTAAGACCTTGCCCAGGGGTCTTAGCACAGTGGGGGTCCAACGGGGATTCGAACCCATGATCTCTCGATCGTGAGCCCGGCACCCTAACCGCTGCACCACCGGCACCACTTGGAAACACACGACCAATCTCATAACCCCCAAGCCACCCCACCTTGGTGGAGGTACTATAATAACCATTATGCTATAGTCTGCTTCATAGTAGACTAAAAGAAGATATAAATTATCTTTATTAACAGTGCATAAGATATTACAGTAATAAATACAATTAGTATTACCACACTGTTTATTATGGTAAAATGTGAGCACTTAACACCCCCATACCCCCCCTACACACACACACACACACACACACACACAGCAAAAAAAAAAAAGATGTAAGGGCAGAACTGCAGTCACGTGTCCTGTGCGTAACCTTCATGCACCAGCTACAGAAAATTGGAAATGTGCTGGAAATGTGAAACTTCAGAAAGAAGCACCTAGCTATTTGAATATCAGCCTCGCAAAGGAATATTTTAACGGCTTATTTTAATCTGGTGTGTGAAAGTGGAAAATGACCTGAGAGCGGTGTGTGTGTGTGTGTGTGTGAGTGTGTGTATGTATGAATAAGCAGAATTTGCATGGCTCAATGCTGACCTGTTCCAATACTTTAGCCCCTCTTTATAGAAGTCGTCTTTTCATGATTTAAAGTGTGAAGAAAGGGAAAAAACACAATGTCCATCTTTGTTGGAGCTCGCACCTCGCTTCCGTGTGGCAAGAACAATCGCCACTTTAGATGTCTCAGGGATGAATTCTCCACCATGGCCCGCCGTTCGAAGCCTGGCCTTTCTTTTCTGTCCATTTTAGAAATACAGAATCCATCAAACCTGGCACAATGGCGGAGAAAGCAATTTGCTAACAAATGTTTTGACAATGGCTTTCCTCTTTCGCCCCGGCATTCAGAGATGTACGCACAATTTAATACCCACAAACAATCAGCGCTCCGAATGGATCCACAGATATTTCTCTCATTATTGTTCCCGAGCTATGGAAAGGCAGTCAATGGTCCATATCACGTAAAATACATTATCACACGCTGTCATCCTCTCCCTTGGTACAAAGCTTAATTAATTCCAGCTAGGACCAAACAATATTTGCAGGCTTGGTCAGGGGTTATTATGAAAGTCTGTAGTTAATTGTTTTAAGATGCCGTCCCTTGCATACACAAGTGTGAACAGAGCGACGGCGTACTTCAAGCATTGCGGTGTGCAGTGAGTGTGGAAATATGAAAATGCTGCTTCAGGCCCGAGGGGACGGAGTTCCAACCAACCGATTCGACTCGGGCATGAATTCGTTTCAAGACAGACATTTCGGCAGCAGCGTGTACGTGAACTCTATATCATTTTAATGGTCCCTTTTTAAAATCAGTATTTCAGACTGTACTAAAAGAAATAAAGAGAAATTGTGCAACAAAATGAACCCAAACATTTTTCAAAGCTGTGTGAGAAATTTGATGAGAAAGTCGGCGGTGTGGTGTGTAATGCAAAAACTTTCGCAACCACTTGAACTTCATGCAAAGTTGCTCTAGAAGGAGATGAATTTAACAACAATGAAAGAGGCTCTACAAATCTCCAGAACATTTTCCACATCCCAGCAGAGCACGTCTGATGAAATATTGTAATATTAAGATAACATTATGCAGCTCACTTTTTATGAAAATATCAGGCTCACTTTGGAGAACGTTTGTGTTTACTCAATGCTGTTTCCTGCACGAGGGAACCTACGGCTTGGCTCACTAATGGCTTCTTTCTTATCTTGTAATGCCTCTCTATTATATATGACATTAGCAAGAACAAACCCCCTCAGTGACACGTCTTTACGAACTGCTGCACATGCGCATTCGGGGCAGCCTAACACACACACACGGAGGGAAAGCAATCCGTCCCCTTCCTACCTATGAGCTCACAGACGGCCAACCAATCAGCTCCCATGGACTCCCAACCACAGATGGCCGTGTCATAGTGGATTCAAACCGGAGAGCACCAGGTTGATGCTCGCACACCTTGTTGATTCGCTACTCAGGAGCCGTAATTGTTTTTCAAAGCAGGTCCACTCCTAGAGCAGTGGTCACCACCCCTGTTCCTGGAGATTTGAAAGCTTCAACCCTAATGATGTCCACCTGACCAGGTAATCACTGACCTAAGAAGTTCTTGATCAGCTAAAAGAGGGGTGGTCGATTTGAGTTGGAGATAAAAACTTGAAGATCTTGAGGAACAAGGTTGGTGAGCACTGCGCTACACGATCTTACAGAATTCGGCCAAGATTTTATAAGGATTATCTCATACATTGTGACAAATCATTTTTTTAAAGACTGGTGAAAGCACATAGTGTGAAACTGGGTGAAAAATCTTGAAAACAAAAAACAGTCAGTCCAATTTTTCAGCCTGAGAGCAAGTCAGGAAGCATTTAATGCTTAAAGTAGCTCTTAACCTCACAGAAGCGTACTGAGTACCCAGTACTGGGAATGTGTGTGAAATATTTCATAACAATGAGCTTTTAAAAAGATATCATCTCGATAGTGAGGCCAAAGCAGTAAGTATGAAGCTAGTCGCTGATGCACTAATAAAACAGGCAGTGCAATATCACCTGAGAGCAAAGGTTTATGCAACTCTGTATTACTTGGCCACAGGAAAAATGCAGTTATGCCACCTGGATGACCTGAAAATATCTCCGTCATCTCTGAATTGGGTTATATATCAAAAGGTAAATGCCCTTTCGTGATGATTTATTCGGTTTGCTGAATACATTTAACTACTGAAAACCCAAAGGCATGGAGTCTGCGAATCAGACAGGTTGGATACTGACTCTCAATTCTGATTGGTCAGCAGCCTCACCTAGTGAGCGAGTAGCCCCACCTGTTATTTAAATCACAGATTTGTGTCTTTAATTAAAGATATACTCACTGATGTTCATACACAACCCTGACTCCACAAGGATACCAGCTAATCAGCAACTCTAATGCACAGGACCGACAGGAAGAGGAGAGGTGATGGGGGTTTCATTATAGGCCTTGGTACTGTGCGTCAAAGAAGTTTATTTGATTTTATTTAATTTAAAAAAAAGGTTTTTTTTAAATTTATTTATTGTGTGTGTGGGGGGGCTTCTGAAGGAGCACTGAAGTGAGTTGTGTATATGTATGGTTGTTGAGTTCAAATATTATTTTAATAATATTTATTCATCCTGACTTGATAAAGTACACCTTATAAATTATCATTTCTATAGTAACAGCTGGTGGGTGTGTAATATAAACGTGAGATTTTCGGTGTGGTTACGCTTTCTAAATGGAGAAGCTCATGTGTTTTGGAAGGAGTTGCCAGTGTAAGTGCTTTGTAACAGACAGGGTTTGTTTTCCATCTCATTGGGATGGAAAACACTTAATTAATTTGGAACGTTTTTAATTCCTTCATTCAACTGCCAAACTGCATTATTCTACTGGAGTCGTGGGGAGGATGGAGTCTATCTCAGTCGACTCGCGGCGAAGGCAGTTACACCCTGAACAGATCCCCAGCCCATTGCAAGTCCAACACATACACACACAACCATTCACACTCACATCTACACTTCGGGGAAATCAGCCAATTAGCGTAATGTGTATGTGAAACCGGAGTACCCAGAGGAAACACACACAAGAGCAAGTGAACATGGAAACCCGGCACAAAAATGCCCTCGCCAAGACCAAGACTTGAACCCAAGAAATGCTTGCTGTGAGGCGGATGTGCTAACCATTTTACAACAATAAATGCTTAAACACATGAGATTCTTTACCCTGCGATTTGCTCTGAAATCGTGGAAATCGCAGTCATCGTGCCCCAGTGTAAACCCAGGGTTAGTTAAATAAAAGCTTTGGTGGAAATGTATAAGAGAAATAAAACACTTTGTGATGCATTCTAATAAAAGAACCACCATCACATCAGACGATTGTTTTCCTATAACAACATTAGTGTTACTCCTTATACATCACATGATCAGTCTGTGTTTAATATTAATATATGCACTGATTTACCGTTAAGCTTCTCGCACCATAATAATAATAACAGTGATACATACAAATGAACTCGGATGATTTACTGAATACCTTTGATGCACAGTAAGATTTATAAGAGCCATTATTACAGAATTACAGCCTGTATAATCTGTGTATTATAGACCTGACTCTTTCAGAATGCCAGCGTGGTGCGTGTTGGTATTCTACTCAGCGAGCTGTGCAGGCCAGACGGTGTCACTGTTAATTAAACGCCTTTTTGAGTAATCCAGCACTGTGGTGAGAATCCGGGCTTTACCTTCTCTTCTCATTTCTCTCCTCGCAGGTTATTAATCATGATGGCATTTGGTGCTAAAACAAAGAGTGATACATGGATCTGTCTGTCTGTCTGTCTCTCTCTCTCTCTCTCTCATACACACGCACACCCTTGCTCGGCATGCCGCCGATCCGTTCCCTTTCCTCCGCACCCTGCGCCGGCACTCTCTTGAAAACGTGCAATCATCGTATCACTTCTGACATGTACAAGAGCACGGCTGTCATCGTCAGCTTGGGAGCGAGGGCAGCTGTCTTGGCATGGCTTTTTTCATCATTTACTCACTTCAATCTGGTTTGGGGCTTCTGGATCTGATGCTAACCTGCTCACTAGTGTGCAACAAGAGACAGATAAAAACTAGGGATGAAAGTGAAATGCTTCAAATTCTAGACATGAAGTGCACTGGATGCCGCGTAGACACTATTTTCCTGGCTACGGAGCCCTTTACACCTTAAAGGGCACTACACAGAGAGCAATCATGCAATGCATATCATGATTAATGGTAAAGACAACTTTCCTTTTGTTTTTGTTGTTCACGTCAGTCCATTATATTTGTTGATATATTGAGGTTGTTGAAGTAAAAAAGGATTGTGTTTTGGTTACTATGTGCTCTTATATACAAAATACTAATAATAACATTTTGCCCATAATTTAATGTATTAACGAGCAAGAAAGTTACAGCTGCATTTAAGTAGGTGCAGTTCATAATTCCTCTTTATATTTAAAGAGTCTTTTAATAAAGTGTCCAATGGAGACGGCATGGATACATATTGAAACATATTTAAGAAAGAGGGCATTATTATGGCTAAGAGGGCTCTAAGTAGGATATTAAAGTTGCATGAGCTTTGCCAGCATCAACATCATATTAAATTTCTTTTAAATCAAATGACGGACGATTGTACGAATGTAGATGATAGTAGATGAAATTTACATATGTTAGTTAAAGTGTTCTAGAGACGAGTGTACGTCTAAGTTCCCCAAGCACTCTGCAGTTCATTTTAACTAGATGTAGTTTATGGTCTTTCAGGGATATTTATCCAACAAAAGACTTATGAACTGTACTTTACTCAGGAATGGACATATTATAAATTCATTAGCTAGCCTACGGGGCAGCTCAACAACCATATAAGGAAAATAAGAGAACTTGAAGCCCTGGGAGGAGCGACATTATGTAGCCATAGTGTTGGTAAGAAGGGAAAGGATTTTCTACAACAAAGGCCATATGATTACTGTCGCATTTAGGTATTTTATTAGTATTAGTATTAGTAACATTAATGTGTGTAATCTCATTGACGCAAAACCAAAGGAATATTTCCTGCATTAAGTCAGCAGCCACGTGAGAGACGCATTATGTACAGAAGCTGTGGACACACGAGAGCCTTTGCTCACACGTATGGTATGTACATCCGGAAGATTCTAAAGTAACGTTCACTAGAACTTTTGTGAAAGGAAAACATTCCTGTCAGTCACGTTTCCAAGTGGAAATGCAAAATGTTTAGGGATTTTATGTTTACTGACATCAGCACCGTGACAAGCTCTGTCCCTCTTTAAAATATTTTTCCGCCTTGGTCTAGACTGTTGCCGTGAGCACATTAAGTCTCAAGTCAGAAAAAAAATAATCTGCTCTTACATTTAGAACCCGTACCAATACAGAAAAATCCAGAAGAGAAGATTTGCCAATCAAGTGACCACACGTTTTAGAATCCCTGTACTGCATTTTTCTTAAACTAGGTGTGTTTTTCCCACATGGCATACATTCCCTGTGTAAACATCTACTTTGAACCACAAAAGGACAGCTTTTCTTGGTTGCCCCGACTACAGCTGACACACAGCACTTCAACAAACCGTTTACTGGCTGAAACAAAATCTGCACTCGTCTTGCATAGGCCCCTCACCCCATGGCTTCATCTTGACATCGCCAGTCAGGTCTGAAAAGAAATCAGACAAGCCAGTGAGCCAGAGAGCGCAGCTCCAAATGCCGCTTTTACATGCAATAACACTGAGAAGAAAAAAAAAATCCAGGCAGGCCGCCAGACCCCAGGCCATGCAGCGTGCTTAAGAGCGGGGTAAAAAAGCACTCACCACAGAATGTGATCTCTGTCAAAGAAGACATTAAATATTGATCATGCGAAAAGCCGGTCAATAAGCTGAGATTCGGATGGAGGCCTGCAGCGGCCAAGCTGTTACCATTCCCAGCCGGATGCTGCAGATCTCAGGAGTAGTCCGGAAAAAGAGCCACAGAGACAGGATGGATGGATATAGAACGCTTTTTCCCTTGCAAAGCAGTGTATCCTGCGAACTAATGTTGATATGATGATTTCCCTCTCCTGGTAAAGTATGAAATGTTCTGACCTCCAAATCTCTGTTCTTGGAGGTCTGAGGTGCCGTCATCCTCGCTTGCTAAATTCTTTTGGTCAAGGTCCTTGCTAACAGGCTAGTACTCACTGCTCAATTCAACTCGATTTAAACTGTGGTAAAAAGCAGCAGACCTAGAATTAACGTCATCTCTGCCTCCGACCCCACTTTCATCTGTAAACAAGGCAGATCAGAAATGAGGAACAGCTTAAAAGGGTGTGATTACAGTAAGCAGTTAGGTACTCAATAACACTGACACTTATCTATTCCTATAGATTACAAAATTGGGGTCATAAGACTTCATATCCTTCATATATCGTGCAGAGGAGAGGTGTGTGTGTGTGTGTGTGTGTGAGAGAGACTTCATGGCTTATGGCTGCAGATGTACAGCTCTGAAACATTATGTTAAAGGTTGATCTGAGGCCGATCCCAGGAATACTTGGCATTAATCTGTAATGCACCATCAATGGGATGCACTCGCTCACATATCAATCCTGCATAGCGTCATGTGTGTTTTTGGGATTTAAGAGAAAACTAGAAAACCCTGAGGAAACCTAGAACGAATACAGAGAGAACATGCAACAAAAAAATTCTATGATGCCTCTGAAAATTATTGAACCCCTTTTGAAAAAACTAAATTTAATTCAAGTGCCAGTTTTAATTAAGAAATGATTCAATTAAGAATTATTTTAAAGAATTTTGGCCTGATTGAAAAAATTTGGTGTGATATGATTGGTTCACGATCTCAGAATAATAAGTGATTATTGAATGGGGTGAAGTATGATATGGAGAATTATTCAGATTGAGGGGGTTTTATTGGCTGAGGCTGAAGGCTGACATCTGAATAATTCTCTATAACGAACATAAGCCAAATTCTATAATTGTTTTATTCAATCACAATATTTTCAAGTTTTGAATTATTATTTTCAAACAATTATTCATTCGATACAGTTTTTATTCATCATGTTTTAAAAATTATCCTCCAAATGGTGGCCGTCGTTGTCTATACACACTTGGCAGTGATTTCTGAAGGCTGCCATGGCTCGACTCATGTCAGGTGGAACAGCAGTGATCTCCGGCTGAAAAGCAACCTTAAAGATTTCAAGAGTTTGGGGTCAATGAGTATACACTCCTGATTTAAGGTAGCACCACAGAAAAAAACAAGGGGTGAGGTCAGTGGAAGGTGCCGGCCACCCAAAATTCAGTTCTCTTTAATTTACCTTTTAAATGTGGGAGGTTTTTTGGGTCAGCCTGTCCAACATGCAAGAAAATTATTGTATATCCTTAACTGGCTGAAGTGCATGACTGTAATTTAACATTAAGCAAAATTCATGATAATAATTTCCGCTGTAAGCAAACAGCACAAAGAGTTTCAATGTTACGGTTATGGTGTATCCACGTATGATCAACCTGCTGGATTTATTTTTCGGATAACGTTAATCTAATACAAACTTCACAACAACAATGAAGTTTCATGAGCTTCTATATAAAATCAAGCAGAAAGTCTGTAGATGCTAATAAATGCTCTTTACGCCATCCTTAATTGGTTATCTTTCTACGTCCCTGTAATCATAAGTCTCATTAAAACTATCCACGGAGCCGATCACCTGTAAATACACAAACAGATTTCAACCTTTGTGAGACGGTCATGATTCAGAGATTTCGCTTGTTTCCTTGTGTGGCTTGCGGGGGGGGGGGCAAAAGGCCAAGCCACACGTCATTCATCATTTCCACAGCAACTGCCCCTCTATTGGACATCTGTGCAATCAGCGGCCCATCAGACCTCGAGTCAGGCTCGGCTGCCTTTGTCTCGTTTCTGCTAGCCGTCATCGGCAGATAAGATTATCACTGACAACCCTGACTCCCACCCGAGCGCATCCGTCTGGCCTAGAATGAAAGAAGAAGGGGACCATCTGATTTATTTTCTCTTCCTATTTTTTTTCCCTCATTTTGTATTTTATTTATATCCCTGTCTCAAGAAGATGCCTCTTGCCTGTCTTGTCAAGCCAATGCTCTTTTTCCTGAAACGGTGAGAGGAATTGCCTTTCAGAACCCAATTTGTCAAGGGCAAACTGTGGGTCCCTTTAGACATGAGCCTTTGACAGCTACATTTACGGCAGATCAGTGGAAACTTTATCAAACAATAAATTAGATGGATCTGAGGCCTAAGATAAGACATTAAGAAAATGGGAGGAGGGGTAACAGAAGGTATAGTAGGTCATGACTCAATACATTGCTCCTGAATCAAAGGTGTGTAAATGCTGTAAATTTTAAATCTGTTTATTTGTTAACTTGGCAGATATAATTAGACAGTTTCAATCACGGTCATCATGTTTAATGCAGTGTAATATATTTGCGTCTGAAAATAAACCCAGCTCCAGGTAAATTACTTGTTTAAAAGCAGAACTAAAGACGGACCAGCAGCTCAGCTCAACACTAAAAATAAGCCAAAATGCTGAGAGGGAAGGCGCTGAGCAAAAAAAAAAAAAAAGACCTTAGTATAAAGCTGGGTCATCATTTCAGTGCTTTTTCTCACAGACCACAAAACATTCTGCTACGTGTTTGTTTTGAACAAGGAATCAGCTGGACAGCGCAGAACTCTGGAGAAAATATGCATGACGTCTCTGACGTCCAGATGAACTGTCCGGATATCGGATGTGACAAATACTAAGGCTACAGGCTGGAAGGGCCAGAGGGGAGAAAAGGAAGCAGCCAGAGAACTATGCATTATTTATCCAAAGCTAAAATTAATAAGGCCCAATTCATCATCGTCTCCTCCTCCTTTGAATTTTTAATGGGTAGACGGAAAGAGCTGCCCATGATCTGCTGCAGAGAAAGTGGACGTCATGCAACTACAGTCAAACTCTTACCAGGTCTTGTGGCAAGAGATTCAATAATCGAGCCTAGAGAGATAAATACGGAGATAGTGCCTGGTTACTGCACTGTATCTTAGGTGGAAAAAATAAAATAAAGCAGCAATAGTACAGCTGTAAATCGAGTGGCAATTTCTGTGTATAACTTAAAATGTACACATACTCCCTAGTAGGTGCATCACCATTTCACAAAATAAATTCAGCTACAAAGCAGAGTAAATACAATGCCTAAAACTCTGCAGTGGTTTCCTTGTATTTTGTAAGAATCGTAAATTTTTAAGATACACAGGGACAACTCACATAAACAACACGTTTCTGTTAACGGTCCTCTATAAGCAGAGTGATTATAAGCCTGTGGTGTTTAGGGATGGGAATCACCAGGGGACCACCCGATACAATTTTATTCTATTAAATATCCCAATTTGATAGTGCAGTTTTTTACAGTTTTAAAACAAACCTTGGAAAAAAAAAAAGCCTGTTCACTGCTAATTTTACACAAAGTTAAAAAGTAATTCCCTCCAACCACACGGTACACTGTGCTGCCTGTTGAGGTGGGGATAGTTTGGAGTGCAGAGCAACGGTACCGTTTCACCACCTCAGATTCAAACATATAAATTAAAAATGAATAAAAATGGATTTTGGAGCCAGTGAAGCGATATGAATCACCACACAAAACAATCACAGTCTATAAATAAATACATTTTCCCCCTCATCTCAAGCATTTATACCATGCAATGTAGCAGGTTCTTCCTTCAGGTACTACAAAACCTCAGCAAACTAACACATTTGCAGTGCATAATATAAATTATTTTAAAGTTAACCATTAGGAAACATTTTGTTGTTCAGTGATTTCAAATGAGTTTGGACGTACAAGTTATTTTTCTTTGCTGTGATTTACTAATAAAATGATACTAAATTTGCATAAAATACACTTAAAAGAATGCTACAGTACAAGAGAAAGATACACAGTCACCATCTTATTGTAAAGCACCGTCATCCCAAACAAATTGTGTTTGTTAAAACCTGTAACCTAAAGTAAACATAATACACTGAAAAAGACAGATATGATCCACCTCCTTTGGATCAAAAGGTCTTTCTGGTGGACGAAGTGTTTCCTATTTATGTCGGATCACGGTACTGATAAGGATTTGATCGTAAACTGCGACAAAGCCTTGATCTACAATCAACTAAAGCAATGCTAACTTCAGTGTACCTTAAAGTTTAACAGTGTCATGGTTGTTTGAAGAAAATAACCTAAATAATATCAGTGGGGTGAAGAAGACAATCATATATATATATATATATAGAGAGAGAGAGAGAGAGAGAGAGAAAGAGAGAGAGAGAGTGTACATTTGGTTTACAAAGCATAGCCGACATGAATTAGGTCTGTATAACATATTTGATAGGAATTTGCAATAAGATTTCAATCTTTGAAAACCGTTCAGCCCAACCAGATTCCAAAAAGTCCTTGGTGCAATTTATTTCCATCAGGTTTGAAAACACTAAACGACTTTTGGGCAGGTGAATTTAGGTAAAAAGTGTGTCATAGCGAGGTGAGGTGTAGAGCTGATACAACTGCATTTAAAAGCAAGCCAGAAAAGGTGACAGAGAGAGAGAGAGAGAGAGAGAGAGAGAGAGAGAGAGAGAGAGAGAGAGAGAGAGAGAGAGAGAGAGAGAGAGGGAAGACGATGGAAGTCTGGGTCCTGCTTGTGGCAGCAGGTGTGCCTCTAACTTGTGCTTATGGCATCAATTTAAATGACAGATAATTACTTTTGTGACAATGTGCCAATTAGATTAGGCTCAGGCAAACAACATAACGGCAATTTGCTATGCTCTGTTGAGCAATAACACACCGATCATAATTAAGGACTGTGGCCAAAATAGCAGGCTGCGTCGTAGGGTGAAAACAATTATGATTTGTGGGGGAAAAAGCAGCTAAGTTGTCTTTAAAAAGAAACTGCAGCAGGAATCCTCTTGGGGCCATTTGGAATGACATGGAATGATTAATTAACTTATTAATCTCTCTCTTCATCTTAAATAGATGTTGTCAAGCACCTGTCACCGCAATTTCTGGCAAAGCTAGACAAGGGAGTCCAGAAAAACAACGCCGGCCTATGCAGAGCGGCTGAGAGTGCCATGTGTCAATGTCTCCTTAGTTATTTGTCAGAGCTAATAAAAGTCAGAATATTCATAACCCTTGTCTATTCTCAATCATGTCCAAAATTTGTAGAAAGTACACAACTCCTACTAGAAAAGGTCTGAATGCTGTAAAAAGCCTTTGCTGGAATCCTACAGCCTCGGCAGCAGTGTAACAGCATGTTTGTTTATTTCATCTCCTTCAAGATGAAATTAGAAACTATCTAATTTAATAAGGAAACATGGCATATTTCTGTACCTGCAGGCTACGTGAAGCCGAGATAATTAATTATGAATAGTCGTGATGAAGTTTACAAAACCTGATGTTGCTGTTGGTGAGGGAAATGTCAGGACAGCAGCATGTATGGCATCATCCAAAAAAAATTCTTTATTTCTTATCTTATACAGTAGTTGCAGCAGAACTCCTGATAATTGCATTTTATTTTCGTGTGTGAGTAAATGAGTTGATTTCAGTTTGTATTCTTGTGGGACACCTTAATATCTTAAAATAAATCAGAGTAATTTACTTAAGTATATATGAAAACAAAACCAAACAAAAAAAAACACGCAGGAATGGCGAGATCTGATTGGTTCACTATTTCAGGATTCTTGACACTATTTTTACACAACGCGAGGTGGATGTTATTGAATTGAGCAACATTCACCAAACCAGAGGCAAAAAATTGTTACACATAAACAAAAAAAGCACATTAAAACAAGATTTCTACGGTTTATTTTTGATGGAAGCCGGAGAGCTTCATGTACACACGTGAGCAGGAGCTTTATAACGATGTCTCTTTAAACTCCTTTCAAACTTTAATGTATACCGTGCAAAAACAACGAAAAAGTAAACTAACATTTGATTTTTTTTTTAGCTTATCTGAATATATTTTAACCATGACAGAGGCAGGTCAGGTGAGTTTTGCATGCTCTGCCTGTATAAGCAATATGTAGCTAATGCTGTGTTTTTTATATTGTTCTCATTCTTGGTTTACTTATGAGTTTAGGAAAAATGCGTGATAATGATGCCACCGCCTGCTCCAAGTAAATAAATGCCATCCCAAAAATATGAAGAAAGCTACGCAAAACAAGATAAAGATGTTTTTTAAACTTTGAGTTTCACCAGATCCTGTAATGGAGTGAACAAGACCAATGTCACACTTCTAAAATGGAAAAATACACCATATTCTCATTTATTTTGCTTTTCTGATGTGCCCATGTAGTATATAATAAAACAATTATTCACCTCAGGCTGAGTGAATATCAGTGAATAGTTCCCTTGATGTTTGCTCTCAGGACATTTCACTGACATTCACCTCACGTTCGAAGAATATTCGTTAACTAATAGCTAATTTCATTAGCAGGTTAGCTCATATTAACAAAGCACCTTTAAAAAAATGTTACAATAATACAGAAAGAAAATTAGCCCACAGGTTCCACTCTACCAAATACATAAATAGCGTAAGCAGACAGCGTGATGGGTGTGTACGATTATCATACCTTCATATTACTGTTCCAGCAATCATGCAAAACAGTGAGCATGTTAAGCGTTCTAAACAGAACCAATGATACCCTGACTGGTGTGGAGTCCCAAAGATCAAGTTCAGCAACAAACTGCTGGTCATTTAAATGTCTGTGGAAATTTACTGCAAAAAGGAGTTTAACTTTAGCTACTAGATCACAAATTACAGCGTGTATGACAACTGGCTGTACTCAGCATGCCATACGACTCATTCAAATATTCACAAACCTTTTATATACACTGCTGAATAAAATGTCAATACAGCAGAAACAGTGTTATGAATTAATCATAGTGTTATGAATGTCTTGTCAACACAGCCATCAAATGGATTTGTTAAAACTTGTTTATCTGTCGCAGCTTTATGTGGCTGTGTTTTCTAGATTTTAAAGTGAAGAAAAAAAAAAAAAAAAAAAAAAACCAATGGAAGTGCCAAAAAAAACTTTCTATATCCGATGAACAGTAGCTAAAGGACATTTTTTTAAGGGGCAGAAGGAAATCCAGACAAACGTTTGCTCAGCATCTGGAGCTAACTGTTTGATTTTTTTTTTGTAGAAGGATAAAAGTACGCATATACACATGGACACACTATCGTGTGATGTGACAAGCAGAGACAGAAATGTGTCTAAACTGAAGATTTTTGGCTTGGCTAGCTGACAGAAAGCAGACGGATGAACGTCAGCAACTACCTGTCAAACCCAAATATGGTGCTGTCATGACCCAGGGAAAGACCTTCAGCCAAAAATATATATATAAAAGCAATAAATTTTATAATACATTTAGCGAGATCATTTTTTAAAAACAATAACGCAAACATGTTTCATATTAGTGCAGCACTGTAGGAATGTTTGAATTGCACTTATGGCTGCCTCCCAGGGGAGTCTTTGGCATAATTCATTGTTATTATTATCTAATTGCTTTCTGAAGGCTTAATCTTCCTTCAGGAATTAACAAGAGGGTCTTGGAAGGAGGATTTGAATAACTGAGACATGCCGCATGATCTCTTGCACTTTAAGGAATGAAATCTGGCAGCACCTGATCACCTCTCTGGGGTGGCTTCCAGTACTGAAAGAAATTGCGCTGCTTATGGTGAGAGCCAACTCAACCGATTATCCAAATCATAGCTTCAAACTTGAAAGGCCGCTGATAACAGATTACCAGAATCAAGAGACGAAGCTTTAGGCTTTTCTCAAATACTGCCACAAAGGCTGCGCCTCTTACCTGCGTGTAAGAGAAACATGCATTTTTCCCAAGCTTGTGCACCGGGGGAACTTTTTTCCCCCCTCCTGCTTCCTGTCAATAGTTCTTGGAGTGTGGCTACATGAATAATATATCTTCTGGCATTTGCCGTCGGGGGCCTTAAGGAGGGATGAAGGGAGTGCGATGCCAGTCATCCGCTGCGCAGCGTGACAATTGTTCTCACTCAGTTGTCATGGGGATCCTTATTTATTTATTCCTTCCTATCAGGATAGAAGTTCAAAACGGGGAAGCAGAGGAAAAGAAAGGGGGTGTTTTGTAGTAACAGGTTTTTAAGAAAAATTTTTTTTATTATTATTATTTTTTTTAATAAATAAATAAAAAGCTTGCTGATCTCAAAACATTCATTTCCACTATGACTTCATGAGTCCCTGTCATGCTCCCTTGGATTTATCTGGGTTTAGCATTTTCATGGCGTTTTCTACTAATTCCTGTACACTCCCACAGCTATTTCAACACCGCTAGTTCTGTTTTTCTCCAGTTATGGTTCCACTCTTTTTTTAAACCCCTTTCACAGGCAACCTGTGATTTTTTTCCCATTGTACGATCTTAGCAGCAGTACGACAGAAGCAAGTGACTTATTGTAGGTTTGGGTAAGTTGGATTTGAAATCTGTGTAGTTCTCATATAAAATATGTTGTACATCTGTTGCAGAGAACATAAGTCAGGTCTGTAATTCAAATAAAATAATGTTTATATACAAAAGTGATACAATTCTTGAATGACAAAAAAATAATAAATCATCGTAAAAAGGCTCTTAAAAGGTGAGTTTCATATGACATGCCCACAACTGTCCAGTTTCCTGTTGTGGACCTGTTGTGCAATGAGGCTTTAAGATGGTACAGTCCAAATCTCTCTTTCCACATAAACACACACAAAGCAACGGATAAAGGAATGCAGCAGATGTGTGATATATATCTAATGGTCCGGGGTAATACAGCGGGCCGTACACTGTGATAGGCAATTTGACGAGGACAATCTCTAAAGATTCAACCTCATCATATCTTCTCATCTCCCACCAACACCTCGGTCTGAGATAAACGCGTGTGTATGCTGTCTGCCTTCATGGCAGTGTTGTTGTTGGGTTTTTTTAGGCCTCAGCAAATGAAACTTTAAAACAAGAGGCTGTGGGGAAAACAAAGCTAAATCGAAGAGCGCATCCACTGTAGCCTGGTCTTGAGCGTGGCATGCGTCCACCCTCCAATCCAGTGCAAATGATAGAGGCTGTGATGGCAGATGGTGGTTATGAGAACGTTAACAGCCTCCCCCAGTGGCCGAGCATGGGCACTGCCCTTCTCTTGTGCACTCAAACCCACATGGCTCAAGGCTATTATTCAACACTGACATTTCCCAGCTAATCAATATCTCATCATTGGCAGTCAACCCAGCCTGATCCAACTCCCTGGAAATAGCTTGAGCTCTAAATGCGCAGATGTCATTGAACGTGTGTGTGTGTATGTGTGTGAGTGAGAGAGAGAGCGAGGGAGAGAGAGAGAGTAAGCCTGAGAGAGACAGACAATATCCATGAGTGCATGAGCAGGCATCAACTTTTTTTTTTTTTTTTTTTTTTAAACGGCCATTACCACAAGCTCCTTTATATATCAAATTGTTTATTAATTCACTCCATTAACAAATCCTCCATAGCTATCAGAGGCATTTACATCTTGATAAGATCTTCTCAGCCATGAGAATGGATCAGGGAGGATTTTGTGACGCTGAATCTTTTTCTTGCTAATGCAAATCACTCAGGCAAAATAGTGATGGGTCGAAAGGGAAAAGAAAAAAAACACCAGCGTAGGCAAATAGGCAAATGTCAGTCACAGTTCATAAGCTAATCAGGCCAGGGAGTTTGGAAAGGAGATGAGGGAGACAGAGAGAGGGAGAAGCAGGGGTGGCGTTTTCGTGTACGGCCATTTCAGGAAGACAAAGCTATTGAGGAAGCGACTGATGGAAAGATAGGAGATGATACGGGGGGCTTATGGTAAATATGAGGCGCATATAAGGCGGCAGATAAAACCAGTCACTCAAAGTCATTTCCCCTTCATTTCACACTCGCTCAGATATACAGTTACATCGCCAAGCTGTCCGTCAACATGACTGACAGCTGCTCCCTTATCGACTCTAAAAACAAACAAAACTGTTTTACACTAAATCCTCCTCTGTCGCAATACGTGGACTCTTAGTGGTAATTAAGCACAATTTTCCTATATCTCACTGTCGCAGATTTTTAAAAACATGCTCTGTATTTTGATATCTGCAGAAAAATAAGCTTGACAGGGTTTTGCCCTTGTTTAGAAATGTTTTGGAGTAAATTAACAGTTCAGCAAACAATGACAATATTCATGAGTCTTTATTAGTGTCGCATGATAGATTTTTTTCAATCACGACTATAATATTTGTCGCTGTTATTTATACTATACATCACAAAACGATACAAAAAATAAGCCCTCTAATGAACAACATGGTCTTAAGCAATTTCAGATCTGTAGGTGTTTACTGGTTAAATTACCAGACGTGAATCTGTATAATAACCAAACTAAGGCATACTGCATTTGAAATATGCACCGTTATAATCACAAGTACGATTTTGTCCCCATCATCTACAGCCTGCATCTATCTTCACTATACAGTCACATTCAATGTCCTACTCCAAGACTTAATCTGCAATCTGTCAGAGAAAATAAATCGCCAAATTCTTTGCATTTTATAGCATGTGTGCCGCTGTGCACGCAGCTTGATTGACCCATGGAAAGAAAAACCTGGGAAAGCTGCGGTAATGGATGGTTAACTTCAGAAAATGAGCCTCAATCACCGAAACGGTTGTGGCCTACCATCATAAGCGCAACAATTCCTCCTAAAGCGCTCACATTTCGGCTCTCAGGAGCCTGGTTGCGTTCTCATTACAGCTATAATCAGTATAAGAGTCTGTGGGATTTCGCAATCCCAGGAATATCTTCTTCTTATCTTTATTCCAGTCGTCAATGTATATCGCAGTGACTGATGAAATGTTATCAGCGTCAACGACTCTCGAGTGTTCCTTTGAGTCTCCTGTGTGATTTTGGCCGTATCATTATTGCTGCGTGCATCAGTAAACCATATTTTGGGGTTAAAAACAGACTGATGTGTAATAAACACACATAATGGTTAGGATCAATTCTGTTTATGATTTTACTTCAATTCATACGCACTCAGAGGAGATTAACCTCAACGATGACAGCATTTATTAAACATTAGGGGGAAAAAATAAATAAATATATACACACACACAATTAAACCATTACTTGACCATATCACCTGTCAAGTCACATTACTGTATAAAAAAAAAAAAAACAATTTTTACCTTTTCTCTGGCGTCTATATCGCACAGGTCACTTTTGCATGTTTAAGTCTTAAGCCCATTCCACAAATCATGAGAATAAGCATGATGGGCCACATTTATCAAGCAAAATATTAGCAAATTTATTTATAAAGAGCCTTTTAAAAAAAGTCTGAAAATCATTAGTTCAGAAAATCATTTATATCCTAGTAGTCCTGAATTTATGTAAATTTATACATAAAGAAATGTACTAACTTTCTTGATCTGGATCCTATTGTATTATTAACAATAAATTATTGAAATTTTATATACAGATTCATCAAATATAAATTACACCCAGAAATTTAATCCAAGTGTTGTGAAATTCACTTATTTCATATCAACAACTTGAAAGAAATCTTTCTGAACAGAAATCCATTGTGAAAGATAAAGAGATCTTCATTGTCAACTGATGCATGAACAATGAAAATCAGTATGTTTTAATCCATAAATTAAAACATAACACTAGCGATTTGATAATCTCAAAAAACCAATGGCACTGTATAAAAGAGGGATATGTTAACGAGTCTACTAAAGCAGAGACACTGCAATTGCTGGACGATTCCACACACAATTTTTTTAATTAGGAGGTGCTCTTTCATTGTTATTTCTCTGTAAGCTTTGCCTTTAATGCCGTTTTATAACGTCACTAAATGTACTTCAGTTGTACTGTGAAACTTATGATAATTCATGGGAATTTTTGGTCAGAAAACATATTTCTGTGTCACTGAATGTTTTGTCAGGAATTTGTAGATTGGTTTTTGGTTCTGCAGTCACACATGAACATGTGCATATTTTTACCATCTGATGGTTTTTATTTACAGTTTCAAAGTTGCAACCTGCTAAAATCCGTTCGAGTTAGCATTAGCCAGTTTGAAAGCAAGTTAATGGCAGTAATAACAGTACACAGATACTAAACCAACAAATCAGATATAAACTAGTGCACTTCTGAATAAAATAAAACTAGACACAAATACAGTTATACACGATTCTGTTCACATACATTACACGTGTGTGGTCGTACATATGGAACAAAAGAATACCGTGCCATGTATTCATATGCAAATTACAGATGAAAACTGGGGTGATAACGTGACATTTTCACTACTTTTTGCATTACAATGTTGCCCCCTGTGTGTGGAGTAATTGCTGTTTTGTATTCTCTATACAAAAAAAGGTGTGTTTAAGCTTTTATTAAGTCTGGGTTTAGTTTCCTTTAAAAATTTAAGCAGATGTCCAGATTCACAAGTGGAAAGTATTTTATTCTGGACTGTCTATGTGTTAATTATAAAAGGTTCAACTGAGTTTATAAGCATGCATGTTCATGATAATGCCCCACTAATTTGGGCCCTATCACATTTAATGGTAAATTAATCAGCTGCATTAAAAAAAAAAAAAAAAACCTTCTCAGTAAATATACAGCACATAGCATTAGTATATGGATTTTATACTGTCCTGTTAGATCATCCACGTCCCTGCTTATGGCAAAATGGAGACTATTTTTATAATTTTCTTTTTTTTAAGAGAAAGCTACATGCCTGTCAAGTGCAATCATTCGAGCGGGCCAGAGAGGTTGTCTGTCCTCGTTTTGACAAAGTGCTCAATGAGGTAAAGAGAACGGTATCAGAATCATGAATTAGCTTTCTCTAATTTGGGCTTGACATTAGACAAGAGATATTTGGATGGTTTCCACTGCCAGGGCTTTGAAAAATATCAACAGCACTGCTGCACAGTAAACGACCGGCGAGCGTTAGGTAATTTGAAATGCAGAAACAGAAAGGAAGAAATAGTTTTAGAAAAATGTATGAGCTAATGTATGGAAAATGCAACAGAGAGAAGTTTTTCTTTTGCTTAAAGGCAACAGTGATTTCCAATAAAATGTTTTCCTTTGCCTTTGTGCTTGAAGAGTTCATCACAACAGCATCAATAAAGCAACTGGGAGAAGTAAACAGACTGACTTATAAACCTTGATGGATCCTACAGACAGACAATATAGAGGTCATGCATTAATTTGTAGACACTGAGTACCAAGGTGTAAGGCATTACACAACCACGGAGTCACCCATGACTTGATAATTAACACACGTACAGCTATATTAGCTGTAAAATCCTAACAGTGAAGTGATGTTGAGTAGACATGTTTTGATTTAATTTGACCAGTAGAGTCTAGTGAAAGCAGACAGTCCATCTTCGAAAAGTAAATGATGTCTGTCTGCTCCGTGTGCTCCTGATCCATAGCCTCAATAGTGAATAAGGGGGTTTGGCAGGTTGCTATGAGGACGCAGACCGATGCCTCTTTAATGGGACTAGGCTGTCGATGTGGACACAGCATTCATCGATCTCAGTCAGGTCGGAGGCAGGAAGAGCTAATCACATCACTGCATCACCTGACACACCAAAGGACAGTCCTAATGTGAGAGCTCTCTTTAATACATGTCAAAGTTGGAACACTTACTGCTTCTTGAGTAGCAGGACATATTTCACACCCGTCCTTCGCCAGCTGTAGAAGGTGAACCCAGCTGTTATTCAGAATTCAAGATTCTTAAACCAGAACATTTCAAAGTTCTTTTCTTTGCTTGGGACACACTTGATATTTATTGGCACATTTAGCATAGCCAGCCCTCCTCGACAGCTTGGCACTGCCTTCTCAGCTGGCAAGCCAGAGCCATAAAACTTCTTTTTCCTCCTCAGTTCTTTTATTACCCTCCGTCCACGTGAGTGGCAGAGAGGATGACATTTTGATCAATTAAATTCCAGTCCACGCTCAATTGGAATCATTTACACTCCCACATTCGTGCCAAGAGTAGAACGGGGAGGGGCGGGAAGAAACTTAATTACCTGCCTGAGAAGACGTTTTCAAAAAGAAATATTGAAAGCAATTGGTTGCGTGCCAGGAGGAAACACAGCTGAGCTTTGCAGCCTCCTTCGCGGCTTGCATACTGACACCGGCGTGTGCTTTCAGCACTCGGTCTGCGATCACACACGGCTTCAGACCTGCCAGGCTGCGCAAAATCTCAGGCCAGCACGCAATTGTTTGTGCTTCTTTCTTACACTGGCTCCAGTTGAGACATTTTAATGTAACAAATACTCTTCTGTTCTATTTCACTGTCATCGTTTAAGTAAACAATATCAAAGACAATATTTTAAACAAACTAGCATCAAGGTGAAACTATTTTGGATTAAATTTTACCCCTCTGCCAGTTATGGATGGAGGGGTATTGTCGTTGACTTGGCGGCCAGGCAGGCGACGTGACAATTTTGCCCCGGCTATTGTTTGGCTCATGCACATGCCAGCTTTCTGAAATTTTGCGTAGACACTCCCTATGACCTAAACCTGTGTGTGGGCTAGCTAATTTACATATGTGACCTTTGACCTTGGCACAATGACCTTGAACATATAAAGTTTGCACGGGCCATTGCTAGACTCATATGCATAATACCGTTCTGAAAGTTTGCGTAGGCACTCCCTATGACCTAAGCCTGCGCTTAGGGAAGCTAATTTGCATATGTGACCTTTGACCTTGGCACAGTGCCCTTGAACATATAAAGTTTGTCCTGCTCTTCAGGCGTCCTGGCTGAGGTGTTACGACGTTCTATAGAACGGCTATTTTTATCTACTAGCAGCTCATCACACAAACTGGGCAATCACCACTCATCCAAAAACTTTCACCAAGTAACAACTACACAAGTATAAGAGATGTTAAGAACGAAGAATCCAGCAAGGATCCGACTACAGAAATATAATTTTTTCATATAAAATGTTTACATTTACATGAATGGCATTCAACAGATGCCCTTATCCAGAGCCTTATCCTTATCTCCCGTTCAATTTATACAGCTGAGCAGTTGAGGCTTAAGGGCCCTGGTCAAGAGCCCTACAGTGGGACGTTGGTGGTACTGGGGCTTGAACTCCCAACCTTCTGATCAGTAATCCAGAGCCTTAACCACTGAGCCACTGATCATATGACGGGGATGTGTGATGTGTGACGCATGATACATTCATATCTTATCACAGCATAAGAATGATAAATGTGATGGCAGAAAACCATCATAAAGGCCAAAAATATTCTTAGTCCACATTCCGACTTTACGAAATGGAGAGGTGTTACACAGCAAAGACAACAAACTTCTCCACCCTTGATGTTGAGGCTCCAACGTCATATGTAAAACTGAATGAATTATTTTAATTTAGCCTGGAAAATCGTAGGAATGCTGTATGAAAAGAAAATCGCTGCTGTAGTCGACAATCAAACTTCATCTGATGTTAGAATATTTAATTATTACACCCCTGTTATGCAAGCGATAACCTATCAACAGTATATAATAATAACATCAAATTTTACATGCAGGTCGGATCTCAGACTTAGCAGTAAAAAGCGTCCAGGAGCCCTCCGAGACAGAGTGTGTGTGTCCTCCGGATGCTGTCACACCACCACCCTGGATGTCTTGGAAGACAAAAGCGATTTAATAGCTACTTGTCAATACTCATTGTGTCTTACGAAGGTGTTTAGGTCTTGTAACAGAGCCAGATGTGCCACTGCTGAGATCCGATGACTTGTTTAAATAGAATGACATTCTTAATTTCTGCTAATAGGTCCTCCAAAATGTTACACACCGTAGCTTTAATTTTCAAACATTCATATTCTTACTATTACTACATATAATCTCTCTCTTGTGAATTTTTATTAGTTCATACTATTGGAAAGGGCAATACAGGGAATATTTCCTCCTTAAATTAACTCCCGCCCCTCACTAAAGGTTTTTTTCCCTTAAGTTTTCCTGAGAACTTTTGTAACACATATATAGTGCTATCTTTTAACCAAAAATCTATTTCCCCTGAAGCTTTATGGGTACCAGTGCCAAATTTAACCTCACAAAATTCCCAATAAACCTACAGCTGATCTAGAGATCTTTGCAGAACTTGAGCCTGGGATCAAGACTAAGCTCTCATTGACCATTGTCCCTTCAGTCACAGAACCTGAACACTTGAAGGGCTTATGGGATGTAAAGTCTGCACTTTTTCCATCTCAAATCCATCCCTCTCATCACCATGTTTATATCCCATCACCCCGGCAAAGCCGTCATTCTTATCACGGGGATTGCTTCCCCGTTGCCTGTGAGCAATCACAGGTTCCATTATTACAGAGGCAATTCTTCAAGGTATGGGTGGCTGAAACCGAGCACCCACACAAGTGCTTTTTCCACTCAATACGAAAAGACGTTAGGTTAATAATAAGAAGCAAGGGCAAGGTCACTGCTTTCAAATGACAGCAACCCCGATCTCCTATATCTCTTTTGTTAGAAGGAAAGCAGAGTGAGAGAGAGAGAGGAAAAAAATGCAGGTCGGGGAAAACACCGTGGCTTCCCCTGAGGGCAAACAACACAAAAGCTCCTTTCGTTTAACCCCTTGGCTTTGTAAGCTTTCACTCAATGCCCTTTCTTTAGATTGGGTGGGGGATGTTGACCTGGGGAATAAATAAGATCGTTACTAGCAGTGAATCACTCTGGGAACAAAAACTTATCCCTACTAATGTAATAAAGATCAAGAAATTTCCTAATATCGCTAATCAAACTAATGGAGTATTTGATACAAATGTCCGTATCTGTATTCAGAATCGAAAGAGGTGTGTACTCAACACCAGAGGGGTTGAAAACCCAAACCTAAATGAATTACAGTGAATTAAAGTCCTGTAATTCTTTAATTTAATAAATAATGATGAAAAACTTGTGTAACAGATTTACAGGGGTGTATCATCTAAAATTACAATTTATCCAGATGCCCAAGCAGAGACATGCTGCCTGCGCTCAGCACGAAAATGCTACACTGAAACCATATTTACACAAGTGCTGCACAAAGCGGGCATAGGGTGCACAACCCCACGAGACTGCACGGAAACAGCAGCACAACCAAAATGTTAAAGGTACAGTGTGTAACATTTTGGAGGATCTATTAGCAGAAATTAAATACATCACCAATCAATATGTTTCCATTAATGCAGTATCATAAAAAAAACACTGACTGAGTTTTCATAACCTTAGAATAATCTGTTTATATCTATACGAGGAGCGGGTCCCCTCTCATTGCACCACCATGTTTTTACAGTAGCCAACAACCATACTGGCTTTGAAAGTGAAAAAAGGAAAGCAAGAGCCTATTGCACAATCCATGACCACCAGACACATGGACATGTTCCACACAAAGCAGATCACTTTTTATGCACATTTTAGACACAAAAATTGTTGTAGACACTTTTTGACTAAAAATATGTGTACACCTGACCATATGTGGTTCTTTCTCCAAAAGCTGGAAGTCCACAGATGTCTACACTGTCACTTCACTGGACCTACAAAGCCCAAACGTGTTCCTATACAACAATGCTTCTGCGCACAAATCAAGCTGAATGAAGGCATGGATTGTTAAGTTTAGAGTGTAAATACTTGAGCATCATCTTCACACAGAAAGTAGTGGTGGCTGAGTGTTACTGATTAGAAGGTTGGGGGTTCAAGCCACAGTACCACTCTTGGGCACTTGAGGAAGGCCCTTAACTCTCAGCAGCTCAGTTGTATGAATCAGCTGCCAAATGCCATAAATGTAAACCCTGACCTCAAACCCCACTGAGCACCTGTATAAACTGGAACACTGAATGAATCTCAACTGTTGTTGTACCTTAATCAACACCAATCCGTACAATCCTTAACTTTGGAATGGGACACAAACACACCCTAAGGTCCAGTGTCCACAAACTTTTGTCCACACAGTGTATAAAATGTACTTACCTACATAGTATTTATCATGATAATCTGCTGGATACTTTTTTCAGAATGGAGTTGTACTTGTAACTTTATTACGTTTTTGCTGTCTATAATGTACACAACTCCTGCAATCCCTCCAGATAACTCCATCCAATTATATATATTACAACTCTGCATTATTGCATGCACTGAAAAAGAAAAATGAATGTGCATAATGCACAGGAACTGCTCGGCTCCACAATGCCCTCTGGTAAATATCAGTAATATGTTTCGGTGTTGATGCAGTGCTGCCATTATTCAGGATCTGGTCCTATTCCACCACCCCCCCACCAACGAAAAAAAAATAAAATAATGCCACAGAGGGAGCGAGTTGTGGCTTTTAACAGCTTTTATTAGCTTCGACCATTCGCTGTTGCAGAACACCCATCACCATCCATTACTGAGAGTGTGTGTATGGGTGTGTGTGTATGTGAGAGAGAGCGATTTCCTTTTACATGAACTGTACACATGTAGGGATCAGTCAGTTTACAAAACATGCCCTTGCTGAGCTCCCACAATGTATTGCAAAAGAGATGCACTGCAACAGATCCACTGGCCCATCCATCCTGACCACCCAGATGCCACAGGTAATCTTGTTCCTTGTTTGTCATATTGCCAGCACAATGAGAGGCGTCATCACTCTTATACAGGCCAGACAAAAGCGGACAGTGAAGGTCGGCAAAAGGGGCAGGGAGGCACACGAGATACTCTCGGTGCATGTTTGAAGAGAGGAATCACAGGGGGTGGGGTCCTGTAGTGTATACCCAGGACATTCCTGGATAAAAAAGCAGGGTACAGCTGTCTGTCCCAATCAGCAAACCCTCTCTTATTCATGCTTGTATATTTATTTGCATAGAGTTTTGTTTAGGCTTTATTTTTGGAGACTAATACATTGAAGAACGCCGTAGCCTTGCTCATTAGGGATGTGTAGGGGGTTGTAGAAAATGTTTAAATTCCTCTTTAAATTACTTTTACTACGTAAAGCTGCTTTGCAACAATGTCAATTGTAAAAAGTGCTATACAAATAAGACTGAACTGAATTGAACTGAAGATCGCCCCAAAGACAAAAGATCAATCGGAAACCTCTTACTGCGTCTGCGGAGTGTATCCGAAGAACTGCAGCTTAAACAGCTACACAAGTCCATGAGTTGTCTAAAAGAGGTAATAGTTTACATTGTTTTAAGTGCATTATTGACTGTAAATCTAAAATATTTGGCAACGATTATATGGTTTGAAGGACAGTCCTGGCCATTAATTTCACATTTAAGCCTGCAGTGCCATCTAAAGGATAGCAGGTATTATTAAAATGATCTTGGAATTAAAATTAAAATAGTAATAATAAAACTGCTTGGTTTCATGTGTTGGTTAACAAAGCATACTACTGCATAAATACATGACTAAATGCATCATGGTTCATTTTTCCGTAATTATTCAAGAAAGTCCCGACCTTTGGAATTATTGGCAACCAAAGAGGTAGTAAACATTTACATTAAAAAAACAAAACAAAACAGGTCATTATTATCTTTGGAGCACTGTATGTTCAGACAACTGTATCTCTCTTGAAAGGTGTCAATAATTCTGAACTTGACTTTATTTAGAAAGGCTAGCACTGTGTATCAGTCTCCTCCAAAATAGCGGCGCCTGAGTGGGTTTGCAAATTAAAAGGACCAACAGCGATGAGAAACTAGGTCAGGAACCAATCCGACATGCTGGGTACACCCAGGAAGTGTGGCTGATCAACATCATGGAGTGAGAGCAGTGTTTAGGGAGTGTGATGACTCCACTTTGCTGTGCTGTGCAAAGCCTATAAATCAACCTCTGCTACAGAAATTAAGCAGCAGACACTCTGTCCCAGAACAGACATAACAAAAAGGCAGTACGCGAAGGAGACAACCATTCGGCTGTTTGCTCACTCACTCAGTACATGCAATCATACAAGACGAAAAAGATGCTGCTCTCAGCCAGAGAACATTGTATATTTGAAAAAGGAAAATAAATAAAAACAGAATAGAATAAAAGATTTACAACAAAATAGACTTTTGTTCAAAAGTATGAAATTTTAAAAAATCAGCACCTTTCAGAAAGGTTAAATTTATGATTCACTTGAGAATGTAAGTGGCTGCGTGTGGGGTGAAACGATCAGATGTTGCTGAGGCTGCAGTCATCATCCTGGAGGAAGATTGATACTGACGCTCCAATACCACACGCCTCCTGATTGGTTAAAGGATGAGTCACTCAGGTCAAATAAATACACGCCTCACTTCAGTGCTTCTCAGAAGCCCCACCCCACAAAACTGATAGACACAAACTATCAAAGCAAACAAAAATATCCCCATCTCTCCTCCTGCCACTCAGCAACAGGGTGTGCTTATTCTGTGCAGGAAAACAAAGGCAACTGATGCTGATTGGCTGGAATAGTGTTGTGTGGCTCGCTCTGAAACACCAGATTTTTTTTTTTTTTTCACCCTGCAATTTTTTTAATCAAAAATGTACTGGATCAGATTTAATACTACACTTTTAATACCACAAACATATTTTACCAAAACAAACAAAGCGATAAAAACAGTCAATGTGCCTAAAGATGGCTAAAACCTTGCTAACTAAATGTATTTCCTCACGCCAATATTTAGCTAGGTTTATGGATTAGCAAAACAGACAAACCTACATAAATCACCTGGGTTTACAATGAAGTATTCTTAAGAATGTCTATGATGCTTTTGCACCACATTCAGACTGAAATCTTTACTTGGGATTAGGGCTGGGCAAAACATATTAAATTATAATATCATGATACATCATCAGTCAGCTGAATATTAAGAGTGGTCCTGTGCTGGGAGCCGCGTGTGCTCATGACCGGTGAGTGTGAACGCCTCCTGGTGCCCTGGCGTCTGCATACCTCCAGTCTGCATGTTTGGTCATGCTTTTCAGTCTCCAACCTTTATTCATATTATATATCAGGATAAATATTGAATAAAAATAAATTGTCTGAAAATATTGCAATAATTTTTTTCAGTCATATCATCCAGCCCCAGATGGGATTAAAATACATGCAAAAGAGAAATAATTATGTTTAGGTTTTTGGAACTGTAGTAGAAAATGTTTTCTCTCTATACATTTACAGCACTTAGCAGACACTCTTAACCAGAGTGACTTAAAGTGCTTTAAAGTCACTTTCAGTGAATACATTCTCATACTGGTTTACTAGAACATAGCCTAAGTATACCACCAGCCAAAACTCAGTAAGTGTTGGTGGGTTTTGTGTGTGTGTAACATCATGCTAATCTAAGTACTGCTGAAAAAGGTAGGTTTTCAGCCATCGTTTGAAGATACCCAGTATTCCACCACCTTGGAGCCAGAACAGAGAAGAGTTTAGATGCATTTTTCCCTTGTCCCTTGATAGAAGGAGGGACCAGTCTAGCAGTGCTAGAGGATCTGAGAGAACGCATTGCAGTGCAGGGTGTGATAAGTGCTTTGAGGTAGGAGGGTGCAGGTCCATTTTTGGCTTTGTAGGCAAGCATTATTGTTTTGAACCTAATGCGAGCAGCTACAGAAAGCCAGTAGAGAGAGTGTAGTAGAGAAGTGGTGTGGGAGAATTTGGGAAGGATGAAAACAAGCCCTGCAGATGCATTCTGGATCAATTGCAGAGGTCGTGTAACACTCAAAGGCAGACCTGCGAGGAGTGAGTTGCAGTAACATCAGTGTCTGAGGAAGGAAAAGAGAGGACAAGTTGAGTGTCATCTGCATAGCAGTGGTATGAGAACCCATGTGAAGATATGGCATCATGGAGGGACCCAGTATAAAGAACAGAAGTGGACAAAGTACTGAGCCCTGAGGAACGCCACTGGAGAGTCTGCGTGGAGCAGATGTGGATCCCTCCATGTAACCCGATATGAGTAACCTTTCAAGTAGGAAGCTAGGTATTGCAATGCTCAACCACAAATTCCAAGACTCCTGGGGATGGACAAGAGAGTCTTGTGGTTGACCGTATCTACTATGTAGTATAGAAGTTGGGGTGGGAGTGAATGTCTGACAGATTTGTTTAATCTTCTTATCGAAGAAGTCTGCAAAGTCTTCGGCAGTCAGGGAGGATGGGGCAGAAGGAGCAGGTGAATTAAGTAAGGATGAAAAATGTTGTGGGGTTTCCACGGATCTTGTGCAGCAGTGTCCAACGTTTTCTTGTAGAAGGCTGTCTTTGCAGAAGTCACATCAAATGAAAAGGTGGACAGGTGGGCATGGTAGGAAGCCAGATCTGATTCAAGTTGAGATTTCTTCCATTTTCTCTCAGCTGCTCGGAGTTGTCTACCATTGCTTTGCAGCACCTCCGAGAACCAAGGAGCAGGGCAAGAAGTCTTCTTAGGGTTTTATAGTGGGCAGAGGAGATCCATAGATGCAGAGAGTGAAGCAAGGAAGGTATCAGTGGCAGTTCCTAATGATTGGGAAGAAAAGGAGACTGGGTTAGGAAGAGTAGATAAAGTGCAGGAAGAAATAGATGAAGGTGATACAGTGTGGAGGTTTTGCCGAGTGGGGCAGACTTGTTACAACGTTTACATCTTTATCATGAGAACTGTGTAGAAAGAATCCTTACTCGGGACTAAAACAAGGACAGGAACACTGTTGGAACAAAGCTCTGACCCTCCTGACCCCTTCCTAAATCAGACAGGTGGATTCAGGCAACAAAATGCAGTTGATTGAGATAAGCAAGAAGTGAAAAAAAAGAAAATACTGGACACAAAAAAAAAAAAAAAAAAAAAAACAGAGCTCAGTGCTGGAATTGAGTCATAGAAATAAACGCCTCATGCTTTGGGGGTCAATGTCTGAAAAACATCCTGTTTCTGTAGACAGCAAAGTCTCAGCAGTGACCTGTCTGTAATTTGGACACGCACACAGTAAACAGAGTAAAATGAGAAAAGCAATACTTCACTCTGCTCTGTGGGCCAAAGACTAAATATACTAAACTCACATCCAACAATCTGTTCGTACAGAACAGAGACGCTGATCAAGAAGCAATGGAGCAAAGAAAATAGAGATACGGCTGAAAGAAAATTGGCTGCCTTGACAAAAACGGGGAGAGAAAAAGAAAAGGAAAAAACCACCACCTGACCAGAATGCACCAAAATCAACACAAACAAAATGTCACAGCCACTCTGGACAAGAAAATGACTTGTCCAGTCTGTAATGACTGCAGTTCCTCAAGTGCCAAGTGCTAAAAGCGTTAAAAAGCCCAGGTCTAGTTCAACAATAAGATCATGGGGGAGAAAGCCAAAGTACCTCTCAGAGAAAAAGAGTTTAAATCCAGTGAAAATAAATGGCTTCAAGCAGAGTGTGAAGTTTGAACACTAACAGGAAAAAGTCAACCTGCTACGACAACACACTGCATCCTTGAACATCACCATTACGTCTCGAGATCGTTTAATTACCTCTACCATGAGGTTATGCTTTTGGGATTGTTACACAAATAGTTATGTTCGTAATATTTATGAAAGGTAGGGCTTTGAACAAGGAAGACTGCGTTCGATTTTAGAGATGAGGTTCTAGGTTCGACTCCTGGCTGGCTCGAGATAACACTTAATTTTGTTCCCTAAGTAATATTTTACTGTACATTTGAGGAATTGCTGGACTTGGAAGTTTGTGCTCTCTGACAGCATTTTGTTTAACAAACGCAATTAGCAAAGAATAATCAAACAGGCTGACTCGGAGTACTTCAAATGCATTAATCATTTATATAATGCTAAAGGCTACATGTCAGTGAAATATAGCAGTGAAATTTAAAGCAGGGGTGTCCAATCTTATCCTCAAAGGGCCGGTGTGGGTGCAGGTTTTCACTTCAACCAAGCAGTAGCCACACCTTCCACCTGTTTCAATCACTGATCTTAAAAAACACACAAGATTGTACATTAGTGTTTCAAATCTGAAGCCGGGTGGCAGTCATCTTGGTGAGACCACCTTGCTTTCAGATCATAAAATGGAGCCGTTGAAAGTCAATCCTGAAAATTTTACTGCTGGCGGTCAGAATACCTTAAATTAATTTATCTTTACCAATAATTTCATTGATAATTGTATTTAAATATATATATAAAAAAAAGCTCTGCGTAGCTGAAATTTGGCACAAAAAAAAAAAAAAAAAAGTTTAAAAAAGAAATGCACATCTTGGACATAATCTTTTTATGCTATTTGAGTATAACTGTCAACAATAAAGTGGGCTCACCAAGATGGCTGCCACCCGACTTCAAAATTGAAACACTAATGTGCAATCTTTTTTTTTAGATCAGCGATTGAAACAGGTGGAGGGTGTGGCTACTGCTTGGTTGAAGTGAAAACCTGCATCCACACCGGCCCTTTGAGGATAAGATTGGACACCCCTGCTTTAGAGTCTATTGATACGTTGATTTTGAGCATCAAGTCATTAAATGACTTCTATGCTCCGTCAGCCGTGACACTGTACCCTCTGCTTCTGGTTACCAGCTGCTTTTGTAACAAAATCTGTCCTTGGTATTGCCCCAGTATTGTCTAATTTTGCCTTAAAGGAGTTGACAGACTTCACAGATACGACTTTGAGTGGGAGCGAAATCCAAGGGTTAACTGCCGGTAAATGAGTTGTGTTGCACATCAAGACGGTATCTTCTTTTATACAGTGATAAATTATGACCACGTCCATACCAGGAAAACTGCTTGTTAAGTAATGTCGTCTTAAGACTGTCAAAGTCGTTCATGATTTTAAATACTTGAATCATGTCACCTCTCTCTATTCTTCTGAAAAAGCATGATTTTAATACATTGCACAATAAGTTTGCATCAAGTTTTGTTCGTTTACATAAAATCGCCTTGATTCCTGTCACAGCCAACATGGGCTACCAAATGTACAGGATATCCTGAAAGGATGTGATCGAGCACGAAATGAAATAAAATAAACCTACTCTTACCTGGGACACCAAGTTGATACAATCATCAGCATGGTCTCCTTTTCCGACATCAAGGGATACATGACACTCATACTCCTGCAGGTATCACTCTATAGATAAACAAACAGGACATTACAGCAATTACTAATACCGCAAATATTTTCTTTCTTATTCAGTTCTACCAAAGTGACGTGTTAACCGTTTAAACCCTGACAAAAACAATCTTTTTTACACTATCACTACTTGTTAACCATTTAAGTAACTTAGCTATATGAGATATTTAGCCATGGATGCAAGTTGTGTGTGTGTCTGGAAAAAAAAACTCTGGTAAATATACATAGACACACACAAAGCAAGCACTATTTAATCATTTTAATTGCATTTCCCCAGCTTTTATTTATAATCTAGAGTTGCTAGAATCTGTGTGCATGTTGCAATTTTACATTTAAGTTTTATTTATATATATATATATATATATATATATATATATGAGTCACATGAAATATCTGAACCGGTTTTAACACAAGCAATCCCATCACCCACTTCTACATCTCTACTTAAACATTCTCATGAATAGGAAACACAAATGCAACACCTCCCAAAAAATAATTATTGTAAAGAGCCATGTGTTTATCATTTTGGGAAATCAGTAAACAGCACCATCACTACGTGATGTAAAAATCATGAGATTTAAACATCGCCTCTCGTCGCGCTAACATGAGTAACGAAATGGCTGGATTTTGTCCAAACAGCATATAAGCAGTGTTCTCTGATAATGCAATGATGCAGGAGCCTCATGGATATTGCAATTACAATCTGAACCTATTGGTTTGCGGTTTTTTTGCTATAACATATCTACAGCTTTCCAACACGCTGATAAAAATTGTACACATACACAAGATGTACATTTATGCCAGACAAACCCAATGTACATTAATGGCAGACAAACCCAATTTTGGCCAAAATGAAATTTCTGTCTGTTGCTTTGGGTGAGATTTTCACTACAGTGACAGGTTGCATGTCTTCAGCACATTCCCCAGTGAGATGAGTTCAAATTGTACACAAAGTACAATATCTATAGTTACCTCAGCCAAGGTGGTTATATGTTTTGGTGAGGTTTGAACATTTGTTAGAAGAAGTATGCAAAAAAAAAAAAAAAAAAAAAAGTTGGGTGTGGATTCTCATGAACTTTATTAAACGGTGGAACTTCAGACACGGAAAACCCCTATAGAGTTTGGAGAATCTGGATGAAAATTTTGGATGCAGCAATTTAAAGCATTCTTTAACATTGAGACTTTTTTTTTTTTTTTGGAGTGTGGTATTACAGCAGGCAGTGCACTTTATTTACTGTAAAAAAAAAAAAAAAAAAAAAAAAAAAAAAAACCTGCATTTCAAGAAACCAACGCAAAAAAACTTTCCCCACACCAGGTATTACTGTAGTGGTAAAAAAACAGCAACACACCAA
>JBCNYH010000008.1:19033935-19044776 GCA_039654325.1 Tandanus tandanus | reverse complement strand
CCCGCTGATAGTGGGGCTTGAACCCCTGACCTTGGGATCAGTAATCCAGCACCCTACCACCAGGCCACCACTGCCCTAATAATGTACATATAATACTTATTTATTCCATCCTTCCTCACTGGATATGAGCAATCTTGCCTTCTGTTTGGCTAATCTACTACTTGGTTATCACCCCATGCACCATATGGGGTGAAAAATGGAAATGATTGCTAAGCTAATTGCTAACGCTAGCCAGTTAGTTCTTCCATTCGGTAAGCACAAGGTGTGATCTGATTGGTCGAAGAAACTATGTAGTTAGAATGCTTTTTGCATGATCATTCACGTGGACGTAATACGGACGTATGTAGGAAGTTGAAAACTACACATTATTACATTTTGACCGTGCAACACCCCCCATCCCCCACGATCACGGAAATGTCCATGGTCTTCATCTAGAAGCTCATTTCCTATGCCATGTGACCTGTAATCACTGTACAAAAAAAAAATGTGACGAACACGTGACACGCCTTGCTGAGGATCCGTATGAGCAGTTTGATGGGAGCGTGCATAACGCGCTTGCTGATGCATCCGAACACCACCAGAGCCCTGGGCTGTAGAGAAGGGTTGTACTGAAAAGCAAACCTGCATGCCGAGTAAAAGAGTAAAAAAAACCCACCAACAAAACACATAGACGCGGTGTGAGAATGACTCATCGACTCTCCTGACACGTTTTCACATCTTATATATCTCATACGCACAGCGTCAGTCATTAGTAACTTACTTCTGAGCTAATTCAGTCCACTGATCGAGCCATTTACACGCCGCAATGCCGTTCATGCAGGCCTGACAGGAAGAAATGACACCAAAAGACAAATAAGCAAAATGAGCTCTCGTTATTTCCCCATTCAGGGCTGTGTGTCTAAATCTAAAAGCATTAACAGAAAATAAGTGCATCTTGATACATGATTATTAAATCAAATATCTACATAAATTTAACAAAACAGCGAGTACGTGGTTGGTGGAAAAACCCTGCAGGGTCTTCAATGCTGTAAAAATAACCTGATGAGGAAGTGTGCAACACTTGCGCTAAAATTATAAAGGCCAGGTTTTCATAAATGGAACTGGAACATAAATCCATCCTGTGGTGTTCTAATGTACAGCAGAAATAGTTCTCCGGTGGCCAAAGCAACACTAAGAGTGAAAGAGGCAGCTGCGCTAATGTGATGATGAAACAATGAGGACTAAACATGGCTGCCGACTGCTACCATCGAGTACCTCCATGATCTACAGCAGAGCCTCACTCACCGTCTCCTGTGAGGACAGGGTGAAGATCTCTTGCTTGTGCGATCCCGGAGCGAACAAGTGATCCCTGTAGCTGGAGCGGAATGCTATGACTGCAGTGGATTGGACTTTACTGATGCCGAACAGCAGGTAGAACTTCGGCAGCAAGAATTCGGTCAGACTCAACCGCAACACCTGCTTTGCTTCTTCTGCATGAAAAATAAACACCCTTTATTATTATGTTATTACCTCTGCACTTTTAGTTTCATATTAATTAGAGGGTTAGCAACGTCATACATAGAATCTTGCTAGCCTGGTGTAACCATGGCAACTGGTTGTGCACTACAGAAAGGAACGCCCACTAAAATCCAGAACGAACTGATCTGAGTGGTGTGAGGTGATAAATCTATCAGCCTGACTGGACCCTTTACTTATTTTAAAAGCATCTTGCCGTGAATTATAACTCTCGGCGTTTTTGCAGGGGCTAGCTGTGTTAAATCTACGGCTCTGAGTGATACACACCAATACGTATTTACATGTGCATGACCTCACCACTAAAGTTGAGCTGCGAGCAGGTACAGATAGAGTGGATGATGTTGATGATGAGGCCATGGGTGGAGGCACGTAGCGAGAGCGGCCCAGTGGACACCAGCAGCGTCACAACGTGAAACAGGTAGGGCAGGTGAGCCGCAACATCCAGCAGGTTGTTGAAGGACAGATGAAAGAAGGATGGCGATGTCATGTTAAAGCTTCGGTCGCACTTCAAGGTAGACAATCTTTTGCTTTGTGTAAATCAACATGTACTTTCCTGTAAGTGTTCCGCATATCTACAGCGGAATAAGTGAGAGCCAGGGAGCTACATTGAGAAGGAGAGGGCTTACATTCACGGAAAGCTTGGTGGTGTTGAAATTAACTGTGGGGCAAATGGCGGATCACACAGGCATCCGGGAGGTGTACATGGCCTGCTGGATGTTACAGCAGATTTCCATTCGAATGACGGAGATGCTCACGTATCTCAGAGAAGTGTGTGTTTCCCCCACCCATGTTTTTATCACAACTTTAAAATTTGTCTAAATAATATAATCCTCCTGGGATTTAGCATGACTGTCCCTCGGACTGAAACAGGAAGGTAAACTGCAGGTTTTTAAACCCCAGTAACCCTGATATTCAGGGTACAAAGCCATCCCTGTGTTGGTCTTCCTGCTCAGGCATGTCTCCCGCTGGCACAACCTCACATGGCCTTCGCTGCGTGACTTGAACAATCCACGCAGTCAAAACAGAGAAGTGAGAAATGACTTCAGAAAACACATGAACACACTTTCACATAAAGAAACAGATAGACATGTTGAAAGTATAAATAGACGTCTATCGTAAAGCATCAAGTGAAAAAGCGGCAGTCCGTGGGACGGGAAGAGAAAATAAAATACAGGTAGTAATAATTGGACTCTATTCTATCATATTAAACATTGAACTCAGCTTGGATTGCTGGCTCCCTCTCAACACTTCGATTATATAACAGCTCAGTGATGTCATAAAATATGCATCATGGTTTTCGACCAATCACATTTCAGATTACAGGTCGATGTAAAACACTTTAAAAAAAAAAAGAAATGGTGCATAAAGCTCTGTAGGTGGGATGTCGCAGTGTGATCATGTGACACATTGGCAGGAAACAGAGACAGACAATGAGATGAAGAAATAGGGACATGTCCAGCCTCCAAGTGGAGCAGCGCTGTGGTTTCCCAATCACATGGGAGATCCCACAAAACCCTTCCTGCTATTTCCTGTAAGAAATTTTTTATTATGGTGTATTTTTACATACTGTGTGTGTGTGTGTGTGTGTGTGTGTGTGTCTCACCTTGCTAGACACCAGTTTGATATTCCCAGAGGCTAGAGCCACAGCGGTGTCTGCCATCACCTCGACCTTGATGGAACCCAGTCCTCCTCCTGTAGCGCTGGTTTTAATGAAGCTGTCCAACACCACGTCCAGCAACTCTGTTATCTGGAGAGGACAGAAGAGAAAGTGAGAGAGGCGGACTGAGCTGTGATGACATTTTACACCTTATCAGAGAAACAAATAGCACGGATATTGTATGTAAGGAATAAACCACAAGATAGGATACCTTGAATATTTTTCTAAGACTTGGCCACATCAAGAATATGAGTGTGTCCCTTTAAGGCCAAACTGAAATACGTGCGCCAGATTCCTTTACCATATATGGAAGGGGGCCTGACCTCATGTGGGTGGGTGGTGTTCCATGGGGCAGCATGCATGTGCAATGTGTGATTTCTGTGAGAACTAGGGAAGTCTGTGTAGGTACTTCGCTCTGATAAGTGTGTGTGCGTGCTGCGGTCGACCAAGGCGTGGTTTGATGTGTTCAGCAGTCATACGTGGTTAAGGCGACAGGTTTCCTTTCAATAATAAGCATAACATACTCTAAAATAAATCAATATTGATGTGGTCCATGATCCTGACACTGCAGACTCCTTTCAAACTGTTAAATAAACATCTCCTTCCAGAAAACTTCAGCATGTCTTCAATGTTTAATCTGTGTTTGTTCTACGTGTTTTGGTTGTTGTATAGAAACTGTAAGGTATGAGATGGTAGTAGCTGTCAGAGCTTCTATTACAGGAAATGAATCACCATCAGTGAACCTTGTGATCCTTCAGATGTGACGTATCAAAGTCCAAGGTGAAATTTAGTGGAAGAGAAACGATTTCAATGTCAAATGTGTGGTTTGTTTAAATATTCAGCAGGACAGGTGTTGCACTTAAACAGACTTGGCAGACTGGCGGTTGGGAAATATTTTCCCTCTAGTGAAAATTTGCATTATTGCTCCCAAAGACCTGGGAACAATGAATCAAGCTCATCTCATTAAAATATATCAATACAAATATAGAGGAAAATAAGAATTGCTTACAGAGATCAGAGTTGAGTCTACAACAGTGGAAATGTAACAGAATAAAAACAATGATGATAACATTAATAGTTAAGTCTATAAACATAATAAGATTATTTTGGGTGTGTGGTACCTGACCCAAGCTGCCCCAGATCTTGGCCTGGATGGACAGGTACATCTGCTTCTCGTTGATGGTCATGGTGATGAGCTTGTCCAGGATAGCGGTGACCTGCTGGCGCTTGGCATCGTTGTTGTGCATGCAGAAGCAGACCAGGTTGAGCAGCGAGGGGGTTATGTACTCCAGACAGAGGTGATTCATCTCAATACCTGCACAAAAAATGAAAAAAAAAGAACATATTTTCATTTTACTGAACTATAGCATTTGACTTTATTACCTGGATTATATATAGTACGTAGCTTTTTTTGTTATAAGTTATATAAACAGCGCAAACCCACTGGTTAGGGCTTTTATATTAGTCGTGTTATACCAGAAATTTCACCAAAATGTTTTATTATTTTAGCAGCACTGATCACACCAACAAAAACTGCTTACAAGTAAATTTTTTATCACTAAGAACGCCTGCAACTATTAAAAACCAAAAAATTCTATAAAATTCTATAAAATGCTACGGGCAGCATGGTGGTGTAGTGGTTAGCACGTTCTCCTCACAGCAAGAAGGTCCTGGGTTCGATCACGGGCTCAGCCATTTCTGTATGGAGTCTGCATTTTCTCTCAGTGCTTGCAGGGGTTTCTTCCGGGTACTCCGGTTTCCTCCCACAGTCCAAAAACATTCACAGTAGGCTTATTGGCGGTTCCAAATTGCCCCTAGGTGTGAGAGTGACTGTCAATGGTTGGGTGTGTGTTGGCCCTGCAATGGCCTAACGAGGTGTTCAGGGTGTACCCCGCCTTCGCCCAGAGTCGGCTGAGATGGGCACCAGCCTCCCCGTGACCCTAATTAGGGTTAAGCAGCTTAGAAAATGAATGGAAGAATGAATGTAAGTGCTATTTTGACCCAATACCTTGATGCCTCTGCCGGGAGGATAAAACTTGTCTGTAATAAATCTAGAAACAAATCAATAGAACAAAGAAACAGCAGGACACGTCTACATGTGTGTCTCAATTTCTGGACATGATGAGCGATCCAAGGTCCTCTACAGCCTCATGACACTCACTGACCCTGTTGGAATTACACAAGAGAAGAACACAGAGACACTGACTTGACTTGCTGAAGAGGAAGATACACTCCTCGAGGAACTCCAGCGTTAGGTGTGGCTCGTTGGCTGCCAGCGTCTTGCTGATAGAGACGGTGAAGAGGGTGTTGTTGGCTGGAATGCAGAGTCCTGACGTCTCCAGCAGCTGGCCCTCGATCTGCAAGTTAAAGGTGCAGGTTCATGTGCACAGGAGTTTATAGGCTGCTGACCTACACTCACAAGCCTAAAGGAAGAAGGGAGAATCAATACCTATGCTAAAATTACATTCAGTATTAACACACACACACACACACACAAAAGCATATGTTGTACTTAACAGTTGTATGCTAACTGTCAGTGACCTAAGACTGGGGTCAGAGCTGCCCAGGTTGAGGACAGCAATGTTGAGCAGCGTCCCGGGCATGTCTTTGGGCCTAATCTTGGTGTGCTGTGGGATGGAGTTAGGCTGAGAGAGCTCCCAGCGTGTGCAGATGTGGATGATGGAGTGCACGATGGCCTCACACTCCTGATGCATGAAGGTGAGTGGCGTGCCCTGGCTGGCGATGGTGAGCATCAACGGGTTCTTGTCCACCAGGCAGATCTCCTCGATCTCCGAGGTGTAGTAGATATCGTTGAGTAAGACGGACTGGCCCCTTGTGCGATCTGCCGGGGTCACCTGCATGGCATTGGAGCCCACCTAAAGAGGTGTAGAAAGTGGTGTGATGAATTCAAAATGAGCCCCGAAACACCTTCTGACCAATCAGAATTATTCACTGACAATACAGAACATCACTGTACTATAATCTTCTTTAAAACATCCAATCAAGTCATCATTGCAACGTGTTCCTCAACAGCTCACCTTGATTGACACCTTGGTGTCCTTGTGGGCCAGTTTAAGAGCATTATGAAACACCTTGAGATCCTCCTCCAGACTCAGGGTGGCAGCCGAAAGCTGCTGCTCGATGTGCTCAGCCTCAGGTAATACTTTGTGTACTCCTGTACCCACATGTTACAATTGTAGATGTAGATGGCTGCTACATTCTCGTAGGTAAATCCCAGGAAGACGACAAACCATTTGGAAAGAAAGTCGGTTTTATAACGGTTGCTGGGGCAGGAGTGAGTCAGGTCAACAACTATCTCGTACGGCTTGGCGTAATAGGGCTTGAGGGTGAGCAGCACATGGTAGATGAGCAAGTCTCCATTAATCTGGCCTGTTTTGAACCTGAAGAGGAGAAAGCATGGAAAACATTCAAATTGATGACTAGGGTTAAAACAGGCATGTCTCAAAATAGGGCATGTTTGAGAAGAGTTGGGAGGTTAGCTCTAAACTGAAAGTCCATTTTCTCCTTGGCTAAAAGCTATGGCTAATTTTCATATTTCTTCTAAGTAACGGTCTTTGTGTGTTCCTGTAGTCGCTCCAACTGTTCTTCAGCCAAGATTTAGTCTTTTGCCCTTGGATCATGTTTGGCTAAGGAGCTCATGCGTCAGGTTGGGTGAACGTGATGGCTGGTCAAAACAGCCACATAAGCCCATCTAATGTTGTGGGTAGGCGGTAGCTACAGTATATCACGGTGCTTGGCTATATTCCAAATGCATAAAAGTGTATCCGAAAGCAATCAACTATGGATGGTAAGGCACCATCAAAAGATTTCAGGGATAAAGTTGGATAAAGGCATAATATTAAAAAATATATTTTATATATGTAACACACACATACAGCATACACAAACAACACACAAAACAAACTAGGTAAAAATTTCCAGTCCTATTTTAGTGAGCCTGCTCAAGAAGGACATTCTGAGCCTAAAATAAAAGCTGACCGTACTCCCCAGAAAAGAGTTTAATTTAGACAGATGCTTTAATTTCATTTCCCCTAATAGCTTTTCGCCTTAATGCATCATCATTCTGTTCAAGCTAGTTCTGTATGCAAATCTTTTCTTTTTTTACACTAAATGGACATTTTTCTAACAGATGGTGACTTCCCTTAAATAATGAAAGAGGAACATCTCAAGTTTGGATATGTATTGCATATATTTCAGCAAACTATTTGGGGAGCATTTAATTATAATTTAATAAACCAGCTTAAAGAATCTATGCTCATGATTTAAGCATTTAAACCGAGGTGAAGAATTACTCACACTGCTATTTATGTTAGAATGTGTGCATGCAGGACACAAAAATGCATCCTTGAAATCTGGAGGTGTTAAAAGGAGACACGCTTTTCTTACCGTCTAGATTTATGTTGTAATAAATGTATAGTATTAGTTGCATGAATAAAGGAGCGAGCATCTCTTGCTTGTCTTCCATCCAATTTAACCGAGGAAATTCTGTGACATTCCTGGTAAAGATAGTTTAAAATGAGCTCATTAACAAAAAAACAAACAAACAAACAAACAACACTCTTCCATCATGATCCTCACCTTTATCATCATTATTTAATAAATGAATTAATAAAGTGCCCTCCTCAAGCTCAAGGTCTCTGAAAAATTATACAACAAGGCTCTCCTAAGTCAGGACATGAATGTTATTGAACGGATTAGAGGGCAGTGTATGAGGACTAGCATGCATGGCAAGCTCAAACCACATGCAGGTTTAAATATATTTCCAATAAGACCACAGCAGAAGTGAAATAAAGAGACAGGAAATGTGTCAGTGTTATTCTGTGCACCCCGAGCCATATCTCCGCATGCTTCTTCACCAGCTGCTTCACATTTCTCACACTGACTTCACAGGACAACACCTCCCTGGTGATTTCACAGAGGTCACGATAACAGCAGTAAGTATCAAATGTTTTTTATCATTACCTACACCCTCATTTGTTTGTTTGTTTGCTTTTTTCTGGATTTCATTCTTTCAGTAGAATAAATGTTGAGGTGTGAGCAATAGTTCATATTGTGCGGTACTTGAGTATTTTTTGTTGTTGTTTTGTTTCCTTTTCTCCTAACATTTTTAACTTTTATCAGCAACTTTAAAGAATGTAACGAAATATGATAGTAAGACATTTTTATATATATATATCACTATAGTATGTACTTATTTATAGTATGTATTTATTATAGCTCTTTATCCTTATTTAGTGACAGCTAGCTATTTTCATGCTAGCTAAGCTACGATTAAGAATATAGCCTTCCCACGCTTGTTGGTTTCTCGGTGCCTTGGTGAAAGAAGCACTAATTTACCAAATTCAGAATACTCAGATCAGGAAGAGATTTTAGCACACACCGTTTTTACTTTGGTATTTTTTTCTCTTACTTGAACTTTAACATTTCATTTAATTTCATTTAATTTTCGAAACCGCTTATTAGGGTCCCGGGGAGGCTGGCGCCCATCTCAGCCAACTCTGGGCAAGAGCAGAGTACACCCTGAACAGCTCGTCAGGCCATCGCAGAGAACTTTAACATTAAAGATCTAACTTAAATTACAAAAATGATGTACTGCTTCAACTTTCACTAGAAGTAGCATCTAGATTATTCATACTTTTCTATCTTCTACCTGAGTAGAGTTTGGGTACTTTTACCATCTCTGGGTAAATTAGCTATATTGTGTGACATGACAGCTATAAATTTATATGAAGAGTTTTACTAAAATAAATTACGTTTTACTTCATTTTTTCTGTGAAAAAAAAAAATTCCATCATAGAAAACCAATATTTTTATTAAATGTTGATTTGATTGTGAGGAGGTCTCTGTAAGTGAATTCTGGCGCAAAAAAAAAAAAAAAACAAAAAAAAAGAAAAAGCTGGTTTAGGTCAATCTTTTTCCCCATTAGGTTTTTCGGTTAACTTTTAAGTGTTTCAGAACAGTCTCAAAACTAGGGCTTTATATTTTGTAGAAATCATATTATTAATATAAAATTGAATTTCTATAATTTCTAAACTTGCAAAGACTTTATAAAATTTTATTTAGATAAGAGGTACCTAAACCCGGTCCTGGAGGACCCCCTGCCTTGCACATTTTCCTTGTTCCTAACACACCTGATTTATCTAACTAGCTATTTAACAGCTCTTCATGACTTGAAATGCGTGTGATGGATGAGATGCATGTAAAAAAGAAACGTATTTCACGTCAATGTATATAGTGAATAGGAAAATTATTGTAAATTGCATGATGTGAAAGGTTTTCTCAAGAAAACCTCTTATTTCAAAAAACCCTTTTTCCTAATTCTGTTACAGATTCCTAAAGGGTTCCAGAATGTACCTTGTCATGTGCTTCATTCTGCTGCTGAGTCTGGAAGGACTAAAAGCTGAAACCAAAAATGAAAATTCCACCACATCTACAACCTCGCCGGATTTAAAATCTTCAACACCAGAGACATCACACAGTTCAGCAGCAACAACCAAAAGTGATACAGACACAACCATACACATAACGTCCAATAATGGCTGCATTACGAAACAAACGTCAGAGCAGTGCAATAACAAATGTAACTGCCTATTCGACATCCAGGACAAAAAGGAACTGAAACTATGGGGCATAATTTTAGTCCTTTTGCTAATCTGTATGTTATTGATGGTGATCATTATGTGCCTTGCCTGCAAATGTTGCAGAGGCAACAAAAACGACGAGCTGGTCATAATGAAATCGTCCACATCCATCAGGAGAAACAGTGTAAACGGTGGTCCTTCTAAAACTGAAGTAATGTTTCAGGATTGCAGTTCAGTGAAGGTGGAGATTCAGACAACTCCAGATGAGTCTCAGGTGCCAGAGGAAGTGGGCGAAGCAGCAGCTGAAAATCCAGTCAATAACGCCAGTGAGACCATGGCCACTCAAGAACACCTCGAAACAGATGTGATGATGGAGGATTTGAAAAAAGCAGAATAGAAATTGGTCTGGCATCACCAAAACAACAACAGCAGCTCTGACTTCCAGTGGAATCAAAATTAAAAGCCAAATCTTGATTGTGTATGTAGTTTTGTTTTTGTTTCTGGGCAATTTATTATGAACTGTACCAAATTTAGAGATGACTTTAAAAATATTGTATTGCTTTTTCGAATAAAAAAAATGTAAGTGGTATTCTAACTTATAATATACACTGCCCGGCCATTACAGAGCTATGCATTGTTTCCACAAATTTATTTACATCCAGGTTCATTTTCCAACGACATCTTGAACTGATGATGTAAAAATCGAACCCCTCCATAAAGTCTTCTCCAGCACATCCCAAAGACTTTCAATAGGGTTAAGGTCAGAACTCTGGGGTGACAATACATATGTGAAAATTATTCCACATGCTAACTGAGCCATTCTTTCACTATTCAAGCCACAATTTTATATCCATGCCATCGGGGAAGAAAAACTCCATTGATATAACCTGGTCATTCAGTACATTCAGCTCATCAGCTAACTTCATTTTAGTGCCACATAATGTTGCTGAGCCTTGACCTGACCAACCGAAATAACAATTTCATAGAGATTACATGCTGTAATCAAGGCTAAAGGTGCTCCAACAAAATATTAATGTGGCACAAATGTTTTTTTGGCCGGGTGGTGT
>JBCNYH010000008.1:19010328-19021861 GCA_039654325.1 Tandanus tandanus | reverse complement strand
CCTTCCCCTCCCTCCTCCCTCCTCCCCCCCCCCCCTCAATTACTAACTTCTAAAGCTTGTCCCATAGTCAAATGAGTTGAGGTGGCCAAAAAAAAAAAAAGGTTGTTTATTATTTTACCAGAAAATCAAGTTGGGAGAAAATCAGCCGTAAACGTTGACATGTAAAGTGAAATGAATGTATAGCACGTTTTTATTTAGCCAAAAAAAAAAAATAAATCCTATTTATAGTGTTTTCCAGTGTAATGTTTTTGTTAACTGATACAGAACATTATAGATAAATAAATTTATTTACAGGCAAAATTTTAAAGCAATATGTGGGTAAATTTTTGGCATGCTCTCATTTCAAATCATCTCAGAATGTACTTTTGCCACATTGTATCACTTTTTAAGGGTTTTCTGTCACACACACACACACACACACACACACACACACACACACACACACACACACACACACACATCATACACATCGTTAATAGAATCTGAAAAGCCCAACAACCCTGTACCATGAAGTTATAACCTATTAACCCAAGTACCAATAAAGGATCGTCTTCTAGATATCTTTTAAAGTTAAAGGGGTAAAGATCCATTCAAACATCTACAATCCATTCAAACATCTACAACCAAAATTATCGGTGGCTTTTATAAAAATGTAATAAAAAGTCATCAAATTGCATTTTAAATATATGTAATAGTTTGTTTTTGTTTGTTGGTTTAAATCTGTAATTAGTATACATGGACTTTCAGTTTATTCAGGCTGAGGATACATTCTGATCTTTACCTGATGGTACACCTAGCACCAAAACAAAGCATGATTTTAAAGCACAACCCAGTTACTGTGCTCTAAGTCTTTGCGTTTTATTGTACAGGCCTGAAAAAAACAACAAGATGTTGCTCAGCGCTGTTACATGTCTGCTGCTGGTGTCTGTAATGGCCTCTTCGTCTAACAACACCAATACCACCACCAACACCAACAATACAAGCGCAGCAGGCTCCGGATCATTCTCCGGTACAGGCACTGGATCAAGCTCCGGATCAGTCTCCGGATCAGGAACAAATGGAACTTCAACCTCCACTTTGGCTATGTCCTCCAGCTTACCCTCCTCAGGTGGAAACGTTCTGTTCTTTTTCACTGTGTCCACTGCCCTCTTTGTGGTAATGCTAATGAATTAGCGGACACAAAGTGCTTCACTTTCACGCTGGCTCAGAAGTTAAGGAATGCTCCAAAGCCTCAGATCACCTAGCACAAATCTAATAACCGAGTAGATTGGGTTGATGGAATCCTTTTTGCTTCTTTCTAAATTAGAACTTTATATAGTGTATATTTTATAGATTATCGCCTTGCATATACATATATAAATAGAAATCTTTTATTTTTCTGTAACAGCAATGAGTTATATTATCAACATTCTATTTGTACTTATATGATCTTTTCACTTTTCAATCCCAAGGAAATGAGTGAATAGTCCTGTTATTGTTGAACACTTTGTTGGCAATTGTTCAAAACTACTTCCATGATGTAAACTGATGTAGATGGTTGTAAAAGTGATGTAGATTAAATTATTTCTGTACAATTATTCCAGTGGAATTCTGTTTCCTTATTTCATCACTATAATACACTAAATCTGGACCAAAATCTGGCTTAAACCAACACCTGAAGCACTGAGAACACAAAGTCAATGCGACCATTTTTAAAAAGAATCCACAAGGTGGAGGAAGAGATCCAGCACAATCTCTGTAATGTTAAGAAAACACAATGAGCAAGTGTTTGGTTTATTACACATTTGGAACTGAACTGATTATTATTTTGATTTGATTAAAAGTCTAAATAATATCACCAAGATTTCCTAGAGGTAATCACCAGAAAACTGAGAAATTATTAGAAATAACTCTGAAAATGGGCCTTACAGGGTCTGTGGGAAGTTAGCTTTTGTGACACAACTTACAAAAAAAATCGAGATGAATTTCAACAGTAACTGTTTGCTTAATGTTTTTTCAACAGTAGATTTAATTTGTTTTCTTGCTAACAACCAGAAGCTCAGCATGACCACATTTTCCAACGTCTACCTCAATATTTTCTAAATAACAACAAGTTTTATATCAAAATGAAATGAAAATGGAAATGTATAGTTAGAACTTAGTTTAGAACTTAATTTAGTTGTATTTCAGTCCTTTTTTTATTAGGAGAGAACCATTAACGCCATTAGAAGCTGCAGTGTCTTGCAAAAAAGGACTAAAATACAACAAAATTTAGTTCTAAACTGAGTTCTAACTAAACGAAGTTCTGTGCTCTAATGTTTCCTGACTTAACTTGTACTTTTTTGGGTACAGAAATTAGCTAGCTTTAAAACAATAACAGCTAATTAATGCGAGTTTAATTAAAATGTTATTTTGTTGAACAAAATAAAAAGTACTGAAATTTTTATCTGTTATCAAAAACGAAAGTGTCTGGTACAGTACTGGGCAAAACCTTTAGGCAGATTTTTTTAAAAATGCTGTCGAGCAATGATGCCTTATATTTACATCTAAATAATTCAATTAAGTGTTTCTACATATAAAAATGTTAAGCACAGTAAACAGTAATAATGGAAACAAAGTCAGTATTTGATGTGATGACTCTTTGCTTCAAAAATATAGTATATCAGGTAAAGTTTGTACAGTTTTAAAAGGTAATGATCTGTAAGTTTTACTAAGTATCTTACAGAGCCAGCCATAGAGTTCCTTGCGATTTTGACGGTCACAGCTGCTTCTTTATTTGCATGTTTAACCAGCAGCCATTCATTGTGTTTTCGTCTGAAATTTGGTCTCTTACGTAATACGCTGCTTTCTTTATTAACATACATTTTTCTGTAACATTTAATTTTGTGATGGAAAACTAATGTCTGGAAATCTAAAATATGTTTTTGTACTGACTTGCTAACGTACAAATCATAAAATAAAATTCTACAGAAACATTCACACTAAAAAGAAATTGGGTGCTTAAGACCTTTTCACAATACTGTAAATGTTATATATCTCAAAATTGTTGAGTTCAGGTTAATATTTTAAGGAGGAAAAACTGAAATTATCAAATAAAAAGGCAATGTGGTACCAAAATCAGATGGTACAAATTAAATTCTTGCCTGAAATGAGTGCTGTGAGTTGTTGCGTTTTATTCTACAGGCTTGAAGGAACAGCAAAATGAGGTTCAGCGTGGTATTCCAGCTTGGTGGGACAAGGGCTTTCAACCTCAGGCAACACCACCTCTGGCTCTGGCTCCGGCAATGGTAACACAAAGTCCTTCCCGTCAGGCAATGGGAACCTGCCCGGATCAGGTTTCTACTGGATCATCCAACAATGGAGCTCTCTGCACGATCTTCACCTCTTCAGGTGGAAACGTTCTGCTCTTTCTCACAATGTCCGATGTCCTCTTGGTTCCAAGTCTGATGTCGTTCACACCAGCTCGGGAACTAAACGATCCAAGCTATCAGCTCACCAAATAAGAATCTGATAACCAAGTAGATTGGGTGGATGGAATCCTTTATTGTTTTCTTCTGAATTATCACCTAATACAACATACAAGTTTTCAATTATATTCTTCTGTAATGGGACTATATTTTGTTATGCTTTGTATTTCTGTAATTATTTGTTTTAATATGCTTAAACTAAATGTTAACATACAGTAAAGAATTAAGAGTGCTTTAACTGCTGCACTTGTGGATGCTCCATAATCTACTATTCTTTCAAAACGGGTCCATCAATTAGAGAACCAGTGGAACTTTCTATGAATCATCGCTAGTCAACTAAATGACCGTCAATGGCAGCGCACCGAAAAGAACTTTATCTTTAGGTAATCACAAGCTATCTGTAGAATTTTGATCATAGAAATTTGGTTAATTCAGAATCACATTAACTATTACATATTTTTCATTCGGGTTCCAGGTCATGTAGATGGAGCTAACTTTAGTTGATATGCAGCTTAATCAAACACCAGACACACAAAGTGAATGAAATCAATCCATAATAAGATAATCAAGTCCATTTGAAGAATCAGAATCAAAATACTTTATTGATCCCGGAGGAAATTGTGAATGAAATGTGGACACACTCTTCCATGTTCCTGTGTGTCCATAGGGTTCATCATTCTAACAGCTCAGTCATAAAGTGTCTATTATCTATTAGACCTGCTCAACAAGTAATCAACTCCCCAGATCTTCAGATATAATAATAATAATTTAATAATTCAGATTAGGTTGATGGAATTATTTTATGTTGTTATCTACTCTTTTAATTCTTGTAACTAAAACTGATTTCAATGTCTATATTTTTGTAGGTCATTACACAATGTTATATGGTGTTGCAATGTTAAATAAATCTTAGCATTAAATAAAGATCCTTGTCCTGACTTTCAGAAAACCATCTAAAATCTAAAGCTTCAGTTTTTGTTTTGATCAATATCTCATTTTTGGAGATCTTAAGTCATTCAGAAAATTTTATATAACCATATCTGTGTCCAAAAACCATTAAACATTACTTAATTAAATAAATAAAAATATAATAACATGTACTAAAATGGTCTGCTTAAATATTTGCATTACACTTTCCCGGATTATTAGGGGGGGATGGGCTGTCCGGGAACCTCAAAAGTCCGGCAATCACTAATATCCGGGGTCCCTACCCTTTCCCGGACATTTACCATATTCGGTCCTGCAATCACCATTATTCAGCAGCAGTCCCGGACTTTTACAACACTTATCCAACACTCACACAATATTGTGGTTCCACAAAGTTAAGGAGCGTATCAGCACTTTCTTTTATCACATTCATTTTAAATGTGGATTCCAGCTCGACATCACTGTCCTCACTTTCACTTAGCTCTCCCATCACCGATGCCACTATCTGTTCATCGGACATTATTTCGTGCCCCTCTGCTGCTTAATTTTCGTCCATCCACTCGGACAGGAACGGGCCGGACTTCCATCATCGATTCCTGGACTTGTCCGAGCATTTTTCCGAGAATACCAAATAATGTCCGGCGCAGGATTTTGTACGGGAAATCCGGGAAATAGGGGTACGGGAAATCAAGGGTGAAGTGTACTTGTTTCTGCCTGTGGTGTCCCTCAAGGATCCATTGTAGACCCTGAAGATTTTTTCTTTTTCTTTTTGTACCATTCTGCTAAATCTCTAAATCCATTCAGGTAAAATTATACAAATACAAGTGAAGGTTGTTTTATTTATTTACTTGTGTTTAAAAGTCAAGAAGTTCTTAAGTAAAGTTCATGGATTGTGTCAATACAATTTTATCAGTGTCAAGGTACATACAATTTGTTTTACCTCTATAACCTAAAAGTAATACAGTAAAAGGCAGTACTTCTGTCTAGAATATGTGCATAAAACTCTTCACTAAACTAACAGCCATATAATTTGTACTGTATATTACCCACCACATGAAATCTACTTATGAATTCTAAACAAATTATTGATAGCATCTTAAAAAGGACTACAGACCCGTGGCACTGACTTCACGTCATGAAGGCCCCCGAGAGACTCCAACCCATGGTTAGATCACATATCAGTTAGTTCACATATCAGTAAACACCTTCAGTTTGCTTACCAGCCTCGCCTCGGAGTCGAGGACGCCATCATCTACCTGCTTAACTGTGTCATGTTTTTTGACTTTTCCAGTGCTGACAGTGATGCACGTGGATGCCTCTCTTGTGTCCTGGATTGTGGACTACTTGACCAGAAGACCACAGTATGTGCGCCTGCAGCACTGTGTGTCGTACCAGTGGTCAGCAACACCGGAGCACCACAAGGGACCATTCTCTCCCCTTTTCTCTTCACTCTCTACACAACTGACTTCAGCTACTGCACAGGGACCTGCCACCTTCAGAAGTTTTCTGATGACTCTGCTGTAGTTGGATGTATCAGTGGAGATAATAAAACGGAATACCGGGCTGCTGTGGACTCCTTCGTCACATGGTGTGAGCAGAATCATCTGCAGCTTAATGTGACTAAGACCAAGGAACTGATTGTGGATTTTAGGAGATCCAAAACACCAGCGACCCGTTTCCATCCAGGGAATCAATGTGGAAATGGTGAAGGATTAAAAATACCTTGGAGTTCATATTGACAATAAACTGGACTGGGTTATCAACAATACCGCACTTTACAAGAAGGGCCAGAGCCGTCTCTATTTTTGAGGCGGCTAAGGTCGTTTAATATCTGCCGAACACTGCTCAGAATGTTTTATGAGTCTGTTGTGGCCAGCGCTATTCTCTATGCTGTTGCATGCTGGGGCAGCAGACTGAGTGTTGCAGACACAAACAGACTGAAGAAACTGATCCGCAAGGCCAGTAACGTTGTGGGGATGGAGCTGGACTCTCTGACAGTAGTCAAACAATATTGAACAATACCTCCCACCTGCTTCACAACCTGCTGATCAGTCACAGGAGCATGTTCAGTGAGAGACTGATACCACCTAAATGCTCCACTGAACGACACAGGAAATCATTCCTATCCGTTATATCACTGTATTTTATACAACTTCCGTAAGCTCTCAAATGTCTAGTAATAATAACATGAACAATATATAGCTCACGCCAAAGGTAATAACTTACTAGGACCGAGCGCGCACTCGTGGACTGTGGACAGACAAACACACACACACACACAAATTTTTACAGATGGTCTAATTCTTCAGTGCTGCTCACACGTCATAAAAAACGTACCTGGATGTGATGTAGTAAAAGACGAGGTTGCCATTCTTGGACGTCCCTGGATAGTAGGAAATGTTGAGGGTTTTCAGTGCTTTGAACTCTTCTTTTTCATGGACCTGGTGCGTTATAAGGAAGGGCAAGAATTAATCAGGGTCTTACTATTTATTTTGTTTATTATTGTTACATACTTATGTCTATGGTTGAAGGATAACAGCAGTCAACTAAGGATGTCATTACCTGGTCATGAACTCTTCAAAATTGGAGCTGGTGAGGTTCAGGCTGGACCAGTGTGTGTCTGTTACCAGTTTGTGTTCAGGAGGTCAGAGTTAGGCCAGGAGTGTCGCCATCTTGTCAAAAGCACGTTGGCTTTATGATCCCAGTAGAATTATGAAATGAACATAAAGAAAGCTGCTTCTACTTACACTGTACTTATATTGTTTCTACTGTACAAGTAATAAAAGAAAATAAAGCTACAGACTCATCTATAAAAATGTATAATAAATAAAACATGGGATTTCCCCAATTTTAATAAAAACATAAATTATCATACACTTTCACCTTCATGGACAAATCGAGCTAAATCATTTAAATATCATTAAAATAATATTAAAATGATCCTTATATTTGCGTGTTCAAAGGCACAGCTTATGATCTTCTGATTTAAACACTGTCTGAGTTTATAATAATATTTTTTTCATTTTTTATGGCCACTGAGCAAGGTCCATGTCATTTAGGGATCCCCGTCCCATGAGCACACGAATAGAGTTAACATAGTTAAGATAAATAAAATCAAGGTTTTTCAGTGAATTTAATCTGTTAAGGCGCAGGCCTTGTCTTCACTCTGTCCTTTTCAACAAGTTGCTTTTCTGAGGCACAAGGCTTTCATGAGTCACCACGATTTGCATCTCGGGTGTTTCCCAGGGATGCGAGGATTTCTTTACTTTGTTCTCTGCAGTAAAAATATGCATTTGAATGTTAAAAATTTAAGGAAATTTCCTCAGAGTCACCTGCTTTACCGAGAGCCCTCATATCTCTCTCTCTCTCTCTCTCTCTCTCTCTCACACACACACTTTCCTCAGTCAACACCTGATATAATAAAAAATCTTGGAGGTGATGGAAAACTAATTTTTGTTACATGCAAATTGCTTTGAATTAGCCACAAAGTCAAACTAGTTGAAGTGCTATAAGTAATGAGCCCTTTTTTCCATTCAGCATAAAAATATCCCTTTCATACTACAAGGGAAATAGGGTTCAGTAACCTGAAATCTTCAGTTGTAGTAATTGCTGCAAGCAAAATTTCACACAATTGACAGCTACGTTAACACTTCATCGTTTTCCTCAATTCATAATTAAGTATAATATGCTGGTATTATTTGTTTAATTGGGTTCTGTTTGTCTATTTATGCTCTGTTTATATATAATAATAATAATAAAAAAATTTTATTATAGCACCTTTCAGGGAACCCACACAAAAAGAAAGTCAAAAACCACAGATTGTAGTGAATAGGTCAAATACCGATTCTCAGAATAAAACCAAACATAAATTCAGTAATAACTACCATTTTGGGAAATCCCTCTGTAATAATTTTCGAAGTATTAATGAATAGGCTTTAAATGGTTAAAAAAGAAATTGATAAGTAAATAATAACAACACATGAACTGAAATCCATGTAAGGAAATTAGCTTTCTGTAATACAGGACACGATGTTATTGTGAAGTGGGCAGGGATTAAACTTCATCGTTCATTTTCTGAACTGCTTAATCCTAATTAGGGTCACGGGGAGGCTGGCACCCATCTCAGTTGACTCTGGGCGTACACTCTGGACAGATTGACAGGCCATCGCAGGGCAGAAACACACTGACGGCTATGCAGCCTACTCTTGATGAAAATCAGCAATGGTTCCACAGACAGTGAGAGACATGGCTGGCCTTTGATAACCCAGTTAGCTGCACTGGGGGGACAGCAGTGACATCCCGGTGATAGTGGGGCTAGAACCCTCGATTTTCGGATCATTAAGCCAGCACCATACCACCGTGCTACCACTGCCAGCTCCTATTTTAAACATGATAAATAACAGTAGCCTAAATAACATTAGTAGTGTTTTCAAACAAAACATTGCCATTTATATGAATGCAGAGTTGGTTTATGAAGGCTAACAGAAAATAATTTGGTTCATATAACCAGTTTACTAGGACTTTACTAGGAATTCTTTTGTATTTCAGTCTTCTGAAAACAAGATGCAAGTTTTTGATTTGCAAGTTGAAAGGCAATTCAACAAATATAAATTAATACTTTGGACATTCATTGCATATTCACACCACTTTTTGGCAACTGATTTGCAGTGATACATTTTGTGGTCTGTGTGAATACCACAGTATTACCTGAATAAATAAGTAAGTATTCACCAAAGCTGAGGTGGGTCCAGTGAGCCTGAGGAGAATAATTGTTTTGTTTTAGTATATACTACATGGGAACATTAGAAGGCAAATTAAAGCAAGATTTTTATAGCTAATTTTTACTTTTTTAAGTAGAATCGGGAAGGATATGGAATGTTGAGGGGAATGGTCAGTTTAGCGACATCCACCGAGTCTGAGGTGCATAATTATTTTAGCATATCCAACACTGGCACATTAGCCAAAAAAAAGCACACTAAAAAGAGTTTTTTTTTATGATTTATTACTTACATTTTTATATCATGACAGATGCATGAACCCTGCAGGCAAGGTAACAGTATCTCTTTAACTCTTTCTAAGGGTTTTAGTATCTACTGCATGGAGACATAAAGAAACACAAACCAAAATTAGATTTTTATGATTTTTTTTTTTTTTCTATTTTAAAGCGTGATAATCTTGAGGCCAACTGCTCCAATTTTGGCCGTGACAAACTGACTGTCGTTTAAATCCTCTGGTAGTGGACCAATTAGATTGCACCATTCCCATGTAATGTGTATATCAAGGTCTATTATGATAATAACCAGAGACATATAGAACATGAAGAAATACCTGTGTAAGTGGGCAGAGTGACCTGTGTTGTTCTTGCCAGAGGTTTCTGTGTGGCTCATGATTTTTATCATGTCAGTTAAGACAAATGCTGATGGAGTAAACACTAAGGGTTTGGAGCAGTGGTTATTAGCTGTAAATCTCTCTATTCCCTTACCCTGTTGTGTGTGTGTGTGTGTGTGTGTGTGTGTTTTAAAGAGAAAAAGAGACACTACAGAATTTTACAAAGTGGCACATTTCAAATGCTGGGTTCAGCTGATCGGCTAATCAGCAAGGGTGTAAAAGTGGGGTAAATTTGGTCAATTAGAGGCACGAATCACTGTAGAGACACGAATCACTGTAAAGACATTTGCATGTCTGGTCGAATCGCACAAAGAATAAAAAGGTATTGGCAACAGCATTATTCCATCTTGCGTATGAAAAATGCAAATGCGCCGCTCAATTCTTTTTGTACTTTGTCCAATAGAAATGAATGTAACCTGTGTGCTGTGAAACATCTGGAATTAAGCTTTTGTCACCAGAACTTTTTTTGAGTGCTGATCTATCAGCCTGTTGAAACTTATTCGAGTGTAGCTTGAAGAGTGTACATTCGCCAGCTACTGGCAGCCAGTCATACAGCTTAGAAGTACATGCTAATTTGCATACTTTACTCAACCACATGCGCACACACCCCACTGAACCAAGGTCAAAATGAAACGCAGTAGTATGGTTAGGGCTGATTTGAGGAACAGAAAGACACAATAAATAAATATCTGCATATTTTTTGGAGGTAATACTCAATTCAGTATATAGATATACTCTATTTAGGACAGTCTGATATCTTTTTAGATGAATTTGTCTCAGCTTTCTAAAGCTTTTGGATTAAGTTTTATTTGTACTTTCACCCAGTCTGGTTCTCACCTACAGCAGGAGAAGATTACATATATTGGGAGACTTGGTATGCTTTTTAGTTTCAGAAGGTTTTAACTGAAATCTTCGTTTTTAATCTTTTGTGTTTCCAAAAAAAAATCTCAGCTCATTGAGAGAGGTGTTCGTTTCAGATGAATCATTGGTGTAGACATTTTTCGGAAACCCTCAGTGTGAGTGAATAAGGAAACAAGCCTTTCCAGTTAAGCTGGGTGTGAAAATGACGGGAGGGCGTGTCGAGACTTTCTCACTCCCAGCATGTGATGTCAGGTATGAGTCTGTATGCGCATGCAGGTCGTTGAGAGATCAGCGGTGGACGACGACTTCTCTGATCATTTGGCTCGAATTTCAGGCAATAATGCATGATTCTGTGTCTCGTCAACATTTTCTGTTAAATCAGACCTTGAATATGATAAGCTTCCTGAACATCTTGCAGAAACTTTAGGAGATTTTAGCTCAGTCCATGTTACTGGCAATTATTACACCACCAGCACACGTCTGTACACGTGTTTAATTCAGTTTTGTGGTGCTTACATAAGCCATGCGGTTTATTGCTGTCATATAGTTTGGTGTAAAGCCATTCCATGGTGTTTGTGTTGTCACTTCAGGCCTCTAACAGGTTTGAACTGCCTCTCCAGTGTTACTTTCTCTATGTAGTTAAAACCAGGCTAATTATCGATGTGTAATTTGGATATTTTGAGAGCTTGAGACAATAAAATGACTGTATACAGCCTGTTGTAGTAGTTGCGCCTTTGACAAAACCTAGTGATGACAAGCTGGTAGTGGTGGTGATCCGTCAACTCCTGGCATTATAATGGCCAAAATAAGTGCATCCCATGGAAATTGTTGATCTCCTGGATCTCTCTCTCTCTCTCTCTCTCTCTCTCTCTCTCTCTCTCTCTCTCTCTCTCTCTCTCTCTCTCTCTCTC
>JBCNYH010000008.1:18995135-19006112 GCA_039654325.1 Tandanus tandanus | reverse complement strand
GGGGTGTACACACACACACACACACACACACACACACACACACACACACACACACACACACACACACACACACACACTACTGAATAACATGGCAGAGTTTTACACAAGTCCGTGCTGCAGTACAGTGCACAATGTATTGAACCACACATACAAGCAAACACACACACAAACATACAAATACACATATACAAACAAACACACATACAAGCAAACACACACACAAACATACAAATACACATATACAAACAAACACACATACACACAGACACACACAAACATACAAATACACACACAAACATACAAATACACATATACAAACAAACACACAAAAACACACACAAACAAGCACACACACAAAGACAAATATACACACAAACATACAAATACACATATACAAACATACACAGACACACAAACATATAAATACACATACACAAACAGACACACACATACACACTCACAAACACACATATATAAACACACGCATACACTCAGAGACACACATACATACGCACACATACAAACACACACACACACACACAAACACACTACTGAATTACATGCAGAGTTTTACACAAGTCCATGCTGAGTACAGTGCAAAATGTATTGAACCACACATACAAACAAACACACATACAAACATACAAATACACATATACAAACAAACACACACAAATACACATATGCAAACACACACATACAAAGACACACAAACCCACACATACACCCACATACAAATACACATATACAAACACACACATACACATTATGTGATCACCTGTTTCGTGTTTATTAGTTTATTAAATTATTTCCCATGGACGAGGGTCTGTGATACCATGGTCCGACTACCAGTAACATTTCGTTGATATTTCCGACATGTGTATCGACCCACGTGTTAAACTAAGCCATGATAAAGTGTTTGTTCACTCACCATATTGTTGACGTTCTTCAGTACGTCGGTAAGGCCACTGATGACCAGTGAGAACTTGTACTTGGAGATATTGATCAGACTTTCTCGGTTGTGCTCTGTGCGGACTTTGGTATGAGCATTCTGTTGCCTTTGTTTGACCGGAAGCTACAACAAAAATAATAATAATCATTTAAAAATAATGGAAATAAAAGTAAAGTCATGTTATAAATATTGGGCGGCATGGTGGTGTAGCGGTTAGCATGTCCGCCTCACAGTAAGGTCCTGGGTTCGACTGGAGTGTGCTTGTTCTCCCTGTGCTTGCGTGGGTTTGCTCTGGGTACTCCAGTTTCCTCCCACAGGCCAAAGACATGCACATTAGGCTCATTGGTCATGTTCCAAATCACCCCTAGGTGTGAGTGTGAATGGTTGTGTGTGTTGCCCTGCGATGGCCTGGCGAGCTGTTCAGGGTGTACCCTGCCTTTGCCCAGTGTTAGCTGAGATAGGCTCCAGCCTCCACGCGAACCTAGTAGTCAGTAATCAAAACAACACTGTTGCTAGGTGACTGTACAACACGTGCACCAAGGCTAAGCTAGCCAAACTGTTTGGAACATTAATATTTGGAATTTAGAGTCTCCAGTGTCAGGGTTTTGTACAGGCAATAAGCAACATGGGTCATCACAAGGTCACTCCATGGAAAACACCGGCCCTTGCCTAGATCCCTGCTGCAGGTGTTACATTGTGGCCACACCCCTCCAGGCCACAGTGCAACACCTGCAGAGAGAGAGAGAGAGAGACAGAGAGAGACAGAGAGAGCACGAGGGCATGTGTTAGACAAATTCCCAAACAGAAAGGAAAGGAAATGGAAATTAGAGTCTCAGGACAGAACACACGCACGCACGCACGCACACGCACACGCACACACACACACACACACACACACACACACACACAGAGAACATGCTGACATCCATATTCATGGCCGGTCGTCAAACACAAGGACACTTTGTTTGAGTTCAGAACTTCCTTTAGGGTTCAGACAAAACTGAATAGAGACCAGACAAGGAAAGAGTGTATCCCTTCACCTACAGACATTGTGTATTTCATAATCCAGATGTTTTTATTTCATCGTCCAGGTGTTAAAAGTGACACAGACACATCTAAGGAATTACATCATGATTTTAACACTGGTTAACTGTTCAGAACCACAACCTGAACTACTGCTGCAGGATGAATCACAGCTTCTTCCTGAGAGTTGAGACAGAGACCACACCCCCTGCACTAAGACTGAGACATAAAGGCCACACCTTCTTCATTGAGTGACATGAAATGAGGCCTCGCCTCCTTCATTAAGATTGACATGATCCAAAGCCACACCTTCTTTACTGAAATTGACATAAACCAGAGACACACCTCCTTCGCTGGGACCCTGCCTCCTTCACAGAGACTGACATGATCAAAGTCCACGCATCCTTTACTGAGACTGACACGAAACAAGGCCACACCTCCTTCACTGAAGCACTGCCTCCTTCATTGATACTGACATGATCAAAAGCCACACGTCCCTCACTGAGACTGATATGAACCCAGGCTACGCCTTCTTCACTGAGTCTGACATTAATTGAGGCCACACCTTGTTCACTGAAACTGACATAAACCAGGGCCACACCTCTTTCACTGAGACTGACATGAACCAAGGCCACACCTCCTTCAGTGAGACTAACATAAACCAAGACCACACCTCCTTCACCGAGACTGACATTAACTTAGGCCACACCTCCTTCACTGGGACTGACATAAACCAGGGCCACACCTCATTCACTGAGACCCCGCCTCCTTCACTGAGATTAACATAAACCAATACCACACCTCCTTCACTGAGACTGACAATAAATGAGGCCATGCCTCCTTCACTGGAACTGACATAAACCAGGGCCACACCGGGGCCTCAGGGGAAAAGGTGTGGCCCTGGTTTATGTCAGTTCCAGTTATGTCAGTTCTTCTTCACTGAGGCTAACATGATCTGAGGTTAACATGACTGACATGAACCGAGGCCATGCCCCCTTAACTGAGACGACACGCTTCCTTCGGCCAGTCAGTCTATTCGTTTTCCTATAAAAATTATTTTAATCACCATATTCATTAACAGAAAGTTCTTCAGCTTGTACTTAATTTTAAAACATCACAACCCCTTTAGAACTCTCAGATCTTCACTGTCTGATCTAAGCCCTCTAAGACTTCTGGGTAAATCAGTTTTTCTAAAACAATTGAAGAAATCTGACAAACTAATAAGATTAAAACCACCACAACTCCTACCACGCAAAAACGGGTCAAATCTAGAACCTCTAGAAATCAAGAATTTCCTGTTATCTATGGTTCTATGTAAAATCCTACAACAAGACAGGAGGTGGTACTTTACTGAGCTCAGAATGCTTTAAGAACTTTATCAAAAAGTGCATAACTTGTTTGATTTTTTTTATTAAATCGCTGTAGCGCTATAAACCATGAACAAACCCTGCTAAAGTTAACCTGATAAAATCCTATTTGTCAATTATGATGCGCTAAGAACTGGTTTAGCATTAAGACCCAGTTTAAATCTTTATTACACGTTTATTACAGTTTAATAAGCCCCATGGGCAGGGACTGATGTATAATACAGTATATATAATACAGTCAGATGGCATCGTTCGCCATCCTGCAGCATCTAAAATCCGGAGCCATGGGAAATAACGTATCTTTAAATTTTCAGATAAACCCTGAGGAAAACGCTGGGGAATTATATACACTGATATAAATTGTGATATACATACAAAAAAAATAAGAGTGTCCACAAACGTTTATAGTGGATTTCCTCTCCACCAAATTATATTGGCATCAGATTTGGCAGTAAGGGACCGTTTGTTAATCCCCAAATATTAGTCGTATCCAGATTGCCCCTACGTAGTGTGAGTGTGAATATGAACTGTTGTGTGTGTGATGCTCTTGCGAGCTGTTCAGGGCAGTCGGACCAGTGTAGACTGAGATAGGTACCAGCGTCCCCGTGAACCTTGTAGGACTAAGCAGTTCTGCAAATGAGTGATGAGAATTCCCACCCGTCAAATGTTGCGTCCTTATCACGTATGACCACCAACGAGGGAGGGGCATATGCCTGAACCTGCCCCCTTCATAACAGGCAATCCTTCCACCCACCTCTGTTACAAACTGCTTCGTATGCACTTTCAGGGTGGCCTAACAACACTCGGAGGGAAAGCGCTATCTGGCACCATCCTTTGAACGAATGAGCCCACAGATGCCCAAGAATGGCTGGTGAGCGCTGTGAGTGACAGGGAGGTGACCCTCCCTACCGTGAGAGCTCGACTAATGTGGAGGGCTGCGGCATCGCCCTGGATTCAAACCTGCTTGATTTCTCCAGGTTGAAAGTCGCCCACCTTGTCGATGGAGCCCCTGAATGTAGTGCACTTACTGAAGGGAGCAGGTGGTGGTTTGGGTCACAGCCCACGGCTCAGTTAGTGTACAAACACTCCAACGCTAAACATTCTCACTGTTCAGGTCTCACCATATTCTCACCTGAGGGGACAAAATAAAGTGAAAGAAAATCCTGAGATAGTTTCAAGCGCCTCTCCTTGACAGACAGTGATTTAATAATAATAATAATAATAATTATTATTATTATTATTATTATAACTCTCTCTCTCTCTCTCTCTCTCACCTGCTCGTCGAATCTGTTAATAAGCCGCCATGACCCCCCAAACACACACAAGCAAACGCCTTTCCTGCTCTTTCCGACCCGTTTCTACTGCAAATCCGTGTTCAGGACCCAAACCGGGGAGGACTGGCTCCTTATTACCTTCTTCTTTCCATTCAGAAGCAGCACAGTGCCGCCATAGCGATGCCGGAAGTCTCCCTCCTCCTCTTCCTCCTCCTCTCTACTGAAGCACCGGAGAAGCTGCCGTCTCTACCCATGTGTCAGTTGACTGCGAGTCGATTCTTTGATTCGACTCTTTTAGGTGATTCTCAGAGCACATGAGGAATTTTCCTACATTTTTTAAAAGTCAGTTTAATTTAATCAAAATGCTTTAGTGAAAACCTGTTGTGTGTTTGAACCCACTGAATAATATATATAATAAGTGATAAGTTATACTGTTTAAAATGATGTCTGTATTGTATAAAATGTGCGTGGCAAGACGTTGGGTCCCGGGCTCGGCAAGGGCGTTTCGGTATGGAGTTTTTATGTTTTCCCCATGCTGGTGTGGGTTTCCTCCAGGTACTTTGGTTTCCTCCCACAGTCCAAATACACATTAGCCTAATCAGCTGTTCCCCCAAGGTCTGAGTGGGAGTGTGGTTGTGTGTTTTGCCCTGCGTTGGCCTGGCAAGCTGAACAGGGTGTACCCTGCCTTTGCCCAGTGTCAGCTAAGATAGATAGGTTCCAGCCTCCCCACGACCCTAATAATGCCATTAAGCATTTTGGCAAATGAGTGAGCGAGTGTATGAATGTCTTTTTCCCACCTTTTATGTATTTCTCTTAATCTTTGATCAAGTGTCATAAGGGCAGTGGTGGCTTAGTGGTTAAGGCGATGGGTTACTGATCTGAAGGTCAGTGGTTCTATCACCACTGTTGGGCCCTTGAGCAAGGGCCTTAACCCTCAGTTGTATAAATATTGTCAGTGTGAGATAGGATGATTTTTGACATATTGGTTCATATGGTGGCTTGTTGGGCTTGGTGGAGGTTTGCACTCTCCGTGTGCTCTTTTTTTTTTTCTTATATTAAATTCTCCAGCATTGCTCAATAACAGATTGATGTATTGCTCATGAATGTATTATAAACCTTATATGTAGGTACGTTTCAAATAAAGTATTACCAGCAAATTTATCAGAGCTATAACTATAGAGCTATAACGTGCACTGTGCTATATTTATAACTTTAATGTGAATTTATTAACATGACTTTGGGTTGAATATCTTATCATCCAAGATCAAAAGTAATTTCATGAATACTTTTCCTAAGTGCATTAAATGGAACTGGGGAAATGTTTTTTTTTCTAGTAGTAATTTATTTCAAAAAATTCAAAACAAAATTGACGTTACGTCAGCCATATCCACCTCACCTCTAGAAAATAATTGCTAATATGTTTTCTGCTGCGCAAACACAAGAATTGGTGTTTTCTTTTGGGGTTTATCACTTTTACCATGCTGTTTTATTACCTTAACAATCTCTGAGAAATAAGAATAAAAAAAACTACAAGCAATAATAGCAAATATAGGGAATACAGTACAATCCAATACAAACAAACCTGATGTTAGGATAAATGATTACAGCTATGAATTCACTTGAAATTTTTTTTCTCACTGTACTCTAAAAACAATAATGTAAATACTAACCAGTTTCTTCTATAAAGACTAAAATACACTGATTAGTAAGAGGTCAGCGGTTTCCCCCGTTAAAGCCTCCCAATGACCTCCGTTAGCCATTAAGCTGTGACAGAACTGACACTGAGGTTTCCATCCACCTCCAGGATGTCGATCTGCTGAAGCAGGAAGTGACGGTGGTTGTAAGTGAACATTTGGGCACTGTTCACCGTGATCCTGTAGCACTGAGTATCACACATGATACTTACCTAAAATACAGTACACATTATTCAATGGTTGTCCATGTGACAAACTTCACACTTTCAGCAGTGGGTAACATTATTAAAGTTATGCATGAGAAAGATGTTCAGGTCATACTGACGTATTTGGAAAATAAGGTTTTTAAGGAGCACCATACTAAAGAAACCATCGATTTGATTTTCATGGCTTGTACGTTCATCCATACATCTGTATGCATCTTGATGCTGATTGGGTGTTTGCTCTTTGGCAGAAACATGAAGTGTGCTGACATTCAGATGTACATACTAAAGCAATTTTTTTTAACTTTTGAAGGTTTTTTTGTTGCTGTTGTTTTTTTGTTTGTTTGTTTTTGCTAAAACATCCAAACAAAAACAAATTAACCTTTTTCATATTATATTCTGGATAAGCTCAGATTCCATATCAATAAATACATTGATCAGGAGCTCAGCTTTGAAATCTATAGTGCTTAAATGTAGATTTTAATGAATTAAATATTTTTTTTTTTGAGGATGTTATGTCAGAAACAAACACTGGGGGGCGTATTGTTATTGGAAAACAATACAATGACAGGATGGGGTAATTTCTCTTTTTCCACCCTTTTGAAGTATATATGGCAAAATTATGCATTTTCTAATGTAACCATGAAACCAGAAGTCTGGAGGTTCTCTGTTTTTAAAAACTTTCCTTGACTGTTGCAAAATGTTGAATAAATATAGAAGCGATAATGCACAAGTACGTTAATTCTGTATAAACCTGTGATTTAACTTGCAATCCAGATTATAGTCAGAGATGTGATTCAAGAAAAATATTAATAAATATTTTTAAGTCAACTTAATGTATACAATATGAGCTTTATAATCTAACCTGTGTTTAAAAAGTTGATATTATATTAGTATATATTAGCATAAACTACATTTCACAATCTGATTGGATATCTATCCAGCAGTTAATAGACACTATCTTGAGTAAGTAATGCTTTAAAGTAAACAGTTTGTCATGGTCACTTGGAGCAGGCAGTGTCATCATTTTTATGGTTTAAAATGGAAAAATAAACCAGAACAAGTTTATTTTTCTTGTACTTTTTGTGTAGTATATGCTAAAACTTTGAATGGAATTAAAAATTCACCAATACACAGCGCTTACGCTCTGCTCACCTGACCTGTCTCTGTCATGGTTAAAATATGTAAAAAAAAAAAAAAAAAAAAAAAAAAAATTTCAAACAACAAACCCAAAGAAAACAAAAAAAACAACAACAACAACAACACCCCCCCCCCCTCCCCCCCCATATAAATCTTGATTTAGTATGCTTTTTATTTTCCTGTGTAGTATATACTTAAAGGAATTGTTCCCCTTAGGCTTGGTGGAGCTTCGTCTCAGGGATTATTCAGGGATATATGACATCCATCTCACCTTCAGTGAATAATTGTTATTTATATAATTTAATAAACATAGGTGTGATATTATTATTAATATTATTGTTATTATTATCAACCATGTAAAGGGGAATAATAGTTAAACAGGGTGATTTTTTAAAAAGTTTTCTTTAAACAGTTTCGGAAATAAACTTTATATTGAAATAGCAGTGTTTTAAATTTCAGTGAACATCAATGCGGATAATTAATAGGCTGTAAAACGATTACGTGCAGCACTTGTTGCATTAAACCTATTCCGGCTGTCACAGTTATATAAAAATCTCTCAGCTCAAAAACTACAGAGAGCTTTTGATTACCATAAACTGTTGCCCTCTGTAGAAGGGCATGCCTCCGGTTCTCTCCTCACGACCCCAGCACTCCTTCATCCGGCTGTTGCGCACCACTACGTTCTCGTTGAAACGTGGGTTGAAGTGGAACGCAATGCCAGAGTTATAACACAGGTTGATGCAGAACCTGAGATGTAAGGGAAGGAAAAACTTTAGACAAAATCAAAACACTTTCTATTTTACTGTCACTGTTTTCCTAGTATCTGAGGATTAAGAAACTGAGCTTGGTGAAGTCATGGTCGTTAATACTGCATTTTTACTCCATGGATGAGAATCATAGCAGATATCATCAGATACTAAACCTTACCTTATGAATCAATATCATATCATATTGTAACAGATGCAGTGGTATAGTCAACTATGTAACCTAATTTAATCTATCTATCTGCAGATTTAGCTTAACTAGCTAGCTAGCTACTTAACTAGTTAGTTATTCTAAATCTGCAAATGCACAAAAAATGTTCAACATTCCAGGAAAGTGTGAACATACTACTAACAACTGTTCCTTGTGGTGCGTGGCACGGTGGCATTGTAGCACACCCGCCTCAGCAAGAAGGTCCTGGTTTCGAGTCCCGGGCTTGGGTGATTCTGTGTGGAGTTTTTATGTTCTCCCCGTGCTTGCGCTGGTCTCCTCTGGGTTCCCCGGTTTTCTCCCACATTAGGCTAACTGGCTGTTTCAAATTGCCCCTAGGTGTGAATGTAAGTGTGAAGGGTTGTATATGTTGTCCCTGTGATGGTCTGGTGAGCCGTTCAGGGTGTACCCTGCCTTTGACCAGTGTCGGCTGAGATCGTTTCCCTTGACCCTAGTAGGATTGTTTATATGACACTTTTGTATCCATAGCACTGCTGGATGCACACACAGCTTGTTGCTCTCACTACCTCTATCTTTGACAAATATTTCCAAAACTTATTTCACACTATTTCCAAGAGGAATTTTTATTCCACTCTAAATAAAGAACCAAAAGATTTGCATTGTTAATACACACACCTGTCAGCGTTGTGGTTGACGCAGCCCTGGACAGTAATGACTCTGCCGGGGAAAAGTCCACCCTGAATAATGGTTTTATATGGCAACACCTGAGGAGACGAATGAATGTTGTGAGTGTTTTTTGAATGAGTGAATGTTTTTTGTGTGTGGTGTATGGACTGGTGTACCCCGCCTTTGCCCAGAATCGGCTGAGATGGGCTCCCAGGTCCCTTGACCATACTAGGATTAAGCAAATCAGCAAATGGATTAATTAATGATGTATGTCAGTATGGAGGGCTTGGCTACATTAAGCACAAATTAAAAATCTCCGTTTATTACTTAATAAAAACAAGAAAAGTGAATTTTTGTTTAAAGGACAATTCAGAAAAAAAACAACAACAACAACACACACACAGACGCGCACACAATTTGACAGCAAACCAGGAATGGATACATGGGACGAAATTCCACATATATTAAAAAAAAAGACCTTAAGAGACCTTCTGTAGAGGATTATGGGATTATGTGGTTCTTACATAAGCAGGTGGAGGACTGTATGGAGGAGGTGCCTGTGAAGAAAGATAAGAGGATCCATTCAGACAGATATCAAACATGTACAGAAATGAAAGGATGGATTAAAAAAGTCCTGAGTTCTACTTACAGCACATAACCCAGCGAGTGCGTAAGACGACTTCACCTGAAGTAGAAACCACGCAGATATCAACAGTCTAATTTGTCCCATGATAATTTTTAAACATTTAGGCCACAAACATCAACACTGACATCTGTGATAATTCCAAAAACATACCAGGGGTGTGAAACTGGGTTGTCGAGCCCACGAGGTCTGGAAATAAACAATGGCACATTTATTATGGAACCTGAATAAATTATTCATAATTTACATTTTTGATACTCACAGCAGGGTTTTGGAAAGTGATGGACGCGATCTCAACACCCCCGTTCACAGAGATTGCCTTTACACGGGAGACAGGGAGACGGTGCAGGTACTCCAGGAAATGGGCTCCGTTCACGATCACCTGAAACAGCAGTACAGGTTAGAGTAAATAGTAAATAAATAGTAAATAAGGTAATGAAGAATAAAAAAGATGGGGCTTCCAAACCGAATAGGAGTCTCGGTTGACCAGGAAGGTGAGGGTGAAGTCAGAGCCTCTTGGAAGTGGGGTGTTATTGGTCTGTTGCTCTGAACCCCAGCTGGAATTGTACAGCGTGTTACAGACCACATAACCCGAGTGACTGGTGTAGCGTGGATTGAAGTGGATGGCAATATCACTCGATGGCTTTGTGTCACATTGTAGATTGACATGAAACCTATCCATTAAAGCAAAGCTTAATTAATTTCACATTCTCATTTAGCAAAATAACAGCAGACTGCAGGTCAACCAATGAGATCTATATACAAATGGAGATGTGCACGAGCTCAATAAGTTGAAGCCACCGGCCACCATATTGGCACTCCCTACTCCCGGCAGACAAAGTATGGCGAGTATACTTATAAAATATATTTACGTGAACAAACAGGGGCGGCATAGTGGTTAGCATGTCCACCACACATCAAGAAGGTAGGCAATGTCTTAACCACAAGTGTTCCTAAATTATTTAATGCAACTCATAAATTATTTAATGCAACTTATATTTTATTTTAACTGGGTTATCAAATGCCGGCCATGTCTCTCACTGTCTATGGTGAGAGGCATGTAAAAGAACCATTGCTGATTT
>JBCNYH010000008.1:18982288-18995035 GCA_039654325.1 Tandanus tandanus | reverse complement strand
GGCTGAGATGGGCGCCAGCCTCCCCGCGACCCTAATTAGGAATAAGCGGTTCAGAAAATGAATGAATGAATGATAACAATAATAATAATAAATCCATCCATGTTATATGTCCATGAGTTTCGGTGGCCTGGGTTGGGTGTCGTTAGCCTCAATACAATGAAATACCACTAATGATCTGCTGAATGAAATAAAATGAAACATGAAAGTGCTTACCGGATGCAGATAAGGTCTCTGACAGGACATTGTGATGGAGTGCAGAATCACCACAGACTGAATATATGATGCAGTGGTGCACTGGTGTAGGTTGGTATAAGTTTCTGTTTACTATGAAAGGCTACCCTATGGAAATCAGGTAAATATCAGGTTACAACTACACCTTCAAACACAATGTACACCACAAACTTACCATCTGAAAAATGTTATCCACTGTCCAAAAAAAAAAAAAGAAATGTTCACCTCTATTTCGATTTGCCTTGCAAGCGCTTGTGAAAGTTTTATTTTACTTAAATAAGCAGTTGAAACGGAATGTGTTTACCTGCTGGAAAAAAAAAAAAAAACAGTTCCAGGAACTGTTTCAACACCACAGAAGTTGTAAAATCTCAGACTTTGCTCCTTTTTCCATAACCGCCCTTATTGTTCCTGTACTTTCAGTTTTTATTCTTAGACAGACTTTGTCATATAGATATACAAGTGTATACAGAACGAAATGTTGTTGCATTTGCTTGCTACAGTATAATATATATATATATATATATATATATATATATATATATATATCAGTAATAATAATTTTTATTTCTAACGCACTTTTCATTAATTGCAAATCTCAAAGTGCTACAGAGTAAACTCACATATAAAAACAGCACAGCATATAAAATCAACTAAAAAATGCCCTTTTAAAAAGATGGGTTTTCAGGGTACGTTTAAAAGGGTCCATGGTCTGCGGTGCTCTCAGGTGGTCTGGGAGGGCATGCCATAGGCGTGGAGCGGCCGAACAGAAAGCCCGACCCCCCATTGTGTGGAGTTTAGTCTTTGGGGTTTTAAGGCTGTAGGTGGTGGTGGAATGGAGGGAGCGTGAGGATGTCTGGGGAGTGAGAAGATCCTTGAGGTAGGTGGGGGCAGTACCATGTATACAGTGGTGTGTGAGGAGTGAGACCTTGTATTCAATGTGGAGTGAGACAGGGAACCAGTGGAGTGTCCTGAGAATGGGAGTAACGTGGTTGAATTTTCTCACCCTCATCAGGATCCTAGTGTGGCAACTTGGACTGGGATACAACTAATAATATTGAGGTGGATAAAACCCCTCAATAATCCGATTACGCCACCCTGGGAATATGGATACCCCTTATGGATAAACCAGGCACACGGGTAAGTAATACTGCTCAAGCAGACAAAGTTTCAATCCTCAAACAATATTTATTCACACCACACAATGTAAAACACAACAACCATCATGCATATAATAAAATAAAAAAACAAACAAAATCACTAACACCCATACATACACACAAACAGTATAAAAAAGGAAGAGATTAAATATCAGGTTAGGCACACATAAGCGCAGCAGTTACTAATCACCCCGCCAAACCCAAGCAGCCACGGCAAACCCGTAGTGGCGGTAGCAACAGTTGGACAGATGAAGCAGGAAGCGAAACCAACATAAAGCAAAACAGCACCGTCCCCACTCAAGGCAGCGATGATAGAAAGCAATGTGAATTCCAATAAAACAACACAATAATGAAACAAAATACAACAGTTAAACCAAACAACCCACACATGGAATTTTACATACCACTTCAGCAGCGTTTAACAGAAACAGGATCGACGGGGCAGCAGCGCAGCTATGACACACAGCAACCTGAAGCCAAAGCAGTTGTTTACTATCAAAACACTGATAACACGATGCAAGACAAATCCTCACCAAAGCGACATACCGTGAACATCCAGGGTGTGCGCATATAACAGCCAGGCAGCGGTAAGTAAACACATCTCCCATCGCAACCAACAAACAGGAAGCCAGAAATAGATGACTACGGCAATCGAGATGGGAAAAACTGTTGGACGTTTTTATAGTACATGCACTTATGGCATTATCGGCTGCCTGCCAATTAACAATTAGCAGGAGCCGAAACTCATCCTGCTACACTAGCAGTGCTGTTCTGGATGTATTGGAGCTTTTGAACACTTTTGCTAGGGATCCAGATGAGGAGTGCATTGCAGTAGTCCAGCCTGGAGGAGACAAAGGCGTGGACCAGCTTTTCTGCATCTGCCAAGGTGAGTGATGGACGGAGTTTGGCAATGTTCTTGAGGTGATAAAAAGAGGTTTTACACAGTTGTTGGATGTGGGCATCATAGGTGAGGTGGGGGTCCATTTTTACACAAAAGTTGGTGATGGCAGGAGACAGTGGAATGTCATGATTGGAGAAAGTGATACTGGTAATGGTAGAAGTGCGGACTTGGTGTGGAGTGCCGACCAGAATGGCCTTAGTCTTAGAGCTGTTTACTGAGGAAAGTTAAGCTTCATCCACGCATTTATCTCCTCCTGGTGAGAGTTGCAGATGGCAAGAGAGCAGAGTGGTTGGAAGCAGTTTTAAGATAAAATTGTGTGTCATCTGCATAACATTGAAATGCCAGTCCATGTCTGCTGATGACACGATCAAGGGGAAAGAGGGTTGACCCTAGCACCGAGCCCTGGGGAACCCCGTAGGTGACAGCCTGCGTCAGCTGTCATCAGCAGGTCGTTGCTCACCCTGACCAGTGCTGTTTCTGTTCTGTGGCCTTGACGGAAACCAGACTGAAATGTTTCATATAGACAATTGATTCTGAGATGGTTATGGAGTTGAGCAGCCAACACTTTTTCCAGCACCTTCGAGAGAAATAGAAGGTTTGAAACGGGTCTGTAATTGGTAAAATTATCTGGATCTAGTGTGTTTTTTAAGGAGTGGCCTGATGACAGCAGTTTTAGGTGCAGCTTGAAGAGAAAGGATAATCACCTGCGTGATGTTGGAGTAAAACTAGGACCGTGCATCTTTGTGTGATTTGGCATAGACCTTTTGATGTTCCCTAAAGGCCTGCTTGTGTACCATCAGTCCTGAAGCCTTGGAACGCCGTTCAAGGACACGTCCATCTGCTTTCATCCTCTGCAGCTCATAAGTATACCACGGGGCTGAGCGTGAGAAGGTGACAGTAAGAGTCCTAATGAGGGCATGGTAGTCTTGTCTAGACTGATTGTAAAAGTCCACTGTCTCAGCAACTGAGGAGAGAGCAGTAGAGCCAGATGACCCATCTTGGAGGTCTAGAGCAAGGGCGTCAGGGTCAATGTTTTTCATAGATCTAAAATAGATTTGCCGCTTCGGTTTGCAATGTGATCAGTACTGCAGCAGTGCAGTAGAATAGCACAGTCTATGGATTTAAGAGTCTGATGGCCTCGGGGAAAAACTATTCCGGAACCTGGTGGTTCTGTACCGGATGTTGCAGAATTGCACCGGATGCTGCAGAATTTTGCTATTCCTTCATTCTTCACAAGTTTTAACCTCAATCCCAGTTCCTTCCACAGGATAATCATCAGGCATATCCTCACGCAAGTGCTATCCAAATCTTACGCCTAAACCCAATTTCTTTTCTAAATTCTTACTTCCAAACTCAATTTCTTCTCCAATCTTACCTACAAACTCAATTTCTACTCCAATTTTAACCTCAAACTCAATTCCCACCTCAAACGTACCCCCAAATTCAAATCCTACCCCGATCTTTCCCCCAAACTCAATTCCTACATTCAAACTCAATTTATTCCCCAATCTTAACCCAAAACTCAATTCATACCCCAAGCTTACTCCAAAACTCAATTTCTACCCCAATATTACTCGAAAAACTCAATTTGTACCCCAATCTTTCCCCCAAACTCAATTTGTACCCCAATCTTACCCACAACCTTAATTCCTACATAAATCTTACCCCCAAACTCAATTTCTACCCCAATCTTACCCCAAAACTGAATTCCCACTCCAATCTTACCCTCAAACTGAACTCATACCCCAATCTTACCCCCAAACTTAATTCCTACCCCAATCTTACACCCGACCAAATCCTTCCCAATCTTACCCTAAAACAATGTCTATCTTTGTATCTGGCCTCAAGTCCAAACCCTGTCCCATTCTTATTAGGCCAAAATTCTGCCCCAGTCTTATTCCTAAACCCAATTACTGTCCCATTTTTATCCTGAAGCCTAAATGTTTGCTCACCGTAAACCAAATCTTGCCTTAGTTTCCCAACCGAAGTAAAATCACCTCTCAGTCATATCACCCAAACCCAAACTTCCAATTTTACCACTAGAATTAAATTCTCTTCTTGTCTTTACCTCAAGCCCAACTCTGTCCCATTTCAGATCCAAATACAACCCTTTACTTAGTCTTACACTCAGGCCCAGTATATTTCTATTATAGACTACATATTTCCATGACAATACATTAATAACAGTATATTTCCATAACAACTCTGTTGCAATATTAACATCATACTGAAATGACACCATACTGATGTTTTAACTCTTTTATTGAAAATCTTACTATGTTTAAAGCAGTTATATCAGTTTAAAAACAAACAAACAGTATAATATCAGAATTGCATTAATAATGAGAACAACAGAGACAGAATTCAAAGAGTTATCAGAAAAGAATACTTGGCTTACTTGGGTTTATTATATATACCATACTTGTAGCTAGCAATTCTTAGCCACCTAGCTAAATAGGATAATGTGACATAGCATAATTTTATCTTGTTACTTGTTACACTTAATGCTGCCCCTGTGAAATAACTGAATCTATAATTATTTTTAAAAATCTAAATTAAGCGACAAACGTGAAAATTAGCCAGATACAGATCCAATGCTGTTTCAGTTGAATGTGCTTAATGGCGTTGATGAAGCTGTATTACTAGAGTATAGTTACACTTATGTTAATACAGCCATCCTTGTCTTTTGTTACTGTATGATTATATTACTAAGAATTAAATATAATTAAAATACGGTTTTATCACTGGTTTGATCTGGTTTTGCAGTGTATAATTTAAAGTGTTACACATTTATTCTTTCCTTAAACCACAACAGAACTGATACTGATGTTTCCATCCACCTCCAAAATGTCAATCTGTTGAAACAGGACGTGACGATGGTTATAGGTGAACATTTGTACATCATTCACCATGATCCTGTAGCACTGAGTGTCGCACTGAATGTTTACCTGAAACAATGACAAATCAAATGTAAGTAAAAGCATGAAGCATGAAATTTAACAGATAATTAATGATTTTCGGCAATGATTTAAAATGTCTAGCTCAGGGGTATCAAGGTCATTTTCACTGAGGGCCACATCACAAAATCTTTAGGTCACCAAGGGCCGAATAATCACTGAATATCCATTTCAAAAAGGGCATGAAATGAAATCTGCATAGCAAAATGATTAGTTTAGGTATTTGTTCTCTTTTCCTTTTTTCACCTTCCTTTTCTGACAACTCACAATCTTTGTTGAGTTATAAATGACTAGCTGTTTATTTGAAGTAGGTTGCTCCCACCTAGTGGAAGGATGATGAATTACGTTTCATGGTAACGGTTGATGCAAAGAAAGTATGATAATCATATTCCTTAAAAGCTCTTGCAGGCTCACATAAAATAAGATGGCGGGCTGGATTTGGCCCACAGGCCTTTAGTTTAACACCTGTTGTCTAGTGCAAATTGCTTTTTGTAGCAGAAACAACTCGTAATATTAAATTATAGGAAATAATATCGTGCAGAGTAATCTTAGAGGTGACGTCGTGTCACTAAAATTGAAACGAAATTGCTCATTGTAAAAGGCAAGACATGTTAGGTTTGCTTCTTCAGGTCTGCGCTAAGCTAATGTAGCTAAAATGTCACCTAAATGCTACAGAAACTTTTTAAATAAAGTTTATACATACACTGTATATACACAGTAATAGCATATATGGCTGACAGGTAAAGTGAATAACATCAATTATCTCGTTACAGTGACACTTGCCAAGCACTGGGAGGTATTAGTCAGTGAACAGTCAGTTCTCAAAGTGTCAGAAGCAGGAAAAATAAGACTACTTGAAGAGCGCAAACCTCCACCAATCCCGACAGTCCCACATATTAACCAAAATGTCAAAAATCTCTCTCATTCTGTTTCCAAACTGCTTAATCCTGCTAGTAAAACACAACCTCCTTGGTGGAGGTACAGAAGCAATGACTCAGGATCTAAGTCAAAGTCAATGACTGGATCTATTAACCTCCAAAACAGCAGGTCTTTTGGGACATTTATGGTATGCAGTGGTCAGTACCTAACAAATATACCAGGAAGGACAACCAGTGAATTGGCGAGAGTATCATGGCTGCTCAAGGCTCAGTGACGTGCATAGGAAGACCGACGAAGGTTAGTACGTTTGGTCTGATCCCAAAGAAGAGCTACACAGCACAGACTGTTAATGCTGGCTTTGTTAGAAAGGAATCAGAACATACAGTGTATTGCACTTTGCTGTGTGTGGAGCTGCCTAGGCACAGACCAGTCAAGTAGTCATTGCTTTGATCCTATGTTTTGATTACAGTAAACTGTTGTCCTCTGTAGAACGGCATGCCGCCATTTCTCTCCTCACGACCCCAGCGCTCCTTCATCTGGCTGTTGCGCACCACTACGTTCTCGTTGAAACGTGGGTTGAAGTGGAACGCAATGCCAAAGTTATAACGCAAGTTGATGTAGAACCTGGGAAGAATATGGAAAGGAAAACGTACAGAAATGTGTTTTTTTTTTTTTTGTAAAGAAATAATAGATTACTGAATACCATAATTGACCAATCAGAATAGAGTATTCAGATGAACAGTGTCATAAAACAATACAATATATTAGAAGAAATGTTTTGTGTTTGGTGTATCTTTGCATTGATAATACACACCTGTCAGCGTTGTGGTTGACACAGCCCTGTACTGTGATGCCTTTGCCTGGATCAAATCCACCCTGAATAATGGCTTTATATGGTACAACCTGTGGAAACACGCAAAATAATGAAATATATTAAATAATGAGAATATGTTTAAAATACGGCGGCACGGTGGCTTAGTGGTTAGAACGTCTGCCTGAGAGCAAGAAGGTCCTGGGTTTGATTCCCGGGTTTGGTGAGTGCTTTTCTGTGTAAAATTTGCATGTTGTCCCCATGCTTACGTGGGTTTCCTCCGGGTACTATGGTTTCCTCCTACAGTCCAAATACATGCACATTAGGCTAATTGGCTGTCCAACATTGCCCCTAGGTGTGAGTGTGAATGGTTGTATGTGTTGGCGAGTTGTTCGGGGTGTACCCTGCCTTCACCCAGAGTTGGCTGAGATAGGTTCGCAGGGAGGCTAAAGCCTAATAGGATTAATTGGTTTGGCAAAGGAATGAATGAACGTTAAAAATATGTTAGGTTGGAAATACAAATTCTCGGTTTCTCATCAGCGCCCGCACACGAAAAATTGGTGGCGCATTTAATTATAATTTTTTTTTAAACTATGCTCAAAACCCGAAAAGGTTCTGGACCACCATTCAGCGCCTCAAGAGGGGGAAGCAGTACTCCACAAAACACTGTTCACAGTGGAAGTGGGGAGCTGCTCACCTCAACTGGGGATGTTGTCAGGAGGTGGAAGGAATACTTCGAGGACATCACTGTAATTGCATGGACCTCACTGCTTAGGCTGCTGCCTGACCCCGGAACAAGCGAAAGAAGATGAAATGAGATGAGATGCTCAAAACACCTCAGACAACGCAAAAACGACTCAGAAGATAATTCAATGTTAGATGCTGTGATTGTGAGATTGTTTTGGTTCTGTTTGAAATCGTTATATTTTCTAAAGATTTTTGGAACTGCAAGGCTGCTGTTCTATAGACAGTTCTTCAGAGTTTCAGAGGTTAATACATGTGAAATGTACATCATCTTCATCATCACCTTCCGCTTGGTCTGGGGTCAGGTCACAGGGGCAGTAGCCTAAGCAGTGAGGCACTTCCTCCAGCTCTTCCAGGGGGACACCGAGGCGTTCCCAGACCAGCTGGGAGACTTAGTCCCTCCAGCGTTTTCTGGGTTTTTCCCAGTTGAACATGCCCAAAACGCCACACCAGGGAGGTGTTTGGGAGGTATTTTAATCAGATGCCAGAGCCACCTCAGGAACAGCAGTTCTACTCTGAGCTCTTCCCGGATAACCAAGCTTATCCCCCTATGTATGTACATGTAGATGTAAAAGACTGGTCATCTAGGGTGTGTTGTGAAGCAGGAAATTGAAATAAGTACTTCTAAAAAGTTCTTGTTATTTATTCAATACTTTATACTTTACCTACATTTAGCTTTAAAAATCTTTGGGCTTCGACAGTCACCTCATTTCTCTATTTAAAGAAACAAAAAACAAAACCCTTGTGCCTCATTTAGAATTTCAAAAAGTTCTGATGAGAAGCTGGAAGTTTTTTTTTTATCCGGCCGTTGATAAAAACATCATTTTTATATGATATTTTATGTAATGTATTATCTTAAATATGTTACAGAGCTCAATTGTTCCAATGCTGCAAAGGATTATGGGATATGGTGTACATGCGGTACGTACATAAGGTATAGAAGCAGGTAGAGAACTGTATGGAGGAGGTGCCTGTGAAGAAAGACAGAACGAAATCATTTTAGAGCAATGTTAAAACAATTGACAATTCTGATTTGAATAAAAGTTCCACTCACTGCAACATCGCAAGAAGCAGCCACCTGTATCTCGCTCTCATTTTTCTGGCTTCCTTGCATATTCCATGCTTTTATTTTGCTTCGGTACCTCTGCCATTCTGGCTGCATCAGTCTGCTTAGGTTATTACTCCCAACTGGGTTTTTAAACATGATGGACATGATCTCTATTCCTCCATCCACTGAGATCGCATCCACGCGAGAGACTGGGAGACGGTGCAGGTACTCCATGAAATGGATGCCGTTTACAATTACCTAAGACAGTGTTACAGGATAGATGGACTAATTAACAGATAGAGATTAATAAGAAAAGGTCTTTCTGTAGTCATTGTTCTGTTGATTTGTGTTACTTATAAAAATAGGCTGCTTCATGGTGGGGTGTCAGGTTTAAGCTTTTAATCTTAGTGATAAAGTTCAGGTTAGGATTAGTGTTAGGGGCTAAAAACAAATTTATTCCATGCTATCGGTTACCACTAAGGTAATAAGTTAACACAAATTGTCAGAACAGATTAATAGCAGGATGTATAAAAATAAGCAAAATAACTACAATAAATATTAGACAAAAAGGGTGAAACTGAATAATATGACTGATGGATCTAATGAGCAATTATTCACCAAAGATCAGGTGGATGTTGTATTAGAACTTCAATTCATCGACATCCACCGAGCTTGAGGTGAATAATTGTTTTAGTATATACACTACATGGGAACACAAGGATCTTAAAGTTTATTTTTACATATTTTAACCATGACAGAGGCAGGTGATGTGTAATGGTATCTTTTAATACTAATTCAAAGTTTTAGTATATACTACATGGAAACATAAAAAACCCAAACTAAAACAATATTTTTATTGTTATTCTTCCATGTTAAAGTGAGATAATGATAACGGCACCCGCTTAAAGTGACCATGACAAACCAAGTGTCCATCAGTTTCGTTCAAGCGTTATCCACATACATGTACAGTTACATTTACAGCATTTGGCAGAAGCCCTTATCCAGAGTGACTTACATTTTTAATCTAATTTATACAACAAAGCTAATGAGGGTAAGGGCTCAAGGGCCCAACAGTGGCAGATCAGTGGGACTGGGGTTTGAACCCTGACTTTTGCATCAGTAACCCAGAGCCTTAAGTACTGAGCCACCACTTATCATAATAATAATAAGCAATTATTGTATGAGGTGAAGTGTCCCTCTGAGACAGAATAATTCTCTGTTATACAAAGTTATGTTATATATATATATATATAAGCTCACTCACTCACTCATTTGCTGAATCGCTTAATCCTATTGGGGTCGCAGGAAAGCTGGAGCCTATCTCAGCCGACAGTGGATGAAGGCGGGGTACACCCTGAACAGCTCACCAGACCATCGCAAAGCAAACACACACAACCATTCACACTCACATTTACACCTAGGGTCAATTTGGAGCAGCCAATTAGCCTAAATGTGCATGTCTTTGAACTGTGGGAATAAACCGATGTACGTGGAAAAAATCCAGAGGCACGGGGAGAACATTCATACCCCACACAGAAATGTCAGAGCCCAGGACTCGAACCTAGGACCTTCTTGCTGTGAGGCGCAAGTGCTAACCACTGTGTCACCCATCATATAAAAGCTGAATTCTACAATTCTTTAATTATTCATTCAAAATATTTTAAAGTGTACAGTCACATGGCAATGTCACATATGCCCCAACCTTAATCATGCAATAATCATTCAACTTATCCGAAGGCAATGATGCAGAAATTTGGTTATCCCATGGCAATAATGAAATACCAATAATTATCTGATGGCTTTCCTCCAATCAGAGACAAGAAAATATCTTAAATTAAAAATAATGTCTGTTATCCACCAGATATCACACCAATCAGATCACACTGTTACCATGTAGTACTACTTTACTAATGATAAATGACATTGTTTATTTATTAATAAATCATGTTGCATATTAGCAAAAAAGATAAGTGACAGGCAAACCGAATAGGAGTCTCGGTTGACCAGGAAGGTGAGGGTGAAGTCGGAACCTCTGGGAACTGGGGTGTGTTTGCTCCGTTGCTCTGAGCCCCAGCGGGAATTATGCATCGTGTTACACACCACGTAACTCGATTTACCAGAATAGCGTGGGTTGAAGTGGAGAGCAATATCACTCGATGTGTTAGCGACACATTGCAGATTCACATAAAACCTGTTTCCAAATTTAAAACCAAAAGAACAGGAGGGTTCATTTACATCCACATCTCACATCTCGATTATTTTAAAACAAACTGAACAAGCTTGTCTCACATTTCGGCTCCTGCCAGGACACGTCCTGACACAGTGATGCTCTTCCCTTCAAACAAGCCGCCTTGGATGCAGCCTGTAAACGGGAGGTTCTGATCGGGAGGAAACAATTTTAAGTGAAATTTAAGTAAATTATTTATTCATTTATTAGCCAAACTGGTTAATCCTACCCAGGTCGCGGGAAGGCTGGAGCCTATCTCAGCCGACTCTGTGCAAAGGCGGAGTACACCATGAACACCTCAGCATTCCATCAAAGAACCAACACACACACACAACCATTTACACCCACATGCATACCATGGACAAATCGAAACAGCCAGTTAGCCTAATGTTCATGTCTTTGGACTGTGGGAGGTAACCGGAGAACCCGAGGAAACCCATGTAAGCATGGGGAGAACATGCAAACTCCACACAGAAACGCCCTCACCTAGCTTTGGACTTGAACCTAGGACCTTCCTGCTGTTAGGCGGACATGCTAACCACTATGCCAACGTGCCACCCAATAATAATAACAACAACAACAACGATAATAATAATAATAATAATAATAATAATAAACAATTTGCTGAGATTGGTTTTTGCATTGTGCTTCTCATGAGCCCTTCCTTGGGTTCAGACGAACTATTGTTGCCCAAATAACAAGCCGTAGGTGACTACAGACATCAGAGCCCTCCTTAGCGACAAGAAGAGGGCATTCAGGGCTGGCAACAGAGAGGAGATGAGAACGATCCAAAGTTTACTGAGAGTCAAGACCATGGAGGCTAAGGACAATTACAGGAGGATGCTGGAGTGGAAACTCCAACATAACATGAGAGAGGTTTGGAGTGGTATGAAGACCATCACTGGTTTCAGGCCATCCAACAGCAGAGGAGCTGAGGGCAGTGAGGACAGCGCCAACGAGCTGAGTATGTTTTTTAATAGATTCGACACTGCGGCTACTGCTCAGCTCCCTTCTAACTCATCAGGAGCAAGCCAGGAACCCCCTGCCACACCATCCTCTCTCCCTCCCTCTCCTTACTGCACCTCTGCCTCCTGTGATGGACCTGACAATCCACCCCCAACTGTCAACTTCACCTATAATCAGGTTGAGAAACAACTGAGAAGACATCACTCAGGCAAGGCAGCAGGACCGGATGGGGTGAGCCCCCGTGTCCTTAAAGCCTGTGTCCCCAACTCTGTGGAGTCTTATATTACATCTTCACGAGCCTGAGTCTACAGAGGGTCCCAGTGCAGTGGAAGATGTCATGCCTCATGCTTTGTTCCTGTACCAAAGAGCCCATGTCCCAGTGGCCCCCAGGATTACAGACCCATGGCACTGACTTCGCATGTCATGAAGACCCTTGAGAGACTCATACTGGATCAACTCCGACCCATGGTTAGACCACATATGGACCCCCTTCAGTTAGCTTATCAGCCTTGCCTCGGATTGAGGACGCCATCATCTACCTGCTTAACCGTGTCTACACCCACCTGGACCAGCCAGCGAACACTGTGAGGGTCATGGTTTTTTTTTTAACTTTTCCAGTGCATTCAACACTATCAGGCCGACCCTCCTGGATGAGAAGCTGACAGCGATGCAGATGGACTACTTGACCAGAAGACCACAGTATGTGCGCTTGCAGCACTGCGTGTCGGACACGGTGGTCAGCAACTCTACTCTACACAACTGACTTCAGCTACTGCACAGGGACCTGCCACCTTCAGAAGTTTTCTGATGACTCTGCTGTAGTTGG
>JBCNYH010000008.1:18956216-18972723 GCA_039654325.1 Tandanus tandanus | reverse complement strand
TTCGTTGTATTGAGCACTGTTTGACGGAAAATCGACTCAGGATTTTATATATATATATATATATATATATATATATGCAATTCAAGAGGAGCACCACAAAACAACTTGATGTGGCTGAAATTAACATTCAGTTTAATGAGGCTCATCTCTGATTGCATGTTTAGGCTTGTATGCAAATTTCCACAAACCACACAAGGGCATTCACCAAAATCATTTTAATTACATCTGAAAGTAGGTGCACACAGCCTAAAAAATCTTACTCTGTGTTTTTGCAGTGTACAGGAACTATATGCCATTTTAGGATTGTAAGTGCTTGCGTGTTCTATAATATGACATGTTGGCTCTTGCTGTCCTCATTTGAAAGTCATATTAGGGGTTTTTCAGCAGTGCATACATCCACAGATTCTTTTTAGAATGTGCTGAGGTCTTATAGGTCCATCTACCTGCCATATAACACCATCTGAAGTTGGTCGAGACTAGACATAGCAAAAATATGTTGGTCGGTGTACTCAAAGCAGTGTGAGAGGTTAAAGATAGCTCTCTCAGGGCAGGTTCTCATCAGGTTCAGAAATTTTGCACATCAATACAGGTGGACATTTTTCAAAGCAGTGTTTTGATAACTGCGATCTTTACACCCATGAATAAAGGCAAGGAAGAGCAGCTTGAGAATTGGTAAAAGCAAGATTTACTTATTGATTATTGGTGACATAAAAGAGAATGTTTTACGGCCAGCTGTCATGCATTCTTAAGGATGTTCTCACTCATCCTTTTGAGTTGGTACCGTTAAACCATTTTTATTTTTTCACTTTCTTGCATTATATCTTGATTGTAACCAAAAGCTCATTAATTATTAAAATTTTCCAAAGGAGAAATGTGCACAGCTGCATACAAATTTCTGTTGATTATTTGTGGCCATGTTGATTATTTCCATTACCTGAAGAACTTTTGTGCCCTGTACTGATGCAAGTGACAAATTGTGTGCAGATTTCTTAACAAACACTTTGTTATGGTAGTAGGCCTATAATTTTTTTACTATCTTGGATTTGTTTTTATTTCTTTGTATTAGACACAGTTTAGTCAATTTTGATTGACATGTAAAATTAAAAAAGAGCAACAAACAACAAATAAAGAAGGCCACCACTGCATAAGAATAACCACTGGATACATTTTACTTTCATTTTAGTCCAGTGTAAAATTTCCTCTTCATTTATTTTTTGCAGGTGTAGAGCTCTGAAGTATAGTTATAACTGTTGCTGTAGTTCTAATATCACATTTGCAACATGTGCAGGCTTCAGGTGTTGAATTACAGTCTAGTACATAGCTCTTGTTAAATGACTCAAAATCAATATGCAGAATAGTGATGTGCTGTTTTATTACTAGACTAGTAAATGCCGCACATACATTACATTAGGTATTGCATTACATCAATCAAAGTTTAGCAGTCCAGCAGCACATCAATGCCCTAGTCTTCATATAGATACAAGTTGATACTAGCATTTGACTTATAGTCAGGGGGCCTAATCAGATATTGTAAACCTGTGTAAACCACATGGTTATTGGCAAACTTCTACCCCATCTATTTCCCATCATTATCAAAGGAGTTCATCACCATGCCATGCTAGCACAAGCACAAGCTCCTGTGCAATACATGTCTTGTTTGTGGCAAAGACAGTGCTACACTGTACACCTTCCTCCTTGCAACCAGAGAGTGTCAATGGCATGCAACCTGAACTGCACTGGCTCTTCTGTAATCAGCCTGGGAAGAAGTTTGCCACCATGTGCCAGCCACTGCAGGTTGGTGAAGGTAGCTGTGGGTGTGTAACAAGGCATTGTTTCCTTGCAAAATGCAAAATCAGAGCATCTCGTGTTGGTGGTCGTGTGTCAATATTTGCTTTAACTTTTCTGAACTTGCAGCAGCAGACCATCTGAATGGAACTGTAGGTTGTATTTGGATCATACAGTCTAAAGACAAACTGTTCAACAGATGCCATGGTTTCTGAGCTGGGTTCATTGTCTTCACTATGGTGGTGAAGAAGCTGTGGGCATGTTGGAACACTTTCCATGCAGACTTTTTGCCTATTTCTGTGAACTGGCTGGTGGTGTCACATCCAGTGATTGAATGGAATCCAAGAAGACCATTAAGAATATCATTTGGCAGTCTTATTTCATGAACTTTTATGTGACATGGCTTTTTCAATGTTCCTGGTTTCATCCAGACTTCTTTGCTAAGTCACTGAGCAAAAACCAAGAGCAACACCAGAACATATTGAGGGCTAGTGAGGCTCTGAATTTCTCCACTTTGATCAGGACAATTCTAATGCAAAACAACAGCCAAATGTAAAAGTTAATACCCTAGAGCTTCATGCATTGAGGAACGTCATCAGTACACTGGTAACCAAAGTTTAGGCATTTGATATGAAATATTGATAGGGTTGTGCATGAATTCTGTGATGCAAATCTCTATATTAGGAACCATGTAGACAATCTGTGTCTTTAAAAACCATTTTTATATTTGATTTCATAAAAAAGAAGCATCTATACATGATATTGTTAATTAGATGTCAATTATAATGGGTGACAATGATGATTTTTACATGGTATAGGCTTAATGGTGTTAAATGACTAAACATTTATTTCCAAAATGACAACCTGTCTAGAATAGTTGCTAAATGGTCCAAAAATAATATTAAACTGGTTGGCAACTTTTACCCCGAGGTGTGATCAGGGTTTACAATATCTGATTTATCTGTGATTTATATCCATCACACTAGAGGTCTGTCCAATATAAATAATAATTAAATCATTATTACTATAATAAATTCAGGTGAAAATATATAAATTTATTTGTAAGTATGTGCAACTGAAGATTCTGGACTCTTAATAAGGATTCATTATAGGAAACTCAAAATTCAGCCTATTCCTGTAAAGGTACATTTATAGGTGTACTGTAGGAGAACAAGTTAAGATATTTTAAAGGTGTTTGTTGTTTTTTGTAGGGGATATGTCTGGGAAAAAAGCCCATGTGCCAAATAAAGTCTGATATGTACACAAATAAATTGTCAAGTAGAAGAAAGTGTATATCCCCTGTGCCCTTTTGCGTTTTGCACAATATGCTATAATTTCTACAGTTAATATATTAAATGGTTGTTGAAAATCATGTGAGGCAGTTTCAGAAATGCCAACCACCCTATTTGTATCTCTAAGCAACCCATTTAACAAAAAATAGGCTGTCTGCTTTTACCATAACATGTGCACATAACCCTTATTTGAGTCCCTGTTCAAGATTTGCCTTCAGACTATTAAGCTTAGACCCAATATAGGCCCAAACTGAGTAGGGAGAGACCTTGGAGCATACACATATATAAAGTATGACAGTGTTTTATTTAATGTGGATGTAATCTCTTCAAATAAATGCAACACTTGCAAGTGCAGGTCGCCCCATTTATCCTTATTGCTGCTTAAACATGTAATAATAATTACCAGCTACTACAAAAAATCTACTAGCTATGAGGCTACAAGCATGGGAACATAAACATCAGCCCTTTGTATTAATACTGTAATAAGTATAACATGCCACCTGTTAACCTTTTTTCATTCTTTTATTTATTTTTTCTTTTTTTATGTTATGTTATGTTATATGTTCTGTTCTGTTATGTTATGTGTACCTCTCAGCTGACTGGGTCTTTTCTGCATGGAGTTTGCATGTTCTCCCTGTGCCAGGGTGGGTTGCAATTGGGTACACTGATTTCCTCTTGCAGTCTAAAAACATGCAGATTAAGTCAACTGACTACTCAAATTGTCCATAGGTGTGGCTGAGAGTGTGAATAGTGCTAACCCTTCAACGTATTCAAGGTTTATCATGTCCCTTGCCCAAAATCAGCTGGGATTGGCCTATTTTTTTCCCCCCACGACCCTAATGAATATATGGATATGGATTGATGGATGGATTGATATTACCAAAGGCTGTAAAATTTAAACTTTTTCTTTGGAACACAATAGCTCATTCATATAATACAAATACTTTAGTAGTTCTGATAAGTAATGATTTCTTTAAATGATATTTACTGCTGAGCATACAACAGATTTATTATAATTTAGATTTTCAGTTTAAAGTATTCATTTTACAAAAAGTAACATGGGAGTAAGTAGTAGTAGTAGTTCTTGTCCATAAAACAGATCCTAGAACAAAAACTGTTTTAAAAAACCGACCAATCATGTATTAAATGAAACAACAGCACACGTATGCCTGTGACACAATGAGACTCCAAGCTTAATCCCTTTAGGGAATGCCAGTGAGAAATGAGAGCAGGGGGATACCCGAGACAGTTCTGATGCAGCACTGTTCTTAGTGTGGAAATATACCAGGAAAGAAGAAAGAGTTACATTCCCTAGCTGAAAAAGAATATCAAGTTCAGCAGAGTAAAGCCACATGAGCTAGACTTCTGAAATGAAGAACTGACAAAAATGTTATGCTCTCCTGAGACATGGGTGTTACAGAGATAATCCCAAATTACACTTGAGCTAGGTCCACCAAACCCTGTAGAGTGTGACAGCTTACGCTAAACCTGGTCCACATACATGTAATGAAGCATGACCAGATTACCTACAGCTGAGTGTCACTCTCCTAGCCCAAACACAGAGGTAAGCAACAAGGGATTACAGAAAGAGGAAGTGTCTGGATATACAGTATATGTAGAACCATAGCGACTAAAGCTCTCACTGTCTAATCTTGCTTCTTTCCATTGTAAGAGAAGTCAGTATCAAGTTTTTTAGTATTTATATACAGCCACTTAGTAATTGTACAATATAGCACAATATACTGCGTGTGTGTGATATTGTTACGTCTGCACCGAAATCTCTCCCCGACTCCCACACACCTTGTTCACAATCTCCTGAGTTTTAATGATTATCACCTGCACCTAGTTTCCCGCACTGATTAAGACATATATACAAACTCCCGGATTCCGGCAGCTGTGATGGCTTTCTTTTACAGTGCTCCCTAGCCATAGAAATGCACCCCGCTCGTTTCCCCACCAAATGTGCCAAAGTGGCATACATCATCTCCTTACTTTCCGGCAAAGCCCTACAATGGGCTGAAGGACTATGGAGACAGAATGGACCAAGGGTCACCATATTCACCAACTTCACCACCCATTTCCGGGAGGTGTTCAGCTGCCTCGACGGAGACTCCAGAAACCAGAAAAAGTTACATCATCACCGCCAGGGTAGGATGGACATTAGGGACTATGCTCTGGAGTTTCACACTCTCGCCGGGCTCAGTGGGTTGAACGAAGTGGCTCTGCTCACCCATCAGGGCTTGAAGCCCTCGCTCAGGCTACAACTCTCCTCCCATGATGACTCCATAGGACTAGAGAAATTCATACAACTGGCCATCCGCGTCGCACATCGATGAAGGGGATGCGTGGCTGAGCTGCAACGGCTGGTAATATTCACACCTCCACAAAATGCCCCAGAACCCATGCAAGTGGATACAGTCTGACTCACCCCCACCAAAAGACATCATCAGAGCACTGAGGGGCTTTGTGTCTACTGTGGGCAGCCCGGCCATCCTATTACGACCTGCCTCATTCGCCCTTTGCGTCCACCGGTGAGTTCCAGCAGTACTGAAATCATTAACTCCCATCCATTATCCACTCCAGTAACCCTCACTACGATGCTATGTCCTCTAACAGTTACGGCGCACCTCGATACCAGCTCAGCGGGCAATTTCCTTTCCGGGGACCTGTGCCGAAGGCTCCAACTCCCGCTGCACCGCTGCCCGACCCCCTTCTCCATCCACTCAATAATCGGAAAACCACTTATGTCACAAACGCACCAACTCCAGACCAACCCAATTCATCTGAGTATCGTCTGTCAGCACCATGAGGATCTCTCATTTCTGGTACTGGAACATTCTAAGGCCGATGTCATCCTTGGTCGACCCTGGTTCATCCACCACTCACCTGCCATCTCCTGGGCTTTCCGCAACTTCCTCTGTATCCCGCCAGAAGCCACTTTGACCTAAATACTACCACCATAGAGAGTCCGTCGGCCCAGGTAGGCATACCTCTCCAGCCTCAATACTCTACCTACAGCAACGTTTTCAGCCCGGGACTCGCCACGGGACTGCAACCCCATAGGCCTGGTTAGAGGGGGCCCGATTCCCCTTCCAAGTCATCACTGACCATGAGAACTTGTGCTATATCAGAGAAGCCAAACGATTGAATCCCCACCAAGCTCGCTAGGCCCTATTCTTCATAAGGTTTGATTTTACCATAAAGTACTGACCTGGGCCTCGGAACACCAAGGTGGATGCACTAATTAATGACATCGACGAGGTATCTGACCAACCCACAACCATTCTCCCACTCCATGTGTTTGTCAGCACCATCCAGTGGGCACTAGAGGAGCAAATTCCAACAGCTCTAGAGTCGGACCCTGCTCCACCTGACACGCCACCAGGGCATCAGTATATCCCGTGGGACCTTCGACGTCCCTTACTAGAGGCTGTGCATTCCACTCCAGGCACTGGTCACCCGGGGGTCACCACAACCCTCTTCCTCCTTCAGGAGCGATATTAGTGGCCCAGAATGCCCACCATGGTCAGAAGGTTTGTGGCCGGGTGCACAGCCTGTGCCATCACCAAGACACCTTGTCACCTCCCGGCAGGGAAGCTTCTCCCTCTGCTAGTTCCTCACTGTCCATGGTTACACCTGGGGGTGGACTTCATGACAGATCTCCCCACATCACAAGGTAACACATGCATCCTTGTCATAGTGGATCGTTTCTCTAAAGTGTGCAAACTATTCCTCCTTCAGTCGCTTCCAACAGCTGCCCATTGGTCTGAGGATAGTAACCAGATGAAAGGCTGATGGTCACACCCAGGAGTTTGAAGAATGCTCTCCAGAATTGGGAGATGAACTGTGGACCCCTGTCCGAGACAAAGGCAGGGCTTAAATGCCAGTGGTGATTGCAGGAAATCCGGTGCAGGTGTGCAGGTGCAGGTTGAGACAGGGCCGGCAGGAGCCGCCCCATCTCTGGAAAAAAAAGAGAGACTCCATACAAGAAAACAATTCCAAAACTAAACCAAAAATAATGCAATCACCACAGTACCTCTCCCTCAACGGACACCTCCTGGCATCCTTCCAGGCTTGTAGTAGAAATTCCTAAGTAATGAATTGTCCAGAATGAGTTTACACGATATTCAGGACTGTGCCTCCGGAGCATATCCCTCCCAGTCCCCTAGATATTGAAAACCCTGACTTCAGGGCCTGACGTCCAAAATCTTGGACACGGTGAAAGCAGGGTGGCCGTTGATGATCCGGGAGGGGGTGGAGGGGGTACGGCTGTAGGGCAGAGGTCACTGGAGGACAACGGCTTGAGAAGGGACACGTGGAAAGTGGGGTGGACATTGAGAGAGTCTGGGAGCTTTACTTTCACAGACACACGGATGATGATTTTAACAATGGGGAACGGTTCAATAAAGCATGGTGTGAGCTTCTGTGACTCAGTTTGGAGGGGGAGATCCCGGGAGGAGAGCCACACCATCTGTCGCAGCTTATACTCGGGAGTGGGGGAGCAAAGGTCGGCCAGCTGCTTGTTCTTCTCAGCCGATCGAGTGAGAGCTGCTTTGACGTTCTTCCTTATTTCCCGCACCCGCCTCAGGTATTCCATGACCGAAGGAACCGCCACCTCCTGTTCTTGGTCAAAAAACAGAGGGGGTTGGAAACCATAATACGCCATGAATGGGGACATACCTTTGGCAGAGCTGGTGAGGGAGTTATGAGCGTACTTAATCCAAGGGAGGTGAGAACTCCAAGAACCTGGGTGGTGAGCGGCAACACACCGGAGAGCCATCTCCAGGTCCTGGTTCGCTCGCTCTGTCTGGCCATTAGTCTGTGGGTGGTACCCTGAGGAGGGGCTGGCCACATGAAAACTGGGGACCTTTGTCGGAGACAATATCCCTGGGGATACCACGCAACTTAAACACATAGAGGACAAGGAGAGTAGCAGTCTCGAGGGCAGAAGGCAGTTTCGGGAGAGCCACATAATTCACAGATTTGGAGAAACGATCAACGATAGTGAGAATGGCTGTATTACCTTCGAAGGGTGGTAAGCCGGTGATGAAGTCTACGCCGATGTGGGACCAGGGGCGGCTGGGGATGGGTAGCGCAGCAGACCAGCAGGGAGTTGATGGGAGGCCTTGCCTCTGGCACAGACAGAGCAGGCCAAGATGAACTCCTGGGTGTCCTTGTCCATACTGGGCCACCAAAAGTGCTGCTTAAGGAAGAGGAGGGTACAGGTTATTCCAGGATGGCAGGACAGCTTGGAGAAGTGCCCCCACTGGAGCACTTGGGAAAAAGGCGATTGTGGGGTCCCGTCTTGGGGTCAAGTTGGTCCTCTTGTGCCTTGAGCACGATCTGCTCAATCTCCCATGAGGCAGCTCCAACAATGCAGGAAGGGGGAATGATGGGGTCCAGTTCCTTGGAACTAGAGGGGGGGTAATTGAGGCAAGAGAGGGCATCAGGTGTGGTGTTCTAGGTACCGGGGTGGTAGGATAGGGTATAATTGAAGCAGCTGAGGAAGAGGGACCAATGGGCCTGGCGGGGATTAAGGCGTTTGGCGGAATGAAGATAAGCCAGATTCTTGTGGTAAGTCCAGATGATGAAGGGAATCATCGATCCCTGCAGCCAGTGCCTCCACTCTTGGAGAGCCCACACAATGGCTAGCAACTCTCTGTTTCCCATGCCGTAATTCCTCTCTGACAGGGGAGAGACGGTGAGAGAAGAAAGCACATGGGTGGAGTTTATTAGTCTCTGGGTTGCATTGGGAGAGGACAGTCCTGGCCCCCGTATCAGAAGCATCTACCTCTATGAGGAACTGAAGGGTAGGATCCAGGTGTTTGAGGATGGGGGCTCTGGTGAAAAGAGTTTTGAGCCGCATGAATGCTGTGGAAGTTTCCAGTGTACACTGGAAAGGGGAACGGGTAGAGGTGAGCCATGTGAGGGGGCTGGCTACATTGCTGTAGTCAACTTCAAAATTCAAATTCAAATTTATTTGTCACCTACAAAATCATACACAGTACAATATGTAGTGAAATGCTTGTTACGACTGTCCTATATTTAAAGAAGATTAAAAACTATCAATATTCAAGAAGAAAAAGAAAAATTTCAAAAAAGAAAAATAACAATAACAATAACTATTTAAGGACACCAATAAGTCGAGTATAAATATAAAAATATAAAATACAAATGTAGTGATGATAAATAATACGGTGTGTAAAGTGTCGGTGCAGTATGCACACAAAGATGTCCAGTGAGTGTGGTTGTTGTGTGTGCAGAGTAGTGCAAAGTGTACAGGGAGTGCAATTTGTGTGTGCAACAATCAGCTGAGGTAGAATGCAATGTTCATGGGTAGGGTAGGTCTACAAAGTCCAGGTACTAGGTGTTCTGGTTGAAAGCCCGAATGGCCTGCGGGAAGAAGCTCCTCCTCATTCGCTCGGTGTTTGCTTTCAAGGAACAGAAACATTTCCCTGATCACAACAGAAAGAAGAGTCCATTGTTGGGATGGCTGAGGTCCTTCATTATCTTCCTGGCCTTGGTCCAGCACCGCTTGCTAGTCCCTGATGATGCGGCGGTAGAAGTTGGCAAAGCCGAGGAACCGTAGTAGTTCCTTTCGAGTGGTGGGGATGGGCCAATCTGTGACAGCTTGGACCTTGGAGGGGTCAGATTGGAGTTGTCCTTTGCAATTATGTAGCCCAAGAAGTGGACCGAGGTGGCGTGAAACTCGCATTTCTCTACTTTGATAAACAGGCGATTCTCTAGAAGATGTTGGAGGACCAGTTGAACATGTTGCTGATTTTCTTCAAGTGAGTGAGAGAAGATGAGGATGTCATCGAGATATACGAAGACAAACCGGTTGAGCATATCTCGCAGGGCGTTGTTCATCAGGGTTTGGAACACTGCTGGGGCATTCGTGAAACCAAAGGGCATAACCAAGTACTTGAAGTGGCCAAGGGGGGTGTTGAACTCGGTCTTCCACTCATCCCCCTCACTGATGCGGATGAGGTGGTATGCATTGTGCAGATCTAACCTCGAGGGAGAGATGGAGAGGGAGAGATGACTTATTCTTAACTGTGATGTTGAGACCTCTGAAATCAATGCAAGGATGAAGAGACAAGTCCTTCCTCTTCACGAAGAAAGACCCAGCACCCATGGGAGAGGAGGAAGGTTGAATGAGTCCAGTGGCTAGAGAGTCCTTGATATAGGTCTTCATGGCCTGTTAAAGGGGCCCAAGGTCAATGGCACTATCATAAGGGCAGTGGAGGGGTAGGGATAGTGCCTGGTCCTTACTGAAGAATGGGGCAAGGTCATGGTATTGAGAGGGAATCTTAGAAAGGTGAGGAGGATCCTGGAGGGGGCATGGGAGTTTGCCCAATCTGTCCACATGTGCTTTGTGGATTTAGAGAAGGCTTTTGACTGTGTCCCATAGGGTGAGAAGTTCAGCCATCCGGGAGGAGTTCGGAGTAGAACCGCTGCTCCTCTGCTTTGAGAGGAGCCAGTTGAGGTGGCTCGGGCATCTGATTAGAATACCTCCCGAACGCCTCCCTGGTATGGTGTTTCGGGCATGTCTAACCGGGAAGAGACCCCGGGGTCGACCCAGAACACGCTGGAGAGACTGTCTCTCGGCTGGTCTGGGAACGCCTTGGCGCCACCCCAGCAAACCCAAAAAACTGATAAGTCCAATTGTTTTAATTATGAGAAAAACTACTTTTAAGTAGCTATTATGGGGGAAAAAAAACTTTTTCCAGTAACTCCAGTTTTTTCAGTGAAAAAGTTGTTTTTCTCATAATTAAAACAATTGGACTTATCTGTTTTTGCAAACAAACTCTTAAAATGTTACTAATTTTCACCCCTAAAGGTAGCAAGCTTGCTAACATTAGCTAACATGATAGAATTTCTGACAGGATCTTTTCTTTGTATTAATAAATGCTAATACTTATCACTCAAATATATGCCAGCTAGCTAACATGAGCTAACCTGACATAAATTTTGAGAGGATTTTACCTCAGATTCAGCTAAAAAGATTTCCAAGAGAATTTTTATATTATATGTAGAAATAAATGTATAATTGTTAGAAATAATTCTTTCCTACTAGATACCTAGATGCTAGCTTAGGATTTCTGAGAGATTTTATGTCATAGTGATAAATGTTTATTAGTCTAATACTAGCCAGTTAGCCAACATAAGCAAACCCAAAAACATGAACTTATATAAACTGTATATACAAGCCTATATAGTAAATAAAAGCCCTGACTGACCTGGTGATGATGGCGAGGTGTGGCGGTGCCATGCAGGCCCCCATGAACAGCACCACGTTCTCATGGCGTGTCTGCCTGTAGTTCATCACCTCTTTCTTAAAAAGCTTGAGATGGTCCTGATTGTTGCCATCAATCTCGAGCAGACGGATGGCCACCTCGCCGTGCCAGCGGCCCCGGTGTACCCGTCCCCATCGGCCCTTGCCGATCAGTTCGCCCAGGTCAAGTTGCTCGAAAGGGATGTCCCACTCCTGCAGGTAAACGCTGGTCTGGCTGTCCTTGCGTGACACAGGACCCTTCCAGGGGCCACTACCTCTTGCGCTGGGCAGATCATCCAGCTCATCTCCATCTCCTTCAGCATCTGAGTCACCGTTTGTCTCTTCAAAGCTCACCTCCTCATCATCCTCCTCCTCCTCCTCAGCTTCCTCCTGTTCCTCTTCCTCCTCTATGCTCACATCGTCTTGCTCCTCTCCTTCCGCATCCTCATCTTCCTCTTCCTGTAGAAGCAAAAAGACGTCTTGGGCCACGTCTCATATCAACTTATTTATAAGTATGGTTGCATCACCATAGTAACTCACTTCCCCATCTTCGTTCTCAGCCAGCTCAGCATGCACATCCTCCTCTGATGGGTCGGTCTCATTCCTAACGGAGAGGAAGTGGGAAAGGTAACACAAGAATAGTTAACATAAATAATGGGCACCCACACTTTACAAGAGATCATCAGATGGTGCAGTGGTGGCTCAGTGGGGTGCTGATCAGAAAGTCAGGGGTTCAAGCCGCAGTATCACGGCGGCTGCCACTATTGGGCCCTTGAGGAAGGCCCATAAGTTGTAACTGTTCAGTTTTATATATAGCCGTGAATGTAAATCATATATTTGTCTTACACTGTATCTGGTAGGCCTTCTGGGTGAAGTGTGTTGGAACTGGACACATCTATAAAAAAAACAACAAAGAAAATAAGAAAAGAAAAAGCACATAATGGATGTTAAGATACCTAAACACAAATATTCTTGGCGAGAAGCCTGTTTCCTTTCAACACCTGAACATTGGTTAGGAGACACTGACCAGATAAGCAACGCCACAACTCACCAGCAGGTGGCGAACAAAACCAAAGTTACAATGTCGAGTCCATGCAAATCATTTCAACAGGAGAAGTAAAACAACATCATCAACACCACCACCACTACCACCACCAGCATGCGAACTCTCGTTAAGAAAAGCAAAAATAAATGATCTAAAGAAGCTTCACGTCTTAGATGCGCACGGCACGCTGATAGGTGGACTGGGAGGCTTTTGGGAAAGGTTACAAGGTGAGGTCATCTTTAACTCACCAGGGAAGATAAACTGCTGTCTATGCTGAAAGTAGAAGGCAGCTTAGGGAAAGAGGGACGGAGTAAACAACAGGCAGGGAGATGAGAAAGGAAAAATAAAAGGTTGAGGGTTAAAAGGCAAGTCGAAAAAAGAAATGACATTTTTTCTCAAAAGTCTATTAATACTATAATTTCTATTAATTTTACGCCTGCATAAAAATCTTTTTCTTTGTTCTGTGCACCTCCAGTACAAGTAATCATGTTATATATTGACCATTAAGATATTTTTTTATGTCCTGTTGTGTACAAACGCTCACCTGGGAAGTTAAAGCGGTTATCTCGATGGTTTTTGGGTGAAGGGTTGGGGGGCGGGGTGGCACTTGGTGGATTACTCTGCTGGAACGGGGCAGGAGACGACGGGGTGGAGGACGTGGTGGACGAGGGGTTACTGCTGGAGTCTAGCTGATTCAGCACAGGCGGATGATCCTTGGGAGAAAATATAGTACCATGTTTATTATCAGTTCAAACAGTAGGAAATGGTGTTAGTATCTGTGATCTCAGTCCTCACTGTTTGTTATTTGAGTAATAATTATTTAAATTAAAAATGCATAATCATTACAAACACATTTAAGCATAAAGTGAAGCATTGATGGTCTTGCACAAGGGCCCAAACTTTTCTGTTTCACTTCACACCTTTTGGATGCTTTAATTGTTGGGCTGTCATCAGCTTAACCTCCACTATCTTCATGGCATATTATTAAATAATCAATTCAAAAACACTAGAAGGGAACTCAGAGTTCAAAGGTACCTCCATCAGCCACATATGGATTATGGTGACAAGTGCATCGATTAACCTGAAATATCTGGCTAAGACTGCAGGTTTCATTATAACTTGGCATCTCAAATATAATCGCTCCATGTTACAGAATAGGGAATTTCTCCAACCTTATGACCCTGCTGTGATATTGAGATATGACCTTGACCTTTCAAAAACAAATAGCTTCCAGGACTCGGGTGGGGTAAAATATTAACCATGTCAGCCTAAAATCTGTCCAGTAGTTTTATCAGGAAATTGTTCACAAACAGACAGGCAGACAAACAAACAAATGCTGATGATAGCAAGCTACACTGGGCGAAGGTGAGGTACAACCTGATCACAGGGCAACACACACACACACACACACACACACCTAGGGGCAATTTGGAACGGCCAGTTAACCTAATATGCACGTCTTTGGACTGTGGGAGGAAACTGGAGTACCCAGAAGAAACCCACCCAAGCACAGGGAGAACATGCAAAATGCACACAGAAACGCCCTCACCGAGTCTGGGATTCAAACCCAGGACCTTCTTGCTGTGAGGCGGACGTGCTAACCCTAATCTACATCCATCCAACAAAAATGTGACAAATATGGTTTCCTTCCTGTACTTTTGTAAAATTTCTTCAAGTCTCCTGGTGTTATTGGATTTCTTTCAGTAGACGGGAGAGAAAAAAACAGTCACATGACACCAAATCGATTCATAATTGCTATATAAAAATGCTTCCTCTGTAATTCATTCCCAGAAAAGCAAAGAGGTCTATTTCTGATAATGATACAGAATATATTAAATCTAAAGGAAATACACTGTCAAATTTGTGTGCAATTAAATTAAGGGGGAAAATTAAACACCTAAATCTTTGTATTTAAGTGGCAACACACACACTAAAGAGGAGCTTTATTAAACTGCATTTTTTCACTATAAGACTCCACTGTTCTAGATGTAGCAATTAAAGTTAATAATTTCAATTAACAGTTAGAGTCTACTTCAAACCATATCATTAAATTGGGCCAAAAAAATAAAAAATACCAGGAACACTATGAAGACATCATTACTGACATCAAAGAAGCTATGTTTTACACATGGATTGTTTGTTAGCAGGATTACGCAAAAAAGTCATAACATTTCTACCAGGGGTCGGGCTGTGGACAAGGAAGACTCCATTCAATTCTTGGAGATGATCTGGATCAATTGCTATATCCAGGAATTTTGTAAAGGATTCTTTAACAGTGTAAGATAAGACTTAGATATTTGGGGATTTCTGTGCTTGCTGGAGGTTTGCGCTCTCCACGTTCTGTAAAAATTCCCAAGATCACCAGCCTCATGTCACTATAAAAACAGCATACAGAGACTAAAACACAAAGAAAAGCTACTGTGTGTATGCAGACAGAAGCAATTATTGTTTTAGTGCTGCATCATAAAGGTCACTACCTTCTTGGTTATTGCCTTTGGTAACGTGCCAAACTGCGGTGCCTCGGCCGGCCGATCCACAGGGTTGTTGATATCCGACGGCACGGACTCCGTCCTCCGGATCTTTGTGACTGAGACACAGCAGTAAAAGAATGTAAGGGGAACGAACACACACACACACACACACACACACACAAAAACCTTTTTCAAGGACTCTGTCATTTATGTGCTCGGAGCAGAGAATGAACAGAGCACTTACTGGGTAGGAACGATATTCGACAGGAAGGAGCCTCTTTTGTGCATTTATTGTGACACTTTAACCTGCAGAGATGAAAATAGCCATTAGAACAGCGCACACAGGTGAAAGGCTTTCATTTTCACTCTGAACGATATCCATTATGAAGACGGTGGTGAGAACGAGACGCCTCCTCTGTACCACCCACCTACAGTGTTTACATTTCACTCCAAAGATCATGTTCTTCTGGCACACTTGACACGTCTGAGAGAGCCACGACTTGGTGGAGAACCTTAAACACAAAGCATGTTCAACTCAGAGCTCTCTTATCAACTGGCCAACTTAAATATTTTATAAACATGCTTTGTTAAGGGCGGTACATTGTTGGTGGCGTAGTGGTTAGCACATCTGCCTCACAGCAGGAAGGTCCTGGGTTCGAGACGAGGGCTCGGGCGTCTCTGTGAGTATTTTTGCATGTTCTCCCTGTGTTTGCCTGGGTTTCCTCCATGTACTCTGGTTTCCTTCCACAGTCCAAAGGCATGCACATTAAGCTAAGTGGCTGTTCCAAATTGCCCCTAGGGGTGAGTGTGAATGGTTGTGTGTGTTGCCCTTTGATGGTCTGGCGAGCTGTTTAGGGTATATCCCACCTTTGCCCAGTGACGGCCACGACCATAATAGGATTAAGTGGCTTAGCGAATGAGTGTTTTATTGAAGGTGTTGATTATTTTCCTATAACTGTCCAGTTATAGAACGATGTGGTATGTACTGTATACGATATATTATAGATGTACAACATGCTAATTATTATTAATTATTAAAAATATTGTTGTAATACAGTAGCACATGTATGATTAGGAGGGAGGAGTTACCTGTGAGTGACAGCCAGTCCGATGTCTCTTCTAACTGCCTGCGGCGAGCTGCGATGAACTGTGATGCTATCTGGCGACAAGGCAGGGACAGGGCTCAATCCCAAAATGTTCCACTTACTAGTAAATATATATTCCTTTAGCCTTATTTTGTCATAATATTTAAATAAATAAATGAAGCAGCCATTTTTCTGACTTCACACAGTTAAAATATGTGCACATGCACTAAAGCAGGACGTCGTTACGATTAGCTCTCACTTAAAAACTTGCTAAATAACAAATTAGTTTCTTTAGCCATTTCTTGAGAAGGAAACCCAATAAGTCTCTAAGCGGTCATCTATCAAACTTCACTTGACATAATAAAGTATTGGAACAGCTCTCAAGACGGCAGTGAAGAGTTACCCATGGGATTAAAGTGAGGAAGTTGATAGGCGCATGTTAAAAACGCTATTGGAACGCAGCCATAAATGCTTCAGCACAGGAAGAGACGCTGTGATAAACCTCTGAACCAGTGCAAATATCCAATGTGTGTGTGTATGTGTGTGTATAT
>JBCNYH010000008.1:18933123-18947671 GCA_039654325.1 Tandanus tandanus | reverse complement strand
CAGTATGTTTGGTATAGGGGGGAGATAGAGGTAGGTATAGAGATAGATATTTTTTTTTTTTTTTTAAACTTATATAGTTTTTATTCTTATTTTATATTTTATCTCAAAGTTAATTTTATGTGCAACACTGAGGGGGCTCTGAGTCCAAGAATTTCATTGCTGGTAGTAATGTTCCATTGTTACCTGTATATGACAAATAAACCTGAAACATGAAACTTGAGACTCTAAACTAATCCTCCTCTAGGCTCTATTTAAAAGAGTTCTACAATTCATCTCTCTTTTTTTTGAGTGGTGCTACAAAAAAAGTGTTACTTATTTCTTGTATTATTATACTTCATGTATGAGCCACTGTTTGGTCCTGAAATGCTGAAGGCTTAATATTTCACCCCTGTCTTAATCCACACCAGGCTTGATCCTATTACCAGAAGCATTACTGTGCATTTTTCTTCCACTTCTATTCAGGGCTATCTAGGAGTGTCCGGTATGTAGCTAGTTTGTGCCCACTATATGGGTAAATCCACCACTAATCACCAGATGTCAGAAAATGTTCCTGACTGACCATTTCAGATTGGCTTCAAACTTTTAAAAAATGTCATTAGTCCCAATAAAAATTTTAGCCTTGTTTATTTGTTTTTTAGATATAGGGGTGTGGCTCAGATATTATTAAAAAAAAAAATAAGCTGTAACTGTTGAATTATTTAAGCTTTATTTAGATGCATGAATTTTTTTAGAAATTGTACTTAGGTATGATATATCTTTATTAATAACTGCAACCGAAGTTCCACAACTTAATATTTACTATTTAACGGCTTGTTAAAAATTCCTTTAAAAAAAATAAATAAATAAATAAAAATAAAAAGATTGTTGTCTCTCTTAACTGTATACAGTTATACATGTCAGATCTTTCAAATTCTTTTGGTAACTAATTGTCTGAAAAAAATACAAACAAACAAAACTTTCATACTTATGATGGATTAAACAAAGAAAAATTTGCACCCATATTTTAAATGCACATTTCTTGTGCATGACAAGATCTCCTATCAAAACATTGTCCCACTGGAAGGAGCATGTCTTATTAGCAAAAGATCAATATATAAAGTTTTAATATTTATCTAACCTAGATTTATTAATGTAATAAATATAGCCTGTTTTACTACAGATAGAAATGCTGTTTTATTCATATTATATACAGAAATGCTTCCTTCAGAAGAAAGTTAAAGTTTGTGATGGTCAGTCCAGAAGCCTTCAGTGATATCATATGGACTGATCCATATCTGTATATATCTGTTTATTTATGTGTGTGTGTGTGTGTGTGTGTGTGTGTGTGTGTGTGTGTGTTTCTCACTCCTCAGGCCTGAGTGCTCCTCCAGCAACGTGGGCGTCCCTGGCAAAGTGTATGGTGCTGTCGCTGGCACAACACTGTGGGTCCGACCAGAAAGCAGTGGAGAACGAGACAGCGAATCATCACAGGCATTGCCATTAATCTGGACGTTGAGGAACAGCTTATTTTTCTTCCCACACCTTTGGATTCAAACACAGGCCGGTCAGTGAGGTCACTGAGAACCAGGGATACCACACAAAGCACAATAAAGGATTGAAATCAGCATGCTGCTTAAGCTTTGGGTGTTCTGGGTGTACAGAAATCAGTGTAGCACCGGGGTTAAGTGCACTGTGGTAACATGGGGTCAGAGGCAGGATACAAGTGTGTATAAATTCAGAAGTGCTTTTATTTATGCAGCAGGAATCCTAAAATCAAAATCAGAGCTCAGTCAAAACACAGACAGGCAATGTTGAACAAAGGCAATCAATATTCAAGGGAAAACCAAATCAAAAGTCCTAAAACCAAAGCGATAAAGGTTTTTTAAGGTGCTACGTTGACACAACAGAATATTAGTACTAACACAGAACAGGTGAACACGGTCAAAAGGCAAACCAATGACAGGGCAGGAACAAGAATAGCCAATTAGCCTAATGCACATGTTTTTGGACTGTAGGAGGAAACCGGAGTACCCGGAGGAAACCCACACAAGCACAGGGAAAACGTGTAACACTACACAGAAACGCCACCTGCAAGCTGGGGACCTGCAACCGAGGATCGTGTTGCCATGAAGTGGACGTGTTAACCACTACACCACCGTGCCGCCCATGGAGCTTCTTAATATTTTATCATCATCATGACAGTGGTGAAGCAAAATGGGACAGGGTCTGGGAATGGGGTACTGAGGTTAAGGAACAGGGTTATAGGTACTGATGTTCACTGTGAGTTAAAGTTGAGGGTTTAGCTAGGTTAGGGTTTGGGGTAGCATTTTATTTATTACAGTTATTAAGGGTATTTAACTTAAGGTTAGACCAGTAATATTTACTACAGCTGTACAATTCTATTCACTTATGTCCCTGCCTATCAAAACAGGAAGAAGTGACCTACTTGCTGGTGGGTGTGTCCTCGATACGGTTGCCCAGTTGGCTCTCGTGGCTCTTGCTGCGTGTGAGGGTGATGTTGGGCAGGACATGGAGTACCTTGCGTGAGGGTGGCGGAGGTGTGCACGGTGGCTTCAGGCGGTGCCTCCTCTTTGAGGGTGGGGTTACGGGTGGGGTGGAGGAGTGTCCATGTAGACGGACAGGCCAAGATGAGTAGTATGGACTCGGATCTGTTAAGCTCTCCGCATAGCCGTGGTAGATGTGGGCCTCAAGGTTGGATGGAAGATGGCGCGAATGAAGGCATGGGATTAGGGGTGTGGTGGGCACGGTGGGTGTGGTAGGTGTGGTGGGAGGCCGGGCAAGAGGGGATGGGCTGTGAGGACGCGTCAGACTTCCAAGTAAAGGGATCTGGTCTGCTGGGGTGAGACCTCCACTGTCCCGTCGAGTGGGCTCCGAAAACCAGCAGCCTCCGTCCTCACTACACTGTCCTGAGAATGAAAAAGCCATATTTAAATGCGGAAGGGTTTCCTGGTTTTGCCCTGAAGCCAGTACTTCTTACATCTGGGAGCTTCTTATTTCCAAATTAAAACTAGACTCCTGCTATTTGGAACAGGCTTTCAGACTATACAGGACGCCCACCTGATTCTGTGGCGCTCTTTAAGCAGGAGAGGGCGGCACAGAGCCGAATGCACTCCTCCGCAGTGGCTCCCAGGCTCCTCATGGACTCTCGAACCTGAGCGCCGGGCATTTGCAGCAAGGCATCCAACGATAACTTCACAGGCAGCGCCTACGCAGCATGAGACATGGAGAGAACAGAACAGACAGCAGGGATGGTGAGAGAATACACAGCACACACACACACAAACACACTGTATACATTATACATCCACTGTCAATTAAGCTGTGATGGTCATGTGACACAGTTAAGTGCTACAGCTTTATGAAGATTTGCTCAGGTGGAACAACATATACAAGAACACAGATACACATACACAGGACACAGAAATGTTACATTTGATGACTAAAGTAATTTGAGTTGTTGAATCAATAAAACATTAGCAGGTGAGTCTTTTGAGTTATTTGAGCTATGATTTGAGTTATGATTTTGAATTGAGCTATGATTTGAGTTATGATTTCATGTTTTGAGTTATCATTTGAGTTATGATTTCAAGTTTTGAGTTATCATTTGAGTTATGATTTCAAGTTATTCAAGTTATGATTTGACTTATGACTGAGTCATTTGAGTTATGATGAGTGCTTTGAGTCATTTGACTTTAGCCTGTGATTAATTTGTATTATTAGAGGCATTTGTGTTAATGACTTTGTTCTTTGAATCATCTGACCTATTTTATTTTTGGCTTTGAGATGTTTGAGTTGATTCACCTATCAGTTTTTGATAAATTCTGTGAGTCATTTGTGTTCTTTGAATCATTTGAATAATTGATTTTTTAATTGAGTTATTTGACTTAGAGATTTTGGACTTTAAATATTTTTTAGTTATTTGATTAATTTGAGTTATGAATTTAGGGCCTGAAATAGTTGTTTGTTTTCCTAAGCTAAGCTAAAGCAGACAGAAATGGTTCAAGTAAAAATCATGTTATCTCTGCAATAAACTGGGGACCTATTCAGGGTGTGCCCCGCCTCTTTCTTGCAGTGGGCTGGTATTTTGTATTTAGCAGAGTTTCATATCATTCCACACCCCAGGCCATGCCTCCTTAAGTATGAACTTGGACTTGAATTCAAAAGCTAGAAATAATATTGAGGGTAAATTCAAGTTCATTAACACTCACTATCCTGGCTAAGATTGATAAACTGAAGAAGGAATATCAGCATATCATCACGGCAGCATTAACAGTATCATCATGTCTGGAGGCCTGCTTAAAGTGAATTGACATGTGGCAGGATGAAAAAGTTGAGGGCCTCTTCACTCTTTCAAAAGTAGATGGTCACTGTTTTCTCTGAGAGTCTTAATGCAAATGAATTTCTCTCTCTCTCTCTCTCTCTCTCTCAAGCCACACATCACGTGACCTCTTAGACTAATTAAGCCCAGCCGATGATCCAATTACCTCATTATGGACCTGTATGAGTGGACGAGAAGAAGCAGTAGCACCAACACCCCTGGAGTGCGGGTTTATTAACACAGGCTTGAAATGTGAATGCAAATGTAACTATCCAAAGCTTCAGTCTGTATACAGTTCTGATAAATGGATTGCATATTTAATTTTGTTATATGTGCTAATACTGTATAACAAATGAATTCGAGTACCCGTAACAATAAATACTGCCGCATTAATGTATTAATAGTAACAATAATAAATAAAATTCTCCTGTCAGAGTTTGATCAAGTACAGATCTATACTATTAAGTACAAGTATACTATTAGAAGTACAGGTATACTATTACCTGTATAACTATTACTACTGTTTCTACTACTACTATTAAAACCACTTCTGCTACTACTATTACTAATATTACTACTACCACTTACATTATTACTGTCACAACTACTACTAATTATTACTATAAATATTACTCCTACTAACAATATTGCTTTTACTATTACTAACACTGCAGCTGTTGCGTCTATTATTACTACTATTATTATTAATACCACAACAGCTATTACAACTACTGCTACTATGTCTTTCTATCATTACCATGATTATTTTACTTTTACCACTACTATTACTAATACTAACACAATTATTGCTATAACTATAACTATTAATCATTAGTGCTAATATTACCTCCTACTAACAATAATAGTACTTTTACCATTATTAATACAACTGATGCTTACTTTTACTATTATCTTTATTACTAATACGAATACTATTTATTATTATTTAGCAATATTACTGCTAGCAATATTAATACTACTGATATTAATACAAATACTACTAATAATACTATATTACAAATACAACTCTGAATATAATCACCTGCTCCATGAACTAAGGTACCTGGTATATTGTCCTTATGAAGGTAATATCTCTCTAAACAAGCAGAATCAAGGTTTTCTTTTAAGGATTTTATCATTTCCTTCCGCAGGTACAGAAAACATTTGTATATTGTATTCATTTGGCAAATTCAGAGAGCTGTTGAAGCAGCTGACAGTGATGCAAGAGCGAATTTCCACCAACTGTGCAAAAACAGTTGTGGAAAGAACAAACACACACACACACACCAGAGGGAGAAAGTGTTAAGTGCTAGGACTCAGGAGCGCTACAATCGCAAGTCACGAATCAGGCTAAACACAAAGAAACACTAAGACTAACTGGCAAGGCATACAAACATATAGAGGAGTGAAAGGTTTGCACACCCCTACGACCAAATGTCGCTGAAGAGAGCTGCAGGAAAAATCTCCGAAGTATTAAGTTGGTTACTTACATTGGTTGTAGTCTGATCTTTAACAGTCACTCAGACCTCAGTGGCGTGATCACAGCCCTGTCCGTGAGGACGGGGTGACACCATGGTGTGGCACGTGCACGGCAACTTGCCTTGCGAACCTCTGATATGAGTTAGCTATTTGTGCTAAGCTGACTAAGCTCTAAAACTCTCAGACTAAGAGCTTCTGTCTGAGAAGTCATTAGGTGGGTGTTGGTAAGACGAATACTATCACAAGCCATTTGTATGATCTCATGAAATACTGATGAACCTGAAGCACATGCACTGTGTTCCAGCTGAAGGACAGAGCACCTCAATCTTTTTGTGTGTCGTTAAGGGCAAACTCGCAACAATTTTAGAAACCATAAAATTCTGTTCCCAAAAACAGAAAGGTCCAAAACGGTGTAGGATTACAACTGAAGACGAGGCTATTTTTTGGGTGTTTTGCAGGATTACTCAAAAAGTTATATGTGAATTTTCATGAAATGTCTATCAGAGGTGGGGCTTTAGATAAGGAAGACTCCATTCGATTTTGGAAATGATCCTGATCAAATTCTAAATTCGGGATTTTTTTATAGGATTCTTTAATATTGTGGATAATTATAATATTAATTAATATATAATTTTTTTAAGTGTGATATGACAGCAAATCCAGCAGGGGGTGCTGTGTGATTTGTTATTTATTAATTAATTATTAATATTTTATTTATTTATTTTGCTTGGCTGAAGTTTGCACTCTCTGATTGCTTGTTTTTCTCTGTTTGTTAGTAGGTGAGTATAAATTAACTAACAGGGGAAAAAAAGGAGAAAAGACATAACAAAAAAGAAGAGTAAAGAAATACATAGGGGGAGGACATAAGAATAAAACCGGAGGAGAGAAGAAAGGATGGGTGAAGAATTAGGAGAGGAGAGAAGAACAAAACGAGAGAAAAGGAGAGGAAAGGAAATAAGATATGAGATTGGATAAAAGAAGAGAAGAGAAGGAAGCAAAAGAGAGAAAGGCAGAGAACAAGAGAAGTGAAAGCATAGAAGAGTATAAATGATGAATAAATATGAGACTGAGAAAAGAGAAAAAAGGAGAGTGGACAATGGAAAAGAGAAGAGAAGAGGAAAAGACAGAAGGAAAACGGAAAGTAAAGAGAAAAGGAAGAAAGAGAGTAGTCAATAGGGGAGAAAAGAAGAGAAAAGGAAACAAGAGAAAAAGAGTGCAGAAAAGAATGAAAGAAAAGAGAAGGGGAGAAGAAAAGAAGAGAAGGGAAGAATAGAGAAGAAGAAGAGAAGAAAAGAGGAGATAATAAAAGAAGAGAAGAGAAGCGAAGAGGAGAAGAGAGGAGAGAAGAGGAGAATAGAAGAGAAGAGGAGAAGAAGTAGAGAAGAGAAGAAGAGAAGAAAAGAGAAGAGAAGAAGAGAAGAAAAGAGAAGAAGAGAAGAGAAGAGGAGAAGAGAAGAGAAGAGAAGAGGAGAAGAGGAGAGGAGAAGAGGAGAGAAGTGGAGAAGAGAAGAAGAAAAGAGAGAAGATAGGAAAGAGGCGAAGAGAAAAAAGACAGTAGACAATAGGGAAAAAAGAAGAGAATAGAAGAAGAGCAAAAAGAAAGTAGACAATAGAGGGAAAAGGAAAAGAGATGAGAAACAAGAGAAGAGAGAAAAAATAAAACAGAAAAGATGATAAACCAAAATAGAAGAGGGACTGAGAAGAGAGATGAACAGAAGAGAAAAAAGTGGAGGAAAGAGGAGGAAAGGAATGATGAAAGAGGAGAAAGAGTGGTGTTATGAATCAGTCTTTGTAGGATGAATGAAGTACTGAGTACTCCATTCTGAAGTGAATATAACGGTGTCCTTTTCGCTCCACTCTGCAGGATTCCTGTCTGTAAGCATTTGATTCTTCCCCTCGTCTTTATTTAAAGATTACTGCAGCTTTAAACTCTTTAACTCACTAAATCAAACCCGATCTACAGATGAACACGTCCCTAACGCTGTGTGTTACCTCTATCAGTTCGGCCCGCAGGCTGACGGTGCGTAGCCAGTCCCCCAGGCGCGGGTACGTGTCCAGGGCCTGCGGTCGCTCGGTCGCCGGAACCTTCAGCTTGCACTGCAGCTGCTTACAGATGTACTTCATGAGCTTCACCTGCAGGGCGCGACAGACGTAAGAAAGAGGGGGTGAGTTACCAGGTTTTTTTTTTTTTTTTTTTAAATTTAAGATTCGGACACATACTGGAAGTCATTAATAATTTATGGAAATATTCAGATGGAATGGATCGGGATGAGTTTTACAGGCTGTTGAAAGAAAACAAATCTGACATCACTCAGATGGCAAAAATATGAAGAATGAAAGAATGATGAAGAAGAAATATTTTAGAACAAATTTAAGGTTTCAGGTTACATTTAACAATAATACAAATTTAGTTTGTTTAAGGGCAGCACAGTGGTGTAGTTAGCATGTCCAGCAAGGAGGTCCTGGGTTCGAGTCTCGGGCTAGACGAGGGAGTTTCTGTGTGCCGTTCACACGTTCTCATTTACATTTATCGCATTCGGCAGACGCCCTCATCCAGAGCGACTTACATTTTTATCTTCTTTATACAACTGAGCAGTTCAGGGTTAAGGGCCTTGCTCAAGGGCCCAAGAGTGGCAGCTTGGTGGTACTGGAACTTGTACCCTTCTCATCAGTAATCCAGAGCCTTAACCACTGAGCCACCACTCTCCCCATGTTCTCCCTGTGCTTGAGTGGGTTTCCTCCAATAGTCCAAAGACATGCACATAAGGCTAACTGGCGGTTACAAATTGTCCCTAGTTGTGAGTGTAAGTGTGGATGGTTGTGTGTGTATCGTCCTACGATGGTTTGGAGAGTTGTTCAGGGTGTACCCAGCCTTCACCCAGTGGCAACTGAGATGATCCGGATCAAATTCAGGATCCAGAATTTTTTTTAAGGATTCTTTAACATTGTAAGATCGGATGATTTATTGGAAGTGTGGTAGTAAATCAGGCCCAGCAGAGTGTAGTGTGTGCTTTCTGTTTTATTTTTCTTTGTTTTTTGGGGGCTTGGCTGAGGTTTGCGCTCTCTGAGTACACCCTGAACAGCTCACCAATCCATCGCAGAGCCAACACACACAACCATACACACTTACACACACTCGGGGCAATTCAGAACAGCGTAATGTGCATGCCTTTGGACTGTCGAAGGAAACCCATGCAAGCACGGGGGAACATGCAAACTCCACACAGAAATGCCCAGGACCTTCTTGCTGTGAGGACGTGCTAACCACAACACCACCGTACTGTCAGAAGGGCAGATACGGACGCTAATTCTAACATCAGAAAAAGAAATCAGGTTACAGGAAGTAATGCAAAGGCAATGTTTATGTTTTCAGGTAATATGGTATTAAATTGCCACAATAGCTTCGTATTTGTACTGTGTGACTTTGTATAACCCTGGAAAACATTGTTTACCTTCGTTTCTTGGTACAATTTGAATGAGAACCTTAAAAATGTTAAAGAAGTAAAGTGAAATGTAATGATCCAAATAATGCATAGCTCAAATCTCAAATATCATGATATATATTTTACTACTGTTCACTTCTATTCTACAGATGACCTGGCTTGATCTGAAAACCTCTCGCTGTATTCGTCATTTCCACATGTTCATCACTGTCTACAAACACACAACAATGCAACACACATCCCCCTGTCTTGCCAAGGACACACTGGACTGGAATTTGTAAGAGCTGACTCAGGATCAGACAGCCCCAGGCTGCGGGCCAGGCTTTCCCTAATCACAGAGAGCCATCTCGTAATATTCTGCTGAGATCAGCGAAAGCTTTTGATACCCTTATATCCAGCACAGCTCACGACTCCTGCAGGCCTCGGACATGCCGGTGCAGAGACGGGACTTGACGGTGTCTTTTCCTGCCACACAAACATTCACGCTCAGTGAGCAAGAGAAAGGATAATTGCCTCAGCGCTAATGAGCTAAAGCTAATTATACGCAGACGTATTGAGGTATTTGTGTGAACCATTGTTCGAGGTCATAATGCATAACTGTGTTCATGAGGACGCCAGAAATTAAACTGTGCATGCTGCAATACAAGAAAGTCCCAACCCGTCACATGTTAAATTACATGATAAAAGCGGGTTCAGTGACGGGTCAAAGGTGATTTCTGCAAAACAGTAATACATGTCCATCTGTTTCTGTGTCAAAAGACTAAATCATTAAAATACTTAATTTCTCATCTACCAAACCACTTAATCCTTCTAGGGCTGCGATGAGGCTGGAGCCTATCGCAACCAAAACTGTTCGAAGGCGGGGTATCGCTGAACAGCTCGCCAGACCATCGCAGGGCAACGCACACAGCCATCAACACTCACACCTAAGGTCAATTTGGAACAGCCAATTAGCCTAGTGTGCATGTGTTTGGACTGTCGGAGGAAACCGGAGTACCTGGAGGAAACCCACACAAGCACGTGGAGAACGTTCAAACTCCACACAAACACCCTCGCTGAACCCACGACTCAAACCCAGGACCTTCTTGCTGTGAGGCGGACATGCTAACCACTTCGCCATCATGCTGCATGAATTCAGTCTTCAAACATGTTTTGATTGAGTAGGTGAGGGGGGATAAAAACAAGGTGAATTTGAAATAAGTGGTTACGGTCATGGCTTGTGACTGGAGGCTCTCAGAGAGCCAGCGTTGGGGGTTTGATCAACACTCTTAACCCTCAATTATGTGCTTATGCAAGCTCTGTAATTGGATCGGATTCTGCCTCACTTCTAAGTCGCTCTGGATAAAACCATCTGCCGACTGAATAAATGCAAATGAAAAAAAACAAAAAAAAACAGCCACAAATCCAGTCCATTGCATGATTATATCTAATCTACATCATGCCACTGCACTTGGCTCTATGTCCCAGTGCAGTGAACATGCCATCTGACTGAATCTCTCCCCCACAATCCCCATTTATTTCCCCTCCAGCAAACAGGCCCGTCAAACAGATATAAATAGCTGTTATTATATGGAAGCGCACAGCAAGCATACCTCCTCTCGGGGGGCGTCTGCGCTGCTGCCATGGTAACCGGGTGCCATCAGAGCGTCGCAGCAAGTGACATCAGCACTCACGAGTTCACAGTGAGGCTAACACATGGCTGCGTCAGGCCTGGCTTCCTCATGGATATTCTCTCCTCCGGGCCTCTATCTATCTGCCTTGGAGATTTGCAGCATGCCTTTTTTTGTTCCTCCCTCCCTACCCTGGCGACGTGTCAGGATCTTTTTGAATAACAAAACGTGACATGGGAGGGAGTGTTCAGCGAGGCAGCTCCCCTCCGATTCCTTCGCAAACAAAATAGTGCCGGCAAGCACAAGAGGAATTTTCCAGAGTGCTGACAAGAGCAAGTGACAGAAGAGACAGGGCCAGAGATCTGATATCTGCCTCAATCTTTTTAGCTGATTGTATGCTATTCTTATAGCGCTTACTGTTACATTACAAAGACTGCCGGGTCAAAACTTTTAAACACACCTTATGTTATGTTATGATGTGATCCTTTCACCTAGTAAAGTGTAAAATTGTGCCAGAGTTCAGAAATGTACACTGGCTTCACAGATAATTGAACATGTCTTGTGCAAACTATGGGTTATGTGAATACAAAAGAATAATAAAACAGTAAATTGAATAATCTGTAAACTGCAAAATAAAAAAGTACCACAAGGAAAGAACAAAAAAAGAAACCCTCCCTGGCTGTGTTTTTTAACAAGGACAGGTTGTGCAGACGTCTCTGCCGAGCTGCAGCAGCTGATGACGCAGGGAGGACGAGGGGTAAAGGGGTTGGGAAGGGGGGGATTTTGGAACAGGAGGAGGAGGAGGAGGAGGAAGAACAGGAGGACGAAGACTGGCCTGCTGAGACTGGTCCTTTCAGAGAGAGACTAAGGCAGGCACATCGCTGACGCACACACAAGCTCTGTTACCAGGAGGCTGGCGGCCATAAAGCCAGTCATCCTTTTCACACCTCCACCCACCTGCCAGCCAGCCTCCTCTAATCCCAGCCTTAATGAGCGCAGCGTGGATCTGGACACCAGCGCTCCAGAGGCTTCCAGCCAGGTTGGGTCCATCACGCCATCTCAGAGAAAACTCCACACTCACCACACTGTATCTAGAGTGTTCTTCTACCGTACACACAGCTGGAGATAAGAGCGTTTTTCTTTGCTAGTCTTTCCACATGCATCAATAAGCCCTTTGAAGCCATGACACTCTTGCCAATTTACTGGTTGTCCTTACTTGGTCCACAGAGTTGGTAGGCATGAGACCCATTACACCAGAAACCCCTCACAAGACCTTCTGCTTTGGAATTCCAGTTGTTTTGCCATCATAATGTGACCCTTGTCAGAGTTACTCCTTGTGCTTTGCTCATTTTTCCAGCTTTCAACACATCAACCAGGAGTTCACTTTCTGTATAATACATCCCACTGTAATGAGATAATCAAAGTTATTCACAGTCAAGCTGAGGAGGTCTATCGGGTCCTTTTGGCCTGTGGGACTACCAAGCCAGCGGACAGGTACCGACAGATGAAATGTGCTGCAGCTTGTGCTGTCGCCAATGCAAAATCTCGGGCGTGGAATGCCCCAAGTGGAGGAGTTCAAGTATCTCGGTGTCTTGTTCACGAGTGAGGGAAGGATGGAATGGGAGATCGACAGGCAGATCGATGCAGCCTCTGCTGTAAAGCAGAGCTTGTACCGGTCTGTTGTGGTGAAGAGGAAGCTGAACCGGAAGGCAAAGCTCTCAATTTACCAGTAGATTTACGTTCCTACCCTCACTTATGGTCATGAGCTTTGGGAAGTGACTGAAAGAACAAGAATGCGAATACAAGCAGCTGAAATAAGCTTCCTTCGCAGGGTGGCAGGGCTCTCCATTAGAGATAGGGTGAGAAGTTCGGTCATCCGGGAGGAGCTTGGAGTAGAACCGCTGCTCCTCCGCGTTGAGAGGAGTCAGTTGAAGTGGCTCCGGCATCTGATTAGAATGCCTCCTGAACGCCTCCCTGGTGTGGTGTTTCAGGCATGTCCATCCGGGAAGAGCCCCCGTGTTGACCAAGAACATGCTGGAGGGACTATGTCTCTCGGCTGGTTTGGGAACGCCTCGGTGTCACCCCAGAAGAGCTGGAGGAAGTGGCTGGGGAGAGGGACGTCTGGACCTCACTGCTTAGGCTGCTGTCCTCGAGACCCAACCCAGGATTAAGCGGAAGACGAATATGAATGTTATTCACGTCCTCTGTCAGTCATAATGTTTTTCAAGTTATTTAATGTTATCTAATGTTTATTTTTGCTGTATTGCATCTCATTACATTTTAATTCCGAAAGCTCCTCTGCAGACAGTTTCAGAGCTTTTTACAGCTCATTTACTCTCATACTACACGTTCAATAAATACAATACACACCTGTGAATAAGGCATTACCATCCTTGTGTGTAAAGCTATGGTGCCACAAAGACTAACAAAAGGACCAAGCGCCAAAACCAACAGCCTCTTGAACAAAAACAAACACATGGAGGGTATAGAAAAGTGCCTTCCGTTGACATCAAAGCTCAAACAAACTAGCGTTTAAATGCCACTTGTGCTGAGGATACTCATGGTCTCGATATGGAAAGATTAATTTCCATTTAATTCATGTTGGCTAAAAAATTAAAGGCAAAATCTGTGACAAATTGAAAAGGTGGATATTTTTGTTCACAAGCTTTTCACTTTGATAGGCTAATAAAAGAGCAACAGTACGCCGCTGAAGCACAGAACGCCAAGGTCAAGAGCATCTCACTGTCGCAGTTATGGTTCACTTATAAAACGAGAGCTCTGTGAATACAGAACTATAGAGAAATGTGTGTAAGAGTGAAGAAGAAGAAAAAGGAGAAAAATAATAAGAAGAAGAAGGCGGCTTTGGGTTAAGTGCCAACATTTAAGAGGCTTCGTGTAGCTTAATCTCCTCACACGGACCTGCAGGTGGCCAGAACAGTAAATAACCTCCTCCTCATGTTTCATCTTTGGACTTTATCTGACTTTTTTTTTCTTTTTACAAAGTTCAAACATTTGAATGATGCCAAATACAATGTCAGGAGTACTGAACCTTTAAGTCAACATGTCGGAGAGAAACAAATCCTCCCCCACAGCCATCGGTCACGGTGGGCTGCGGTCAAACCAGATCGCGGCTCCAAAGAAAGCAAAACAACACCCAGTTCTACGTCCTTTTGTTTTCTCTCAGCCTATCTCTGCTAACATTGACTTTGGGCTTTGGCCAGTGCAGGACGTGTAGAAGACGGATTCATGTTTTTGTTTTGTTTTTTGTCTTTACAATAGAGGCCCAGCAGAGATGGAAACCTGATGTCCAGTCAAACTAGAACTTCAGGTTCCAAGCCAAGCATCGATGAAGCTTCTCAACAGACTTTAATGTAAATTATTTAATGCATGGAGAATGACTAGCCACTGCTCGGGGCTAGCAGTTGTGTATCTCTTTGCAGCATTCTCCCAGTTTAGCATTCGAGACGGCATGAAAACCAGTCCTGCTGAGTCCACAGAAGCTGCAAATAGCTCTTCTAACAACTGGCTAGAGATTGCCCCCAACACCAGTAGCCACACTCCACCCCCAACACATTCCCTTCATATGAAAGCAAATGTTAAGGAGACTTATGTTGTTTGTGTGGGGGGGGGGGGGGGGGAAGGGGGGGGGGGGGGGGGGGGGGGGGGGGGGGGGGGGGGGGGGGGGGGGGGGGGGGGGG
>JBCNYH010000008.1:18917786-18933023 GCA_039654325.1 Tandanus tandanus | reverse complement strand
AAGGTTAAGGGGGTGTTTTGTCTATTTTCGGTAGAAAAGAAATGTGAAGGGGACCCATGGTTTTTATAGACCCCCCCCCCCCCCCCCCCCCCTTTTTTTTAAAGAGTCTCCATTTTGGTGGAGTTTTGGTGTTGCATGGACCTTTCATGAACACTCTCTCACACACACACACACACACACACACACACACACACACACACACACAGCAGGTAGTTAGGGGATCACAGCCAGCACCGAGAACAATACATTGGTGCAAGTGTGCCGTTAGGTTTCCTAGCAACCCCGACTCAGGGGCCTTCAGTGGTGTTTTTCCAGAGTGGGATTTTCCCAAAGACTGAAAACGTCTCCAGAAAATTAGCTTAAGCTAACGGACACCCCACCTGTATAAGACGGCCAACTCAATAATACTCCTATAGACAATAATCATCATTGGGGGGGGGTTTGGGGTGTGGAAGTCCTTCGATTCATCATACATGTCACCCCCCTCTTTTTATATCTCTGCAAACACAATCCACTACAGAACTCTTTCATTTTAAGCAGGCTCCGATTTGAACGGGGGTGGCAATGTACACTTGCTAATTGAGAACAAAAAGGCAGAGCTGAAGAGCTGCGTCACTGGATCTGTGTGTTATGGCAACATTGTGCTGCCCGTGCAGAAAGAGGTAAACACACGCACGGTGCTACCATGGCAACGCGTCCATGACGTCCGCACACATGATGGACGGCTAAAGGGCATGGCCACGCCTGTCTCGTCAGAGCTGCAGAGGGGCTTAAAAAAAAACACCAACGACAATGTAACACACATTAGATATTTCAGTGGTGCTGTTTTAATGCTAATGAAGAAATGATCAAACTCTGTAGGCTAATAATCAGTTATAAAATATATAAAACAAATTCATGGTCCGAATAAATAAAATATATGACACTGTTTCATTTACGAAGTTCATTAGCTAGGTAATAATGATTATTGCTAACTGATTGAGGAATTAGCATTAAATTAGCCACATGTTGCATGCTACTTTTTTTTTTTTTTTTTTTTTTTTAAACAAAGCCACCCCCAAAACTCTGTTCACCAGAAAGAACTCATGACCAAACAGTAATTCCGACCTATGTTAGAAAAATTTAAAGTACTCACAAACAACATTATTTTAAAATACAAGGGCAAATATAGCACAATAAACCTAACTAATAAGCATAGTTATGCTAGCAAGCCTTCACTGGTAAACAAATCACACAAATAGGTGTATAAGTGTACAACATGTTGTAGGATATTATCTATAATTCAGATTAGCATGCTTATTAGCAACAGCTATATGGCTATAGCAGCCTTTGCTAATTCACACAATATGTGATTTAAAACAAAATGTGAAAATATCTTAGCAAACACATATTACTTTAAAGCAGAGTAAAAGCACGTTACTATGATTACATTCTTCTTAATAGCATTTTAATGCTAGTAATGTTAGCATGCCTGACTTTAACTATCAAAGTTAATCAACAGTATTGTGTGTATTATTATCTCCACCAAGGGAATAAGATTGGTTGTGTCTCTGTCTGTGTTTGTTACCACAATAACTCAAAAATTAACGGACGGATTCCCACACAATTTCAACCAAATGTGGGTCTTTTGCCAACAAAGAACTGATTAAGATTTGGGTGTGATCCAGATCCAGATCCAGGATGGTTTCAAAGGATTTTTTTAAACATTACTCACTAGGGCAAGGATGAGGAAATCACTCAGAATGCCCCAAGAAAAAAAAATACAGAGCTCAAAAATAAGTGCCAAACTGGTCACAAGGGGGCACTGTAATTCTACACCTTCTCCCACTATAACCCATGTAAAGATGAGATTGCACTACACTGGTGGTGGTTTGCACTTTCTGAGTGCATTTCTTGTTATTGATTTATTTTTAAAATTATTTTTATTATCGAATATATTTTAAAAGACAGACAATCTGTACCATCCTTATTTGTTTGCAACGAACAGAAAATGAACAGAAACATAACAGGTAGTTCACATCAACAGAAGTATGCTAGCAAAGTGATGCTTATTCTGATCACTGAACTGAAAGTGAAATTTTCACCTGCCGTGAAAAGCAGATACTACCAGCAAACTGTTTGTTTTCATGGCTGGTTTATCAGAGCTAAATATATGTAACTGAAATGCTGCTGACTAAAGAGGAGTCAGATGGTAGGAGAAATAATTGGCACTGCAATAATAGCTAATAAATGAGTAAAAATCAATCTGACCGCTTCAGTTGCTCATGAGCATAAACCAGCGTCTCGTTCGTACACTTAAAGTAGTAAAGCTACTGAGGTCAGGTGCCAGACAAGCATTTTGAATAACAAATAAGATTCTTTGAAACATCTCAACATCAACTTTAAACTGCACCTGTGTCATGGAACGTGTGAAATGATAGCAAAGAAGAGATCAGTCAATATTTACATCGTAGTAAATAAATTCAACATTAAATTTTAGCCTTTTTAGCAATCACAATGCGGTATAATAAAACAGTGAGACTGGAAAAAACGACTTAGCAACACAAACCAAAACTAAATATCACCAGACAACGATGATGGAGCTTTCTAGCAAATGTATTGAATCTGACACTGGAGCCTCCTTTAATCCATGTTTAATAACGGTCTCTTTACAGAAAACCATGTAGATATATTTACATGTTACCTAACATATATTTTTTGTATTTATTGTTCGTTATTAATCCATATGGCACATCACCCAAGTTCCCATTATTGACCTATTACATCACTATAGAAACTATAACATGCAAGAATTATAATATTTAACAATTATTTGTTCAATTTAGCAACATCCACCAAGTCTGGGGCGAATAATTGTTTTAGTATACACTACATGGGAACATAAGCAAAAAGGAGCACACTTAAAAAAATACTGGTTTATAAAAAAAAAATAAAAATCAATCACAACAGACACATAAGCAAGAGCAATAGAGCTGTGTAACAACATCTCTTTTAGTTTAAGTATATACTACGTGGGCGGCATGGTGGCGTAGTGGTTAGCATGTCCACCTCACAGCAACGAGGTCCTGGGGTCGAATCACGGGCTCGGTGAGGGCATTTCTGTGTGGAGTCTGCATGTTCTCCCTGTCCTTGCAAAGTTTTCCCTTGGGCACTTCAGTTTCCTCCCACAGTCCAAAGACATGCACACTAACCTAACTGGCTGTTCCAAACTGCCCCTAGGTGTGGTTGTAAATGGTTGTATGTGTTTTGGCCTTATGAGGGACTGGCGAGCTGTTCAGGGTGTACCCTGCCTTCAGCCAGAGTCAGCTGGGTGGTTCAGCAAATAAACACATACTACACAAAAACTTAAGGAAAAGATAAAATAGTAAAGAAAAAATAGTTTATTTTCACATGTTTTAACCGTTACACAGGCAGGTCAGGTGAGTGCTATGTAGCTAACGGCCTTTGTTTAGCCTACTCATTGGGAGTTTAGTACATACTACACTGAAACGTCATTAAACCTTGCTCTGTAAAGGTGTTGTAGTGTATATATACTACACAAAAAATACAAGAAAAACAAACTAAAACGAGATGTTAATGATACATTTTTCCATTTCAAAGCGTGATAAAACTTTCTCTAAGTGACCGTGACAAACTGTGAGCGTCCGACATTTTGATTCAAGCGTTATCCACTCAGATTAATGGTTTTTAAATCCTGTGATAGTCGACCAATCAGATCACACCATTGCCATGTAGGATACACTAATAGTATATAATATGATTTGGCTGCATGCGTGTTTGTTTAGTTAGATATTTAGGATTTTTGAAAGGAATGTAAAAAAAAGCGTTAATATCTAACCCTAAATTGACTAAATAACCTATCATAGATGACAATACTGAAGGCAGTGAATGTATAATATTAAATGTATTCATGTTTGTTCTTGAGCACGTCTCCAATCTCACTGAGCAGGACATGGTCTGCAGCAATGACTGACTTCTATCATCGTTGTCATCACAGCAGGGAGTGTGTGAGTGTTGCTGAAGGGGTTTCCACTAATCAGGGGTCTCCTAATGTCCCACTGTGCGACTGTATGCTCTAATAACTCCTACACGAAGCCGTTTGGTCTTGACTTGACATATGGATGATCCCCTTTCCCTGTTGCTCTGTGGCAGGCCTGGGGTTTGAACTCCTTCCCAAACGCGACCTTTCTCATCGTGTATATTGAAGACGCCATCAGATCTGGTATTACCACCCAAATTTGGCACAGATGCAATGAAGCAACTAAAAAAAAGCTCACTTTGATAACACATTCCTCTCCCAATTTATCCATCCACAGCAGCGCGAGTCCAATATAGCATGGCAGGGGGAAAAAATAGATCTTCTCACAGAAAGAAAAGAGGGAGGGCTGTGTGTTGGGGGGATGCTGTTACTGCAATCACCTGCTCTGCTGTACCCCCTCCTTCTTCTCCCTGAAAACACACACAGCCTGCTGGGAGACCCAACCCTTTTAAACATCTGGTTGGTTTCTTCCCTTCTTTATCCCGCCCCTTTCCTCCCCCTCTCGTCTGGCCTCTTCGCACATCACATGTCATTTTCTTATTTAACAATCAACCCCTGAAAACACCAGGCGGGGGGACGAAAGACGAGCCAAATATAGAAGCAGCCATAATAGCACGCAGCTTTATCACACTCTTTTTCCAAAGCAGGGCCCATAAGGGTGAAATCAGCAAATGCTGCTAAGTTTCTGTTCTCCCTGTATATTAAAAAAGCCTAATTGTGTCTCTTTGTTTGTCTGCGTCGGAGGAAGTCGGTTTTCAGAAACGCATCGAGACACAAAGCAACGTCCTCCCTACAGGAACGGACTCACACGACTCCTCCATCAACTCCCACACTGAATTTGCTTTATTGTAACAACAAAACAATCATGGCTCTTACATAATCATGAGCATTGCAACAGTACACACTGATTAAAAACAGCACTAATACTCTTATTATATCAGTATATTATTGCTATATACTGTACTTCTGTAATAGGTAATGACCAGGGATAACAGTATTTTAATATTATTCTATAAACTGCTAAAATCTCTCTCGTTAACACTTCACCTGCCCGATATTGTATTTACTGTTCTAAACAAGACTAAACCTCATGATACTGTTAGCCATATAAGGCTTAATTTCTGCATTATTTATCGAGCAGAAGACACAATTTACATTGGCGTGCCTTCTTAATTTGTCTATTTATAAGGATGCTAACAGTTTTGGAACAATCAAATTAATATTTATTTATTAGCATCTACCAATTTTCTTTAAATCTTCAATTTTAGGGAAAGGTTTGACGGTTAGCATATCAGCAAAACTGAGTACTAACAACTGAAATGAATATATGAAATTCTTTAAAAAAGAAAGCATGGTTTTGGGTTATAATGTTATCATAGGTAGGTCTCTCAGAATGAATACACAACTGCATAATTTAAATCATTTGACCTGATCAGCAAAGAATACTGGCAAGCTGAGGATACTATAATCAAATAGATACGTTATCGGTAAATCTAGGTCAAAAACCTAAAAAACTAAACTGTCGGTTACAGTATTCAAATTTTTCAAATTATTATTTCACTTTTTATTTGAGGCCTATATATTTGTAAATTTGAGATATGCGAGTTATTATTTAGGGGCTGTATATTTGAGTTATTACTTGGAGCCTGTTTGAGTTATTATTTGGGATCTTTGTATTTGATTTATTATTTGAGTTATAATTTGGGAGCTGTATATTTGAGTTATTATTGGAGTTACAAATTGGAACCTGTATATTTGAGTTATTATTTGGGACCTTTGTATTAAATTTATTATTTGAGTTATTATTTGAGAGATATTTGAGTTATCACTTGAGGACTACATATTGGAGTTACAACTAGGATCCTGTATATTTGATTTTATTATTACATTTGTATATTATTTCAGTATGTATTTAAGACTAGATGTGCCTCATTATCTTACATTTGCGTTATCATTTGAGTTGTTATTTGAAACTATATTTGAATAAAAGTGTTTGAGTTCACATTTTTATATTTAAGGGTTTTTTGTTTTCTACCACATTTAATCATCTGCCAAAATGTTTATAATTGTGGCAAAATCACAACAAGGATTTTGATACAGTACATCTCATCTTCACGCTGATATGGTCCACAGGCTGAGCGCAGACTTGAGTAGGACGCATCATGGGAAATACACACAAAGGATTAGCTGGCAGGCATTGTACGAACATGTTTAGTTCCAACAAGCAAAATCAGATGTTTTTTAACTTCCCAAAATATGCTTGTAAATCCGAAACCCAAGAGATGGTGCTTATGCTAGACCAATACGGGAGGAACATCTCGTATAAAAAATAAAAAAAAAGTGTGCGAGGTTGGCGCCAGGCTGGAATCACGAAGCCAGTGTGTAAAATCTACAGCATCGCCTCATAGTATTTCAGCTCTGAAGCACCATCATCCACTCATAAGTACAGCAAGGTGTGGGAAAAAAAACTGGCCTGAAGTGGAATAACAAAGAGCTTTTTGGTGAGAATCTAATGCGAGTTCAAGCCTCTTTTGATTGCGCAGAAGTGCAGGTGGCGATGAGAGACAGGTGGGAGGAGGGCATCTGGAGTGTGACAACCACTTCAGCTGTGCTTATTCAACACAGGAATTAACAGACCGTTTAGAGCCTGTTACACTCAGTGAGAGTCGCCGAGCTCCACTCCGTTCTCCCTGAACGACCCTCGTGTGTCCACTCTCTCCGTACTAAAGGGAGCTGAGATTGCTCGACCTCCTGCGTTCAAACGCTGATATGTAATATTATTATTGTAGAGATCTCCTGACCTGGTACAGTATAAACTCTCTACCTACGACCTTATAAAAATTTTCATATCTATTATACCTATTTTCATATCTGACAACAATTTTTGTATAATTTGTTCATTTATTAGGAATGTTCTAAATCTTTAAAGTTTTTGTTAAAGCAAAAGCATATTAGAATAAAAAAAATATATATAGTTTTTAAAGGAAAACTAAAGAAATTCAAATTTAATATGCAATACTGATCAGACCTGGCACTGATATGTCCTGGCGAGACAGAAAAAAAAAAATCTCACACCTCATATGCTAATGAGCTCTGCACCTGTAAATGAAGCAAGAGCTACCCTGCAGTCACGCTGTACTACGACTTTGCCTGCAGAGCAAAAGAGGAAAAGGGCCTGACCAGCAAAAACGTCCGCAAAGACTTAAAGAGGAAGCTGACGGGGCAATTCCTCAATAGTCACGACCCTGACACTTCAGGAAGTTGTGAAAGGGCTTAAAAAGAAGGCCTTGGACTACAGATGGAGGAGAGCATGGCCAAACTTCCTGTCCTGACAGGAAGCAGAACTGAAAGCAGCCGTTCAGTTTAAGGTACTAAAATAGAGCGAGTAGGCAAGTGCTGATGTTAGAGTTTCATAACACGAGATTGTAGTTTAGAAAACTGCTCCATGTGTGTGCTGCTTTATTGATCTAAAAACAGTAATAAAGTCCAGCATTGTTTAATAAAATAATACTAAAGTAAATGAGTAAAATATAAGAAGTGGCAGAAGTCAAATCATTTGCCAAACCGCTTAATCAGTTACTAAGCCTATCATGGCCGACACTGGGCAAACAATCCACCATAGGGCCAACACACACACACACACAACAGTTCACACTCACACCTAGGGGTAATTTAAAACAGCCAATTAGCCTAATGTGCATGTCTTTGGACTGAGGGAGGAAACCGGAGAACCCGGAGTAAATTTAAACAATCACGAGGAGAACCTGCAAAGTCCACACAGAAACGTCCTCGCCGAGTCTGGAACTCAAACCCAGGACCTTCTTGCTGTGAGGCGGCCGTGCCAACCACTACGCCACCGTGCCGCCTCAGATCAAATTGTGTAAAGATAAAGAAAAACTCACTAAAAGTTTCTAACAGCAAAGCAAACAACTTGATTCTGCATGGCAGTACGTCCATCCGTCCAGTGTCCGTACGCTTCCCGATGCTGTTTGGCTGTTATGCTCTTTAGCAGAAACCTGACGTGTGCCGACATCCAGGAATGTATAAAAAGACGAAAACTTTTTCCTCCCCCGAGACAACATTTAAACAACAACAAATGTAACTTATTTTTAATTAATATATTACAGATTTTTCCAGAGAACGTGGCGTATATTTTTAAAACATCGACAGAATAATCAATTAATGAAAAAGAAACACAGCCCACAAAAATCTCACGGGGAGCTCCGATTTTAGGCGGCGTCTAAATGTGTATAATATCACAATGTCCCGTGTATCTGATTATCGAAACAGCCCAAGAATTACGGAACAGGTGCAATTTTTATTGTAATTCTTACGCCGCTTGACTGTTTATTTTATTGTGGGACATTTTGAAATTTGTGTTTTAAAAGTCTAGATTTCTAGAATTTCAATCCATTTCCTAATGAAATAAAAGAGCGTCCACCACGTACGGCGTTTCATCATTTCTGCCACTTTCGTTTCTCTTTTTTACGTCACTTCCACCATTTTGTCGTTAGTGCTCGGTATGGCGTCACTGTCTTTTCAACCACATAAAAGATGAATTTAATTTATCTTAATGTTTGGCATTGCCCTGCGATGGCCTGGCGAGCTGTCCAGGGTGTACCCTGCCCTCGCCCAGAGTCGGTTGAGATGGGCGTCAGCCTCCCCGCGACCCTAATTAGGATTAAGCGCTTTAGAACATGAATGAATGAATGAATGTTTGGCATTAAAAAATACCATTACCTCCTCCCATGAGGTCATGTTTTACTCTCGTTTGGTGTGTTAGATTTTTAGTTCCGATTTCCTGAAATTTCTACCAGGGACAGGACTGTGGACGAGGAAGACTCCATTAGATTTTGGAGATGATCCGGATCAAAATCTGGATTCGGGAGTTTTTTTAAAGGATTCTTTAACATTGTGAGAGTGGACAATTTTTGACATTTTGGCTCATATGGGAGATTGCACTGCAGTGCTTGGCGGAGGTTTGCGCTCTCCTAATACTCTTGTTCAGTATAAAATAGCAGAGAAAAATTATGTTTTGATGGAAATGACAATGGCACAAAGTTATTCTTGTGCTTGTAAAGAATCCGACTGAACAACAACATGCAACACATGCACCAGGAACCTGTATGTTGTTGCTAAACTCAGACGTTGTTCATTTTCTAATCTTAGTTCTGCTCATCAGACATTAGAGCTTAATTTAACAAGCGGAAGCTCAGTGGTCAAGTCTGCACTAGTCACCACAAGGCTGCGATATCAAATCCCATAAATACTAAAGAGCCACAGTTGAAGAATCATTTACGGGTGAATCTGTGAAACTCCATGACAATTACTTGGAGCCAGATTGCAAAGGTTGAGGTCAAAGTTTGAGATAAAAACTGAGATGAGTTTCTTCTCTAAAGAATTCAAAATACTTTGCTGCCACTTGTTTATTATTATCACTTTTATATGATGGGTTAGATTTATTGCGACTGAATCACAAATGATGGTGGCGTAGTGGTTAGCATATCCACCTCACAGCCAGAAGGTCCTGGGTTCGAGTCCCAGGCTCGGTGAGAGTGTTTCTGTGGGGAGTTTGCATGTTATCCTTGTGCTTGCATGGGTTTCCTCCGGGTACTCCGGTTTCCTCCCACAGTCCAAAGACATGCACATTAGGCTAACTGGCTGTTCCAAATCGCCCCTAGGTGTAAATAAGGTTATATACACAAGGTATAGAAGAATATGGGCTACTAAAAGGGACAAAACAGAATATCGCTGGAGGAGTAAAGACTCACCTGAATCAGATCAGGCATTTATTACTCACTCACTCATTTGCAGAACTTTTTAATCCCATTAGGGTCGCGGGGAGGCTGGAGTCTATCTCAGTCGGCACTGGGAGAAGGCGGGGTACACCCTGAATAGCTCACCACACCATCGAAGGGCCAACACACACATCCATTCACACTCACTCCTAGGCTGTGGAAGGAGACCAGAGTACCTGGAGGAAAGCACGGGGAGAACATGCAAACTCCACACAGAAACGCCCTCGCTGAGCCCGGGACTCGAACCCAGGACCTTCTTGCTGTGAGGCAGACGTGCTAACCACTACGCCACCGTGCTGCTAAGGTATTTATTAACCCACGCTTATTGAAAATGGGTTGGTTTGGAAATTTTTAATGCTGTAATCCATGAGTCGACACACATGACATTCATTAACAAGACTGTAGTCTGAGAAAGAGAATGTCATGATGCTCATAACATGTTCGTGTTCACCACAGGACCTCTTCACCCACTGGTACTTAAACGGAAAATTTATTTTAAAAAATCAATTTAATGAAATCAATGCTGCATGCAATATATAGGCCACACACACACACACACAAGCCTCACTTGCATTTCATAAACAATACCCGATGCATCTTTGCAAACAAACCCTGGTGTCACTTCACAGCATCTCACCCTGAAACACTATCATTAACTGTATTCATCATTCACGAATCTCTCTAAACAACAGAACAGAGCCTTTCCAGCTTGCATCTCGGCTCTGGGGCAGCATAAAACCCCTCCTGCAGATTCCCAAAATACGCTTGCAGTTTCATACTGCTTACCCTTGTGCCAACGAGCAAAAACCCAACGCAGACAGAATGTTGCAGGGGGTGCACGGTGATGTGCGCAGTCTGGTGCTCCAGTGTCTGGACTGTATACACAGTGTGCATGCATGCATCATGGATCTCATAATGCACGTGAGCCTATGAATTAGGAGTGTGTATTGTTTGTTCTGCTGTTGGTCCAGGATCACTTTAGTACACACAACATATACCTACCTATATGAAGCCATGCCTTAACCCATCCTGCTTGTGGTGATTCTTAAAACTTAGCAACAAAAGCATGCAGAGAAATTGTTTTTTTTAAGGTCGGTACTGGATCAGTAAAGGGTTCTGAGCTGAGTGGAAAAAAAAAGAAAAGGAGTTGGAGCTTAGCATCTGTGGCAGGAAAGCCTCACTTCACCTTGTGCAGTAGTTACTAATTCTGTACAACTGCGCACGTGCATGTAGTGCATGATATGCATCTTTCCTGTCTACAGAATAACCATCAGGATGCATGGTCCATCATGCACGCGCCAGCATCCATAAACGCACGCGCACAAATAAAGCAAGGAATGCAAATGTAGCAAAGGAAGGTGACTACTCATAGATACCCCACGCGCCGCGCGTGCGCGCGTGCGTGCGTACAAGCGTTATTACCTCCAGCGCGCGGATCTCATGCTGCGTGAGGTCGTTGCTGGCGGCGCACTTGGTGCGCAGGCCCTGCAGGCTGGACAGCGAGATGTCGATCATGTTCTGGAGGAGCTCGCACTGGCGCAGCGCCGCCTCGCCGCCTCCATCGCTCGGCATCGGGCACGGCGAGGTACGCACCGCGGACACACCACAAGAACGCGCGAATGCGCCACCGGAGGCGCGCCGCACGCACTTCGGCTCGAGCAGAGAGAGAGAGGGCGGCGTCGCGGTGGCGGCGGGGTGGCGATGCTCCTCCGGTCTGCGAGCTCCGATCCCACCGGCTGTGTTTCCGCGAGATCCGTGCACTGTCCTCCGCGGACTGCCCTCCTCCTGTCCCTCTCTCCCCAGCAGCCTCTCCCGTTAGGCTGCTGCTGCTGGGCACTTTCACAGCCCCCCACCCACCCCTTATTCGTCAGTCAGCTGTGAGAAACGTCGCAAGGGCGCGGTGCATGCTGGGAAATGAAGTGCAAAACAGAAATGGCTGATTTTACCACACACACTTTACAAGTGTATCCTAGAGACCATCCTCATCCTATAAAACTTGTATTAAATGTTTATAACATGTTGCATTGTTACATCAGTCACTCAGTTTTCCACTAAAAGTCAGTCCCCTTTAAATAAATTCTATTAAAATGTAATGAAATTCTTGGCTAGCTATCTACTGGTTCTCTAGGCGGGTATGATAATGACCCTAGGTTGGGTGGAGGGGCTAATAAATCATCATGCACCTGAGTAACATGTTAGAAACATTAACACTAATAATATTCATGCCTCAATAACTTTTTTAAATGTTATCATGTTACCCGGCTAGCTACAACGCCACACAAACAGTTTTGTGGTAAATCTCAGGCATTGGGTGAAGGCGGGGTACACCCTGAACAGCTCACCAGAGCGCAGGGCGACACAAACACAACCATTCACGCTCACATCCACACCTAGGGTCAATTGGAACAGCCAGTTAGCCTAATGTGCATGTTTTTGGACTGTTGGAGGAAACCAGAAGACCCGAAGGAAACCCATGCAATCACAAGGAGAACATGCGAACTCCACACAGAACCCGAGCCCGGAAATCGAACCCTGGACCCGCTTACTGTGAAGGGGACGTGCTAGCCATTACAGGCAGCATTAATCTTAGAACCATAGTGTTAAGATGGCTAACTAACCAAAAGCTATTCAGTTTACGCTACAGCCTTAATAAAATTTTAATACCAAGGTATCTAGATGCCAGCAAAGCTAAAAGCAACACTGTGGTAAGTTTACTTTTTCAGGCAATATAATGTTAGACACAGTGATATAATGTGTATCACTGTGTCTAAATGGATATATATATAAATATCCAATCTAATGCCTAGCTAATCTGTTACATACTTAATAATATTTATAGACATTTAGCAAGTTATCTTGCTAGCTAATTTGTAAATTACTGTGTAAAGCTTAAATTTAGTTGTTTAAAGTAAAGTAGTCATTCATTCATTCATTTTCTAAGATGCTTAATCCTAATAGGGGTCACAGGGAGGCTGGTGCCCATCTCAGCCGACTCTGGGCGAAGGCAGGGTACACCCTGAACAGCTCACCAGGCCATCGCAGGGCCAACACACACCCAACCAATCACACTCACACTCACAACTAAGGGTAATTTGGAACAGCCAATTAGACTAATATGCATGTATTTGGACTGTGGGAGGAAACCGGAGTACCCGGAGGAAACCCATGCAAGCATGGGGAGAACATGCAAACTCCACACAAAAACACCCCATGCCCAGGAATTGAACCCAGGCCACTACACCACCTTGCCGTCTTAAATTATTATAAACAGAGAAATATTAAGTTATATAATGTTATCCTGCATTGAATAATTAATATTTATGCCAACACTATTAACAATTTAGCATTCTCATTATAGCTTAGTTGCCTTAAATCATGATTAAATCTCAGGCATGTGTGTTTATTCCCATTTTATTAAAAATTTACCAAAGAATTTGAAATCCTATGATTTGCAGGGTTGTAATTGCTTTTTTGAAATTGTTCTTTACTCCTGCCTCCCTCTGCTGGATTATCACTGGGTTCAAAACATCAATTAAATTTGCATTGCTGTGGCAGGGTGATGAGGTACAGTGGCAGGGTTACTTACACACACACACACACACACACACACACACACACACACACACACACACACACACACACCTACAACATACCTCATACAAAGAATCAGGATTTAAATGCAGATTACTTGTATATATGATATCTACGCATAAATTCTCGATTCTGATTGGTCGGAAGTGCTTAACGTGTTCATTCTCATATCTTACAGCTTACAAAGGGACTTATATAGTGGATGCTTCATATTAATTTATTTTAAATTGTTTGTTATAGTGAACCTTTCTCTAAGGAGAGTTTATTTAATGTTGATGGAAGGAGTCTCCAGTGTCACAAGGTAAAACTGTAACTTTAAATGTTCTGGTTGGACAGTGATATCTGGAACTTGTTTTGTCACAACAGAGAGATTTGTTATTTTCTATAATATTATTAATGCATTAGTTTTTTAAAATACCAAGACACACACCTCATAACAGCAGTCAAACCTCATACTCAACCTGGAAATCTGCAACTCGCTGATCAACTTACATGCAAATATACAAATTCCACTTGGAGGTGTGAGGAGATGCGAACACAGAGGGAGGTTGGGGGCTTTGGATGTGCTGATGGACCAGCCGTCCCAAATATTTCTCATGCTCCTGAAGGTGTGATGTTCTTCCATGTTAAACACTCCCATCTTGGCGCTGAGTCATTCTCCGAGCTCTGCACCCACTCCATCTGTCCCTTACTGAGTCTGTCTCCATCGCTCTCTCCATAGCTCCAGCCTAATCCTGCTTGCTCTCTACCTCCATTAGTTTAGCCTTTATTTTCAGAGTGGCGTACATATACTGTATACATGACTGCATAAAACTCTCAGGTACATGTAACAAAATTCTGTAAAGCAAAAAATATCATTTAACATCATATTGTGAAGGGGTGGTACGGTGGCGTAGTGGTTAGTACATCCACCTCACAGCAAGAAGGTCCTGAGTTCAAGTCCCAGGCTCAGCAAGGGCATTTCTGTGTGGAGTTTGCATGTCCTCCTCATGCTTGTGTGGGTTCCCTCCGGGTGCTCCGGTTTCCTCCGACAGTCCAAAGACAGGCACAGTAGGCTAATTGGCCAGTCCAGTTTGCCCTGAGATGTGTATTGACCCTGCTATGGTCTGGCGAACTATTCAGGGTGTACCCTGCCTTTGATCAGTGTCGGCTGAGATAGGCTCCAGCCTCCTCATGACCCTAATAGGATTAAACGGTTCGGAGAATGGATGGATGGATGGATGGATATTATTGTGAAGGCACCCTGGCGCCAAACTTGATCAGGAATTCTAACTTTGACGGCCCTAGAAATATGAATTACAGTTTAGAAGGAATTCAATGGTACTCACCTGGAAACAAGTTCGGAACTCCAATTTTGGGGCAACACTATATACTATAAAGCATGAAAAATGAAAAAACTTAAATGTTTGAAGCAATCAAAGAAAAATGGAGAGGAATGTGTCAAGTGTACTGTTGCTTCAAAACAATGTTGCCTTATGTATTTTACTCACCCCGTCTGCATCGTCTGACTTCTCCCCATTTCCCATCCTGAAATCCAACTCGCATTGAGTAAAATCAAGATATAACCTTTTTCTATGAACGGATAGCTAAGTCTGAACATCGGTGGACTGAGTGTATTGAAGTTAAAGGACACGATGTTTGAAGGATTTGAAAAAGTATTCAAGAGCCCTCCCATGGACCCACCACCTGTGGGAGGGACAATAGGGGTCGGGTGCAATGTGAGCCGGGTAGTAGCCGAAGGCGTGGGTTCTGCCGGACCGATCCTCGGCTACTGACTCTGGCTCTTGGGACATGGAATGTCACCTCTCT
>JBCNYH010000008.1:18881712-18895624 GCA_039654325.1 Tandanus tandanus | reverse complement strand
ACACACAAAACCTCAAGCATCTCTCTCTCTCTCTCTCTCTCTCACACACACACACACACACACACACACACACACACGTCGCACATGATCACCAATTACCACCAACCAGAAAGGGCGAGAGCAAGCACATGCTTCCTCCAACACACAATGTTAGCTGACTGCATTTTTTTGAGCTGCCACTCCTGCATATTTTGGAGGATCTTACCACACTCAGAGGAACACACTATCCGCCCCTTGTATGCATGACCTCACAGACACCCATGCCTGGCTAGTGCTTGCTTAAGTGTACAGGAAGCAGGCGTATGCCACCCCTTCATCCCTAAGAGCTCGGTTAATTAGATCTCATGGGCTCCTGGCCGTGGATGGCTGTATGCGTCAACCTGGAATCGAACTCACGATCTCCAAGATGATAAATTTGAGAGATTAATAGTAAAAATGCCCTATGAAATGTTATAGCTTTCCGGTAAACCTGCTTGGAATTGGTTCTGTATTTTTCCAAGTCACCCCACAGATAGATACAAATGTAAAAAATTTATTTTCTTTTGAGACTTTGTGACAGATTCAGTTCATATGAAAATTCCAGCGTCACAGACCCTCAATGGAAAGTCGTCTCATTTTGTATTCATAGACCACGTTGATCAGGATGCATCATGCATGCATCACCTCACATTCTGTCGTGCAATCTCACTGCCTGGAAGCCTCTACAGAAATAAATCAAACACTGGACTCCTGGCTTGCCAGTAGGGGGTGGACTGAAGTAGGAAATGGACAAGTATGGGCATACATGTGACACATACACCAGAAACACTCCGGGCTGTGTTCCGCAGAGAGCAGCGCAATCTCTGTCCTGATTACGTCTCAATCTCGCCGTTTCCAATCTTCCCACAAGCGTATGACTTTGGGCATCCCTGTTTCCTGTTTCCATGGCAACACCCATATTTCTGAGTGGGAAGGCAGCGTGGGTTTGAGCATGGAGGACGACAAGAAGGAAGTGGAGGAGGAGGAGGAGGAAGAGGAAGAAGAGGTATGCTCTGGCAGCTGCACCGAGACCTCATAGACGGCACCTGTCTGCATCTTAATGCATTACTTCACAGCCCACACAGAGCAACTGTAACCGTATAAGTGTTCCGGCTCTCACAGAGAGTCAGAGCTGCTACACTCAGAGCTAAAAACACACTTCTCAAAAAAAAAAAAAAAAAAGGGGTAATGATCTGAGACCAGAAACAGCTGATGTCATAAAACTCTGAGACGAGAGAGATTTTCCTGATCTGCAAAGTTAATTCCAAACTACTGCTATCTAGAGCATGCTATATTTTAGCATGCTCTGTGTCCTATGTTATTTGTAGCCACTACCAGATCTACTGCCTTGCTAAAATATCTGACTGTTAAACACAAATTCAAAATGACAGCTGTTACATGTCTATCTCAACTTTTATTCAATTTATTAAGCATTTGCTAACAATCTGGAACAAGAGTGTTAACAGACTGCCTTTATAACACATTCATAAACAATTCCTAATCAATACCGCATCGTTTATTAAAGGATTTTTGTGCATACTTTGTCAAATTGGTTTTTAAGCCTAAATAATCATTCATTCATTTGTCAAACCGCTTAATCCTATTAGGGTTGCAAGGAGGCTGGAGCCAATCACAGCTGACTCTGAGCAAAGACCGCAAAAGTCTGCAACAGAAATGAACACATAATGAGATTAACAACCAAACCATGGGTGTCTGACATATGGGGTCAGTACCAGCCAAACAAAGATTTCATTCATTCATTTATTTGTGCTTTCATTCATTTTTGCCGAACCGCTTAATCCTACTCCCCAACTGTGGGCAAAGGTAGGGTACACTCTGAACAGCTTGCCAGTCCTTCACAGGGTGAACACACACACACACACGCACTAAACCATTCACGCTCACACCAAGGGGCAATTTGGAACAGCCAATTAGCCTAATGTGCATGTCTTTGGATTGTAGGAGGAAACAGGCATACCCAGAGGAAACCCATGCAATCATGGAAAGAACGTGCAAACTCCACACAGAGGACAGGGCTCGAACCAAGGACCTTTTTGCATTGAGGAGGATGTACTAACCACTATGCCACCGTGCCACCAATATATATGTATAGAGAGAGAGAGAGAGAGAGAGAGATAGAGAGAGAGAGAGAGAGAGAGCTATAAGACCAAAGAACCTCAAGTGCCTTAAAATTTTAATTATAAGTGAGTTTCATGTAAATTATGTTTTAGTACAGACAGGGTGTCAAAATTATTGTGTATGGAAATCAGAATTATGGATGGCGTAGTGGTTAGCAGCAAGGTCCTGGGTTTGGCGAGGACATTTCTGTGTGGAGTTTGCATGTTCTCCCCATGGTTAATTGGGTTTCCTCTGGGTACTCCGGTTTCCTCCCACAATCCAAAGACATGAACATTAGGCAGATTGGCTGCTCCAAATTGTCCCTATGTGTGAGTATAAATGGTTGTGTGTGTTGGTCTTACCATATACTGGCGAGCTGTTCAGGGTGTACCCCGCCTTCGCCTAGAGTTGGCTGACATAGGCTCCATCCCCCATGTGACCCTAGTAGTATTCATCATTTCGGAAAATAGATGGATGGATGGTGAATCAGTACTATATTACAGAAGCAGTGGACAGAGATTAGGATGAAAAGCACAAAAGTAGTGGTTTAATGAGGTAACAGTAGTAAAGTAGCTGGAGACACCAGATTCACGGCTGCCCTAAAATCCCACTTGAGCTTAAATATCCTCATAAAGAACAAAGTTTGGAGACGTTGCAAAAATAACTAGAACGATCTAAATTTAGCAGCGTGTTGTGATGAGGTCACCCGACTCTGCTGCAGGTAAAAAATAAACCCATCTTTGCTGAGGTCTTGCAGCATTCCTATACTCAAGTCCATCACTGGGAAGATTCAGAGCGACTTGCTGAGTGCACTCGTATTTTTGTCTCTTTAAACTGTAAAATAGCAAGAGCTGAGGCGTGAGAAAAGCATAACAGGTGTCCGGACAGGGAGAAGGTGGACTGACATCAGTGGACAGCCTGTGAGTGATCGAGTCCTCTTTTCTGAAGACATTTCATTAAAATATATATATTTATATATATAATATTTTAAGAAGGCCTGGGTTCGATTCCCAGGCTCGGGTTTTTCCATGTGGAGTTTGCATGATCTCCCTGTGCTTGTGTGGGTTTCCTCTGGGTACTCTGTTTTCCTCCCATGGTCCAAAAACATGCACAGTAGGCCAACTGGCTGTTCCAATTTGCCCCTAGGTGTGAGTGTGAGTGTGAATGGTGTGAAGGGCATGTGTGTTATCCCTGCGATGGCCAGGCGAGCTGTCCAGGGTGTACCCCGCCCTCGCCCAGAGCCAGCTGTGATGGGCGCCAGCCTCCCCACGACCCTAATTAGGATTAAGTGGCTTAGAAAATGAATCCGGTGATCAGATCATATCTACAGTATTGAAAGCACAATATCAAGAACTATGAACATGTTAAAGCACATGGCTCCCAGAGCAACGATTGGCCATTATACACATGTTGGCTCCAGGCTACGGTGAGATCGGTAATGACTAGCCTGCAGCGGCAGTCATGAAAAACAGCTTTCATTACGTTCTTGTGTTGCAGCGGTTAACAGAAAGAGAAGGCCATTACAGAGAAGATTTGTAGAACATAAAACACACTTTTACAGCTTTGACTTTATCGCTCAGAGGCAGAAAACAACAAGATAGTTTGTTGATGAAGCTCGACTGCCTGGAAGCAAGCAAGAAGCTTAGCCGCACCTCGATCCTCTCTCAACTGCCCCTCTGTATATTCTGGCTTATCATTCGGCTTGAAGTCCCTGCCCATGGAGCAACTGCGGTCCATCCATCCATCATCTATACCACTTATTCATCAGGGTCATGCAGGAAGGTGGAGCCAATCCCAGGTGTCTTCAGACAAGAGGTGGGGTTACACCCAAAACAGGTAGTCTGTTGACTTAATCTCCATGATTTTGGACTCCGGGAGGAAACCATAGTACCCAGAGGAAACCCATGTGAGCACAGTGAAACTCCACACACAAAGGTGCTCAGCCAAGATTCGGATCCTGAACCTTCTGGTTCTGAGGTGACAGTGCACACCACTGAGCTGCCGTCTCCCCCCAGCTGTGGTCCATTTCTGTATATAAGGCCATAAAGTGCATTTCTCATTGTGCACCATGTAGTGAAGCCCACACTGATGCAGAAAAGAGACAGACCCAAAACCTGTTGTGATATCATGACAAATTGGAATTATGGAGATTGTACCAAGGCAGGAGGCAATGGAGGAAAAATGTATTTCTGTAAAATCGTGATATTATAATCAGTTGGTTGGCGAATGGTCATATCGCAATACATTAATTTATCATTATATCACCAAGTCCTAGGCGGCATTTTTTCTCTTAGAAATAGAATCTAGGTGGCATTCCTTGTTGTACTCCAACCCTGACTGAATGACACTAATCCCTCCACCCTAATGACTTGTTAATTAGCAAAGCCTAAACAGTGATGCTCAAACGCTTCGAGTCTCTTTATTTTCTTCACCATTCTTACACTGACTTTCTCATTAATGTGACCCTGGACATCCTTAGAAAATGCTGAGTAACAAAAGAGGCACTTGGTCTTTTGTTTTGTGAGCCAAGAATAAAATGTGACTGTTAACCATTATGTTTGAAGTTGCTGAAAACACCATTGTTACTGAGCTAACAATGTCCCATTGTATCATTAGCAAAGCAGATAATAGGAAGAGTTCCTAGGAATAGCGAGAAACAAATTGGCACCGGAATTACTTAACAAATCCCAAATATTTGTTTCACGGTAGACCTTTCATAGCCTGTGTAAAATGTATAAACATATTTAAATATTGTTAGCTTAAACAAATCTATGGATCATGAAGGGATCACGTGATAGGCATTGATGTTTATCTAAAATATATGCTGTACCAGTACTACAACAAAAGCATATGGAGAACGCAAACCTCTGCCAAGCTATTAAACCATAAATATAGAACACCCCCTGCTGGGCCTGCTGTACTACTACATTTTCAAAAAAAAAAAAAGGGATTTCCCATGTTAAATTTAAATTGCTGCCAAATGCACAGTCTGTATCAGACTGGGATGAAACTTAGTAAGACATCAAAGCTTCTTATCCTGAACATATGTTTGAAGTTATGAACAGGTAAACAAACAACAACAAAAACAAGCAAAAATGGCTCAGATTTAAACGTAACCTCTTGGTTGAAAATAAAAATGAATTGTCTCTGTGTCGTTTTATATACACTGGATTCATAGTGCATTATGGGTAATATAGTGAACTATCCATGAAATATAATTCAGGCACCAGTACATCATTCGGCTGCACTGTGAAGAGTGTGCTTTATAGTGAATAATGAATAAATGTACTTGTTTTATTGACATCTGTAGATTTCTCCATCACATTTCTCTTCGTACTTCCTTGTGTTTACCCTCTTTTGATTAAAAATTACCCTGCTGTTTTTCCCAAGCTGTATTTTAACCCTTATATACTGATTACAGGACTAATGAACATGCTGTGAGTCTCTCTTGCACCTTGCAGCTCATTTTCTTTGTAATATTTAATCATACTGCATCTGGTTGCTAAGAATAAGGCGATGTGTCCAGATTTCCCTCTGAAATTTCAAGCTATTTCAAACATTTATACATTCATTCTCCCAGACTGGTCCTGATTCAAAAATCAATGAGCATTACTTGCACCAGGGGAGCTAGTAAGACCGTTTGAAGTACACAAACAAGCCTCCTAAGAGCTCATGTTTCCTTCTTATTGGAAAAATATTCAATCGTTGTCTCTCAATATGGATTCCTTAAACCGCTGATGTGATGTGCTGCAACATAGGCTGCTAATGAATATGTGATGTCGTTTTAGAAGCTTAGAGCTATAGATCAGGATGATGTCCACATTACCGTCTCAAATGCTCCCACAGCGGTTATAGGTTACTGCTCTGTTCTGTTCGTAAGCAGAAAGAAAGACGGAAAGAAAGAACACAGCGCTCATGGTGGTGGTGTAGGGCTGCGCAAATATGGCCCACCTTCATTAACAAGAAGGTGACCATGTTTCGATGACACGGTAATGACGAAAAGTACCCTTTCTGTCCGTCTCTAAGCTGTGGCTAGCTGGGGCAGCAGCTGCCCAAAGCCTCTACCGTGCCATGAAGATAAATGATTCAACGCAAGTGACCTAACTGAGAAAGAGCGAAGCACGTAGCACAGCCACTGCAGACAAGAAGCTGCCATGATTATGTCACCGAGTCCTTGGTGGATACACAAAGTTGTCAGATTTAATGCACCACTTTTTCTGTGCAAGATTTCATATCAAAAGCCATGCAGGAGCTAAAAATGACTCGCACATTTCATTATTAAGAGAACATCAGAACAAGCTGAGGTTATAAACATGGATTTAATGGCGTGGATTTATCTAAATGTATGAATTTAATGCATATCACTGTGTTACTGTCATCATATGTTCAGGGTGACGATCCCCAGCAGAGCTACATCACTAGGTTGTTCTCTATCCATTTACAGAATGTACCACAGCACAGCAGTGCCCTTGTGAATGATATACGAGGTGACGTCACCTGGAGTCAATGCTCAAGCAAGGGGCGAATCCATAAAGCTGAGCACCGATCACATAAAGCACATAGCTCTATACTGAGGACCCTAATAGACTGAGAATGAGTGTGAATGTCTTTGGATGCAGTCCACTTTGAAGAAATGATGCATGCATCGGAAGGGACCACCAAACATGGCCATTTGTGTTACATGCATTTACCTCCAAGGGCACTCCAAACCGCTTGTTTTTTGAAAGGAGCAACTGATGGGCACTGAAGTTGAGTGCTCCATGTGCACCAAGGTGAAGACATGAACCAGATCTGGACTGGATCTGGGTAAACGATGTAGTCATTTAGCCCTGCCTGTTATAGATCAGCAGATCCAGTGGAAGCCAAGAGCGTTCAAATGAGAAGCTGTCTTATTATGTTCATAACCCAAGTAGAAACATGTGTTTGTTGTCCCATGTGTGTTGTTTGCATCCCCAATTTCCTCAATTATGGCTCACGGTTCACATTCGTGCAAATGTAATCAGAGCCTAGCCGCACTGTACATCTCTATGGCAACTCCTCTCCGTCTGTCGGTCCAGATGCCCTTCTGATGCATGGCACTGCCCCTCAGACTAATTGATTCATTAAGGATTATGGGCCCTCAGCTCAGGGACGGCGCATAAAAAGAGGAGGATTTAGGGCAAACTGATTTCAAACGCACACTGCTATACAACCCAAAAGCCTGAGGCAAAGGCGGCTTAATTCATGCACAGCATGCAGACTAGTGCTGAAGCTGTATCCCGGTGTCTTCATTAATCCCATAAAAAGTTGGACTCAATCACAGGAGCCGTAAGAATGGCAGAAGGATCTGTAGGATTGGATGACGTGACATTATAATGTCATTATTGTGACCAAATACTTTATTACTTTTACTTCTATTACATTTAAACTAGTCATGAACAAGGCAAGAGACACATGGAGAAAGAACAGTCATAAGAAATAAAGGTTAAGATTCACACAACAGTAGTGTTTGGCAAGACTTTGCAAAATATCTGACGATTTAACATTACTATGAAAGTTGTGTTGAGTGTAGAGAAAGTGTCGAACACCCTAGAGAGAGTGCTCTCTACAGCCATGAAGGTGTAATGTCCCAGGTGGATGTAATATATACAGCAAGTCCTCAACTTACAATGGACCTGAAATACGATGTTTCAAGGTTATGACGCTCATGCCATAAGTCATTAAGAATGCGTCGTAAATACAAACTAGTTCGTGCATGCAGTGGAAGAATCCGTCAGTTGTGCTGTGTGTTCTCTGCGGATTCTGCAGCTTCCTCCTCCCAATAAGCCTGTCTCTCCTTCCATTGCAACGCCCCTTCCAGTGTGCAAACCACTTGTTTTTGAAAGAAGCAACTGATGGACACTTTGAAGTTGAGTGCTCCAGGTGCACCAAGGTGAAGATATGGACCAGATCCGGACCCAGATCCGGAAGAATACGTCAGTTGTGCGGCGAGGATTCTCTGCGGATTCTGCAGCTTCCTCCTCCCAATAAGCCTGTCTCTCATCCCGTTGCAACGCCCCTTCCAATGTGCAAGTGAATCGCAGGAGCAAAAGTAAGGAATTGTCCTCTTTTTTGTTTGTTTCATTTTATTATTTTATATTTGTCCTCCATATGTTTTTTTTTACTGCTAGTTATGCTTTCATGTATCATAGAAATGTGTTTTTATATCCTAGATTATGATTTTGCATCAGCATAGTTAAGTGGTGTGATCCGACTTACGTCAAAATCTGAGTTACACTACGACGCAGGAACGGAACCCTGTTTTAAGTTGAGAACCCACTGATCTGTATTATTCTATCGTATCCACTGTATATACACAACCGAGTGTTCTGTTTGGCTAATATAATACTAGGATATCACAGCATATACCATTAGTAGACATGTCACTACAGAAAAATAAAGCAGTTACGACTTGTACTAAGCTAACTGCTTATGCTAGCCAACCGGCTCTTCCGTTCTTTCTAGAATTAACATTTTTCCCCAATTAAACACGACTTGTTGCGAGGAACAGGCTTCCAGTCCTCATCATTGCCTGGTGTCGGTGACTGGAGAAGAGGTCATCGCAAGCAGTGTACAGCAACTTGAAGTGCAAAGAGACTCCATGCTAGGCTAACCAGCTCTAACCAGGTACTTGATGGTAAGAGTGCACTCGGTGTGCAGCGCCTTGCCAGCTATCAGTGCATATATGATACAAGTTCATAGAATAACTGTAAAGTATACACTGTATATATTTATGCGTCATACTATTGCTTCACAAACAAGACAGTTTTAATGAGAAATGTAATCATAATGGATTTATCCTCAGGTGAAAGTCTGTAAATGTGTAACGCCACAGCTAGTCACAAGCGGCGCTTCCCTGGCAGAAAGGAATAAATTCATCATGTAAATCTTTCCGCTCGGAAGCCGCAGTTTGGCATGAATCAAGCAGCAGCACTGCTATTAACAAGCTATCGTAAACAATCCTTTTAAATAAATAAATAAATAAACCCAGAATGACGTGCCTGCCAAAATCAGATGGCTTTCAAACTGGCAGAGTGTCCGTGCATAAAAGTAAGTCGGCGATCCAAACGGCCAGATTGTGGCGTCTGACAGCTTAAATATGAGCTTCATCACCACACAGCCATAAGCGTATAGCTGAACAAAGGTCTTAATTAAAGGAGATTCTTCAAGATCTGCACCATTAGCGTCGTTCTTTTTCCAAATGCTGATCGATGACCCTGTTATGAACTAACACAGTTACACAGTTGGGCTGGATTTTACAGTTTCAAAGCCTGATGCTTTGTGGATATGTTTACGGATTTAAGTAGTTTAGCCATTAGCATAATATCTCTGGGTGTACCATATGATTAGATCAACAACACACATTTTTAATGTCACATGCCAAAAACTGGAAAATATGAGAGCACGAGCATATCCGAGCATGCACTGGAGCCAAAAGTTGTTAGCATACTCTCCACAGATTGGCGAATGCCCTTGATTCTGACCTGTTTCGGACCAGAGAGAGGAACGATATGGAAGGAAAAGATTAAAAAAAAAAAAAGTTAAAAAAAAAAAAAAAACAGAGGAAGAACAAGGACAGGGTGTTTTTCCAGAACTTTTCCCCTCTTTATCTTTGTGCACTAGCAGCCTGCAATTAACACTCTTTGCTAAAAGCTAATAATGAGCAGCATGACGTGCATAATGGAGCTAATCTGGGTCATGGAGCACAAGACTGCTTTCTACCATAGCGAGTATGAGAACACACACATACTTAAAGTAGAATTAACCTATATACAGTAATTACAGGCGCAAGAAAGATTATAAATATTTCCTCTCGGATGAAGAGAAAATTCTCTCAGGCCTGCATAGATGAGAGAACCTCTGATCCAGACACAACAAACACTGTGGAGTTGACTGGTAGTCGGTAGAATTATAAGAGCGAGATACTCAGTGATGTATATGCACCATATTGGAAAAGTGGAACATTGACCCATATACTGTACCCAAATAGACTAATTTTGTTCTGGAAAATCATGCAAGGTGCCGAGACAAGCTGGATGGTGTTTCTACGTTTATTTTTATAGACATTTATTGTAAAAGCTCATCCACCAAATGCCACATAATCTGTTCATTATGGCATTTGGCAGACACCCTTATCCAGAGTGACTTACATTCTTCATTTTTATACAACTGAGCAATAGAGGTTTAAGGGCCCTGCTCAAGGACCCAACACTGTCAGCTTGGTGGTACTGGGGCTTGAACCGCCAACCTTCAGATCAGTAATCTAGAACCTTATCAACTGGGCCACCACTTCCCATTGTCTGTTTAGCAACTTCCTGTTCACAGTTTCTATCTGAAATTTTTAGGATGGGTAGTGTAGTGTTTTTGGAAGTGTAGTGATACAACAGAACCAGCAGGGGGTGCTGTGTACTTAACTTTTATGGCTTGACTTTGCGAAATCATTTTCTTGTGTTTTTGATGATGTTTCATCACACCATTCATGACAATATTTAATCAACCAATCATGCGGAAGCAGTTACAGCAAGAAGGTCCGAGTTCAAGCCCTATAGCTAGCAAGGGCGTTTCTGTGTGGAGTTTGTATGTCCTCCGCGTTCTTATGTGGATTTCCCCAGGGTGCTCTGGTTTTCTTCCAGAGTCCAAAGACATGTTTGTTTGAGAGAAAAGAATCAGCAACTGTCCCAAGTAAAAACATACATTTCGACAGAAACCACAGGTCAAGGTGAGATAATTCTCACACCAATTATCAGAGTTGGGGGCAAATGTGAGGACCGTGGGGTACCAAAACTGGACAGTTCAAGTTCAGGGTAAAAACATTGCATGGTCTTTCCAGTATTTGGTTGATTTTGTATCTGGTGCACTCTTTTGCTGCTGTAGGATTCGGATTAGGGGTTAAGAGTTAGGGTTAGGGTCAGGGAATCTAGGTAGCTAATCTGCCTCATGGTTCAACGTCTTGTTCATTCTGAGATGCTTTTCTGCTCACCACGTGTGTGAAGTTCTGAGTTGTAATTGGACAGCACTGGGGCTCAGGCTCGCTTACTGAATCGAGTAGCACTGTGATATAAAACTGTAAAAATATAATCATAACTAACACATGGAGAAAAATAAGAACTGGGCAGAAATATCTGTGAATAAATAACTACATCCGGCATTCAGAACATCACCATTCAAACATAAACGCCATGGTAACCGTGCAGCCTCCACATACCTCTACTAATGCACATGTGCACGCAAATACAACAATCTGCTGGGTTTTTTTACACTTAAAAAAATCAGGGGCAAGCATTATGAAGGTTAGAGATAAGAGAGAGCTCCATATTTGACGCAGATTTAACTAATTGGATTAGCCATTAAATGTGACACGGGTGTGTGTTTATGTGTGTTATATCGCTCAGAAACTGGGGTCTGGGTGCTGCTTTCGTTTTTGTTTTTTTACTGATTAGTCCAAACAGTTTTTAGAAAATTACAAGGAAATGAAGTTTCAGGAAATTACATCATATTTACATTTACAGCATTTGGAAGACGATCTTATCCAGAGCGACTTACAATTATAATTTTTATACAACTGAGCAATTGAGGGTTAAGGGCCTTGCTCAAGGGCCCAACAGTGGTGATAGTGGGGATTAAACCGCTGACCTTTGGGTCAGTAACCCATCGCCTTAACCACTAAGCCGCCAATGCACTTCAATATTTCAAGGTAAAAAGGACAAATTATTGTATAGTAGTAGCAATCCCAGAATCCTTTTGGACACGAGGCAAATGGGGTCACTGTATAAATCTTAGGTGGTCCAGAAGTGCCACAGCATCATGATAACATCCTTAATGCTGGCCATCATCTTTACTTGCATTCCTGTGGTCAGGCTTTTATGTGTCAGAGTCTGGTACGATAAAAACGCAACCGCATTCATTCCAGACAAGCAGTAGCTTATGGTCGTTGCTGGATGTCCACCTCCAGCTGAGACACCTGTGGTGTCTCACAGGCGTGAGAGGCTTGCAGATGAGTGTCAACTTGCTGAATATGATTCAGGAAGAAGGGGATCGATTCATCACGCGGAACACGTGCAGTGAAGTGCAGGTCTCCAGCTGTATTACAGTGTGTGTATATAAAACGTAATATAAATTCACATATTCGGACAGTACGGTGGCGCAGTGGTTAGCATGTCCACCTTACAGTAAGAAGGTCCTGGGTTCGATGAGGGCGGTTCTGTATGGATGTTGCATGTTCTCCCCGTGATTGTCTGGGTTTCCTTATGGTACACCGCTTTCCTCCCACAATCCAAAGACATGCCCATTAGGCTAATTGGCTGATCCAAATTGCCTCTAGGTCTGAGTATGAGTGTGAATGGTTGTGTGTTTGTTCGCCCTGTGATGGACTGGCGAGCTGTATCAATCGGCTGAGACAGGCTCCAGCCTCCATGCAACTCTACTATGATGAAGTGGTCAGGCAAATGAGTGAATGAGTGAATTAATTGTTAACATTTATTTTTACATTTTTAAACATAACATTTGTCGGTGAGCTCAGTGTGCAAGCGCATAGTTCAGACTTCGAGCAGAGCAGGGCTATTTACTGCTTTTCTTATAACTTGCAATACTTGTATCTATGAACACATACACTTTAAATAAGATTCAAGCTGTAAAACTCATAGATTCATAGCATATACTTCACAGAAAAATAAGATAGCCGTAATGTAACAGTGTATTTTCAAAGTCAATGAAAGTTTTAGTATATACTACACAGAAACACAAAATAACCTAAAACAAGTTTTTTTATGGTTTATTTTTCCATTTTAAGAAGTGACACTCCAAATGAAAAACAAGAGTGTCTGTCACTTAGATTCACGCATTATCCACTTGGAATAATGATATTTTCAATCCAGAGACAACCAACCAATCAGATTACACCATTCCTGTGTAGCGGATACTAATAAAAAAAATTCCATGAGGCTTTTTGGTTAATTAATAGTTCATGGTGGTTTTCAAATAGTTTTTCCTTTCATGATCCCCTTCAAGTATTATTTGTTTGTTTGTCTGTTTGTTGGTTTCACAGGTTTTATAAGCATAATCGGACTCTTCAAATTTTAGACTTTAGATCAAAATATACACAATAATATTATGAATATTTATTCTAGGAATTGATTTTTTTAATTCTTGAAATATTCTTTGAAACATTTCCATCACGTGTTTTGCGCACAAAATATTTTATTTTTTAATTTTTTTAAATCTATAAATAAAAAATAAACAATTTCCATAAACTGTTAAGCAACAGTCTCTCTCCTCAATCCGAATCAGATTTAAACCCAATGCACACAAACAGTAAATAAAAAAAAACACTAAATAATAATAATAATAATAATAATAATAATAATAATAATAATAATAATAATAATAATAATAAAATAATAATGATAATGATAATAATAATAATAAAAATAATAATGTTGATAATGATAGTAATAACAATAATAATAATAATGATGATAATAATAATAATAATAATAATAATAATGATAATAATAATAAAAAAAATAATAATGATAATAATAATGATAATAATAATAATAATGATGATGATAATAATAATAATGATAATAAGAAATAATAATAATAATGATAATGATGATGATAATGATAATAATAACAATAATAATAATAATAATAATAATAATAATAATGATATTAATAATAAAAAAATAATAATGATAATAATAATGATAATAATAATAATAATGATGATGATAATAATAATAATGATAATAAGAAA
>JBCNYH010000008.1:18859575-18871957 GCA_039654325.1 Tandanus tandanus | reverse complement strand
ACATATACACACACACACACACACACACACACACGTGTGTGTATATGTATATATATATTTTGTATTATGCATACATTCACACACCCCGGCCCAAAAAAAAGAAAAATAAGTCGCACTCTAATATTTTCATTAAGTGCATTTATCCTTGATCTCAGCATGTAATCTCATTGCGTTGTTGCTCCAGTTGGTCGGGTCGAGGTTCAGCAACATTAATATGGCAATAAAATTAAGTCAACTGATGATCTGAATGTACTGAATGAGCAGGTTATTACATCAGATAACTTTTTCCTCTCTGATGGCACGGATATAAAATGTACACATATATGTATTTATACACACACACACAAGCTGACTAAGAGGGAGTAATGCCAGAGCAATGAAACCTGGGACTTTCTATACATATGAGCGCTACAACAGGGATGGAAGAGGTGTGTAAAATATATATTTGGTCAAATCATGATCAGCCTGTGTGTGTGTGTGTGTGTGCCTGTGCCTGTGTGTGTGTGTGTGCGCGTGTAGAGTGGGGGCTCAGTGGGTAAAGCTCTGGGTTACTAATCAGAAGGTCAGGGGTTCAAGCCCCAGTACCACTAAGCTGCTACTGTTGGCCCATGAGCAAAGCCCTTAACCCTCAACTGCTCAGGTGTATAAAGCAGATAACAATGTAATTCACTCTGTATAAGGGTGCCAAATGTCTGCCAAATGCCATATATATATCTAAAAATATAAAAGCCTGGATCCTGTGTGGATTATTTTATGATGTGTCCACATTAATAATAATATTGTGCATGTGATACTGTCAGAAGCACTGACCTACATTTACAACTTAAATTGTAGTGTTTGTTCCATTAAATTGTATTGATTTATTCCCAACAGTTTATTCTCATTTCGTAGCGTGCCTCTTGGCTGCACAGCTTCCAGTGCGTGTACGTGGTTGTTAGATTTTTCGTCCTATCAGATTTCATCCCCAATTTGCTGTCATGTCACTCTAACCCGCCCAGAGCCTTCAGAATCAGTAGTGTTGACCAACTTAAACTATATTAGCGATGGGGCTGTTTCTTTAACCAATCAGACTGGTCAGAGCAAAACTGTAGTCTTCCTGCACAAGGAAAGGAGGCCCAGGTACCAAATGCACGGCCCGCCACTGCGGAAAATACTGAAAATTTGTGTTGTCCCTGCACCATCACTCCCTTCCTTACATGACGTCCACATTTGGAGCATGTGACCTGGTATGAGGCGAGACACAAAATATTTAATACAGCGTACCGAGACTCACAATAACAGGGCTCTGAACCCTCGTAGTGACAAACACCGAACACCTCCTTTAGGACCCTGTCATTTAGAAAAACGGGTTAGTGGCATGACGCAGAGAGGTGAGAAAAACAAAACAAAATGTTTGCCCTAACCTCCATCCAGTTTGTAAACACACCCTTTTTGGTGACTTCCCTTTAGCGTTCACCTTTTAAGGAAAATCTATCGGCATCTTAAACAAGCCGCTTCAATCCAGATGGTTTGGAAATCAAGTAACACTAAAAGGTCTCGGCATCATTAATGTTAACCTCTGCATGCTTTCCTGCGTACAAACTGCAGTTATCAAGTATTAGTGCTCCAGTACCGCAGATGGCACTGTTACGTTTTAGTGACTCCACAAACAAGACTGCGCCGAGTTAAAAATCATCCATCTCGGAATGAATTGGCTTCGTTGCTTCGTAACAAATAATAATGAACCCACCTGCTGCCACGTTCACCACACGGCAAGCCACGCCTCCACATGACATTCGTGTGCTTTTTGAGATGCGCAAGCTAGCTGAACGCTGTCTTAAAACCAAGTGTGCTGAGGCCTCACAGATTTCAGGAGGAGCTGGTGTTGCGAAAGGACATGATTTTGTGAATGGCGCTGCTTAGGAATGTAAACGTGACCAAAATATTTAATAATTATTAACAGATATTTGACTGACTACAGTTACACGGTAATTTAGTCGGTCAATCCCTCCATCTGTACATGAAGGATGATGGAAATTCATTATTATTTTTATTATTATTGCTATCAGGAAGTGTTAGTGTTAGATGTTCCTCCCACAGCTTTGAAAGCTTGTAATCTGATTGGCTAGTTGCTTAGACAGAAAGTTTTTCAATCCCAGGACTAATCCAAGCAAGATTTGCCTGATGGATTGACTCCGAGTCATATCTTTATAGGAATTTCTTTTGGAAAGCAGCCAGTAGTGTGTAAGCGCGTCTTCCTTGGTTCGTTAGCAATCCGGCAGATCCTTGCACATATAAAGTACGCAGCAGATTGCTTTAATGAGATTGCGTTTGCAGCAAATGGCCACTCAAGAGACCCGCACGTCTGAATCTTGATGGAAAGTCGATGTGTTTCAAACCGTACAAAACAAAGGCAAAGGCAAGGGAGGTGGATTTCACATTCAGGACCAAGATGGAAACGTTCCATGAAAAGTGGACGGACTGTGAGAACTGTTGCTCAGTCATCATTACCCCCCTCCCCTCTCCCACTCCCACCAGTCATATTAAGAGAAATGGGTGCAAATAAAATGAGAAACAAAATATTTACAACATGAAACCATTCCAGTATGCTGGACATTATTATGATTATTAAAATAAAATATAAAGTAGTTTTAACTGGGTTTCCTGAGTAGAAAATTCCTCTTAACAGGGCCCTTGTTCTGGGAGAAAAAAAAAAAAAGAATAAAAAGTTCATATATTCATTTATTCGTTTTCCAAACCGATTAATTCTATTAGGGTCGCTGGGAGCTTGGAGCCTACCTCGGCCGATTCTGGGCGATGACATGGTTCACCATGAACAGCTCGCTAATCCATAGCAGGGACAACACAAACACACACACACACACACATACACACACACACACACTCACACCTAGGGGCAATCTGAAACAGCCAGTTAGCCAGATGTGCATGTCTTTGGACTGTAGGAAGAAACTGGAGTACCCAGAGGAAACCCACACAAGCACAGGGAGAACATGCAAACTCCACACAAACACCCAGGGCTCGAACCCAGGACCTTGCTGTGAGGCGGACGTGCTAACCACTACGCCACCGTGCCACCTGGAATAAAGTTTATGCTAAGATTAAAAACAAGGGTATAAAACACTACCTACTAGCATGTCTTTCGACATGTTTACAGTCCAAATCGAATCGAACTCTTTGAGGTGCAGCTTTCGCCAGTCACTGGACGGGCCCAGGTTCCGTTTAGGCTGGATCTCCGAAACGGGTTTTGATCTTTGATAATACTGTTGTTTGTACACAAGAGAAATGCGTTCAGTGCAAGAATCTTTCCTCGATCTGTTCCCGACTTTAAAAAAAAAAAAAAAAAAAAAAGGATGTGAATCCTAAGTGTTGAGGATTGAGTAAACAAAGCACACCCCAGGCGTTCTTAATGAACAGGGCAGGACGAAAATAACAGTCAAGGTTTAGTGTCGGCACAATACAAAGGGGGGGGGGGGGGGGGTGTTGGGGTGTCGTAAAATAATAATAACTGTAATTGATTAAAACGCAAACGCCAGCATACGTAACTGTAACGATAAAATACAGTTAGTGTACCTCCAATCAGAAATCCCCAACTCTTTAGTGTAAACCATTTAAAAACCTCCCTCAGTAAAAGCCTTTATCCTTTTACAAACATATCTCCTAAAAAAATAATAATAATAAAAATTAAATACTGATTAAAAGGCTACAGCTAAATGATGTAATAAAAAGGAATCCCGATATTCCGGGAAGGAAAAAAAATACATATAGAAAAAAAATTCATCATCAGCACTTATTGCATTTGTCATTAAAAAAACCTCTGCGAGGTCTGCGTGCTTAGTGTCACTAAATATTCGCTCCTCAAGTCTTCAAACCGCGAACGAATCAAATCTAGGTAAGAAATCCTTCACAAAAACTCTGTATAAAACTCCATCATCCTTGCAGCGTTGCTTGTGATGTGGCGGTACGGCCGTTCCACAAGAGTAAACACTCATTGGCTGGGATGGGGAGAATGAGGGGATGGGGAAGGGGCGGAGTCAGCTGGTTAGGAGAATCAGGTTAAGAAGAGCTCAGGTGTGGTTCACCATGGAGGCGAGGAAGGCAGGACCTGCGAGAGGAACGGCATGCTCTCCATGGGCCGCATGGCGATGTTGAGCGGCGTGGCGATGTTCATGGACATGGGTGTGGTGATAGCTACCGGGTGGGCGATGTTCATGGGCGACGCCGTGGCTGGGATGTTCACTGAGGCGATGTTAACTGGGCCTGTGATGGTCACCGGGTGCTGCAGGCTCACCGGTGCTGACGTGATGTTCACCGTGTTTACCGTGGTGCTCAGGTTCATCTGAGTGCCAATGGTCACCGCCGTGCTGGCGTTGGCGCGGCTCATCGGCGTGGTGGCGGCCACAGAAACCGTGACAGGCGTAGCTGTACCGGAGTGGCACACATCTGTGTTGTCTGGAATAACAGAAAGGACGAGACAAACGAGAGGACGCGTTTGTGTTAACGGGGAGTTGAGTTGATCACTTCGCATGTATACCTTACAACTCGAATCCGCCTGTCCATAAAAAAGTGTGTGTGTGTGTGTGTGAGATGTATACTGTATATTGGAGTGTTTGAATAAATAGTGTATATTCTTAATGATAGTATGAATTTAAAAATTAGACGTAAATTTATCTAATGTGTCTGTACCACGTGTCATTAGCATAAACAACCTGGAGTGGAGAAAGACATCATACAAATAAATCATCATCATCATCATCACATGGATCTTTACCTTTATGCAGCCCTGAGGAGTTCCACTGCCAGTCCCCTATTCAGAAATACAGACACAGAGTGTTACGATGGCCAGGTGGCCACAGTTGTGGATGGGAGTCTCGGTGACATCACACACTCATCCCGTACTCCGCCAGGCTCAGGCCCGAAGCGTCCGAATTTGATCTGATCTGATTTAAAGCGGCGTAATATGCTTTTGTCAGCTGGCGGTGAGACGATACATACGAGTAAGAACACGAATATTTGACTAATTCTGTCTAGAATAACGAATAATAGTAAGTGGCCACACTTATCCACTGATATAACCAATTGCAGTCTGAGTGCCTATGAGGTGTTGACGGGTTTTTGGGCGGGGATTATAGCAGGCTGAACTTGCCGTCACTGCCGTGCAGGTGCAATATTAGGCTCAATATATACTTTACCATTGTGGGCGTTCCCGGACGAAAGATAACGAGTGTAAAAGAATCGCGGCAATTTCTTTCGTACTGTGAGAGAGGTTCGAAGACGGCTTGCGGCAGCAGATTTACACGCTTATTCCCACATGCTGCGAGCTCATGTTGATGACAATTTGTTCTTCTATACTAACTTGCTTCGCAGCCTATGATTCAACAGGATCCATCATTGTACAGTCTACCCACCTTCGTACAGTCTACATACATACCATCGCACAGTCTACATGCCTTCATATATACAATTGTACAGTCTACATACTTTTGTATATTATCATAGTCAACATACCGTCATGTACACTATCATACAGTCCACCTACCTTCATATATACCATCATACAGTCTACCTACCTTCATATATACTACCATACAGTCTACCTACCTTCATATATACTACCATACAGTCTTACCTACCATCGTACAATCTACCTACCTTCATATATTCTATCGTACAGTCTACATACCATCGTAAAGTCTACATAATTTCATATATACATATATACAGCCTACATACCTTCATATATACAAACGTAGTATACATACCTTCGTACATACCGTCGTACAGTCTACATGCCTTTATATATACACACACTATCGTACAGTCTACATACCTTTGTATATACTATCATACAGTCTACATACCTTTGTATATACTATCGTACAGTCTACCTACCTTCGTATATACTATCATACAGTCCACCTACCTTTGTACATACCATTGTACAGTCTACATACCTTCATATATACCATCGTACTACTCATATATACCATTGTAAAGTCTACATAATTATATATACCATTGTACAGCCTACATACCATCATAAAATCTCAAGAGTCAATGTCGTGATGTGTGAAGGAGTGTAACACAACCTTGCTGAGCAATCAACACACATCACCACGACAAATCATCATAAATACGAACATTTCCATCAAATTAAAAGCAACACACGAGATTCAGAGCAAGCTGAACAGTAAACAAATGCAGGTTTAAAGTTCTAACTCACAGAATGAACTGTTAAATGGAGAGATGAAAAAGAGGACTAAACTACAAGGTACTGGTGTACAGCATTCCAAAAACGTGTAACTTAAAAGAAAAACAAGCTAATTTAAACGGCGGCGGCTTGTGTGTGCGTGTGATCCGTATCCCGTATCATGGTACTACTTACAGGAGTGCGCTTATAGTTCATGAGGTTAGTTCCGGTTATCACTCACGTGAGTTACAGCAGATAAAAACAGTCACTCCATCAGTCTCTTTAAATATAACTAATCATTAATATGACAAAAAAAAACAAAAAACAAACAAAAAAGAACAATCAAAAGCACAGCTTGTCATGTCAATGAGAAAACACCTGAACTAAAACGGTGCTGAAACAGACACTGGAGACTCCTTCCAAAATAGAGAGACGCTCCTACAGTAAATTAAATTAACACATTTCGACCAATCAGATACAAGAATTCAACTGTCTTCATAACAAGTGGACCAAAAAAAAAATTGCTGTAGCTTGGACTAAAATCTCGAGATAATAAACATAATCCACCCTGCAAACTTGGAAGAACGCTTCATCAATTAAAAAAAAAAAAATTAAAAAAAAAATAATAATAAAAAAAAAAAAAATAAAATAAAAAAAAAAGTGTAAAAATAAACCATAAAAACCTCATGTTAGTTTGATATTTTCCTCAGTGTGTTTCATCTCAGGGACTATTCAATGATATCCACCTCAGTGTTGGCAAATAACTGTAACGTACACAGGAACTATGCAATCTGATTGCTTCACTAGCTCAGGACAATAGATATTATTATTCATTATTATTCATTCAAGAGATTTTCTTGTTTCTGATTGGTTTAAATATATCAAATAATTCTCTGTATTACATCATTGCCATCATATATGTTGAGCAATTATTATACTATTGACATGCACAAAACAGTAGTGACCGTCTACTGTGAAGATGTTTTAAACAAGATGTAATAAAACAGTTATAAAATTTGGCTTTAGTATGATATGATTCTCTCAATATCATACTTCGCTCTGTTCTATAATTGCTTATTATTCACGATGCAAGCTCAGGATAGTGCTTAAATCAAAAAGAAGGTCTAACACTGTTATGGAAAAAAAATAATTTGATTTAAAAAATTACAAAGAAAACCATGTAATTCGGCCTTCGCGTTTTTCAGGGTTAAAACAAACCAAAACACACACGATTTCCAAACTTTGATTTTCAAAAGATGTTACAAGGTTTGTGTGACCACTATCACGCTTAAAAATGTAAAAATAAACCAGAAAAATCATGTTTTAGTTTGCTTTTCCTACGTCCCCGTGTAGTATATACTAAACCATGGCTTTAGTGAATATTCACTGAATATTCCCTTTTAGACCATTTCAAAATCCACCTCATTTTCTGTGAATTATTGTGATCTTGCTAATAATTTTAGAATATGGTTTTATATTTCAAACCAAGAATAATAATGTTTATTGCTGGAGAAAGCTGCTCCTTGTGCGATGATCAATGTGTGAGGAAGTGGAGGAGTTTGTTGCTATCCCTTAAAATGGATAAAACCTGACTTGAATAATGTTGAAATAAATGCTACAGTTGTTAACAGATGTTACCTCATTACGCTAAGATGACAATCTGGGGAAAACCTGTAGCTCCGTTTTAAACGGAACCCAATTCCAAAGCAAAAGCCACAGCGGCTAATGCCAAGCCAAGACATAAAAGATTTAAAAGGACCTATAAAACTCAATGAGCTCCAAAAAATAAAAAAATAAATAAACAACAAACCTCTAGAGAAACACGATTGGATAAACATGGAAACTATGCTATGTGAAAATGAGGTGAGTATTAGTGGTATTATTAATACTGGACTACTTTAGATTAGGATGGCTGATCAATTGGTTTGATTTAAGGTTGGCCGACACGACCAAAAATAAACAACATAAATAAATACATTTCCAGTCATCGTCACCCCCACCCTCCTAGGATCACAAAGCTCTGACATGAATAGTCATAAGGAATAAAAGATGACTGGGTGTGATGGGGTGGTGTGATGTAACTGTGGGATGAACTCCCCCACCCGAAGACAAGCAAACATCATATGGTCAAATGGCCCAGCCCTAACCGCATCACCACGATCAGCCATCCCTGATCAGCTCTCCCGCTCTAGAGCGTGCTACAAGACTAGCGGAAAAGACGACGCACGTACCTTTATTGCAGGAGTTGTTGAAGTTGGTCTGGCCGTGCGTCTTTAAGTGGCTGGTGATGTAGGCGGCGCTGAGCATCTTGCCGCAGATGTTGCATGTGACCTTGCCCTCGTGCCGGATCATGTGGGACCGCAGTCTGTCTTTGGTGGCGAAGGCCGATGTGCAGGCCTGGCGAGGTGAAGAGAGTCTTCAGATAACTTCAGTACACATTTGTACTCTACATGGACTGTCTTTTACCCAGTGGTGATCGCTCTTAAAGGGGCAGTGTCATGGTTGTTTGAAGTAAATAGGCTAAAATTCATCATATGGATGGAAGTTTAGTTTTCGAAGGATACTAGACATGAATCAGGGTTCATACATTAAGTTTGAACAGTTCAGCTCAACAAGATTTAAAAAAACCTCCATGTTGCAATCCATTTCCATTCGCTCCATACTGGGCTCAAAAACTTTTGACTCCTTTTGATTTGTAAGGCTATTTAACAAATATAGGCAAATATTTTGGACAATCATGGCATATTCAGATGCCTTTTCTTGGCACTAAATTTAAGTAAAAATCATGACACGGCTGAAAATTTTGTAAAACCGTAAAGCAGGAACATGTCAACATTAATAATCAATGTTTCAAACCAATTAATGGAATACAAACCTTGCAAGAAATATCCAGAATGAACCAACAAAAGAGGCAGTGGTAGCTCAATGGTCAAGGTTCTGATCAGGATGGTTGGGGTTCAAGACCCAGCGCTGCCAAGCCACTACTGTTGGGCCCTTGAGCAAGGCTCTTAAGCCTCTCTGCTCCAGGGTCGGCATGGTTGACCCTACACAGTGACCCCAAATTCCTAGCAAGCTGGAATATGTGAAAAATTCCTAAAGATGTTCCTAAATAATTTCCTCAGCTGATGTTGCGGTGATGGTGGTTGAGAGCGCATGCCAACACATTGCCCCAAAATCTCCTACACCCATTCAAATGGGTTGAATTTTGGTGAGTGTGAAGACAATTTTCATCCTCATCCAATTATTGAATGAGCACTTACCCCTTGTGAATATGGGCGGAGTTACTCTGGAAGTGGGCCACACCCATCAGAAAAAAAAGTTTAACTGTCGGATAAAGGCGCTTACTCACAGGAACCTTGAAGTGATTTGCCCCGACATTCGTCTCTAGTGGGAAGAACAGACCCAAGGCACTGGAGCAAAAATAAGCATGCCCCTTCAAGAGCAATCACAAAGTTTTGTTCTTCTTTCATTTGTCACTCATTTGTTTAAGGGAAAAGAGGTTCTGACTTCGCCCAACATTTTCATGTTTATGTCACTTGTTTAAGTATACCTGACAAGTACACCTGACAGCATCATGAAACAAAATCTGACACAAATCACTTTTGATAGTCCCAAGATACAACATAAGCATCAAGTTTTTTTTTTAGAGTGTATGTATAGATGATGCTGCAGTCATACCGTTACTTGGCATTTAAACGGTCTCTCTGAAGAATGCACATGTTTGACATGGCAGCTGAGATGATCAGGCCTGAAGAAGAAAAAGGGGGGGGAAAAGAAATCAATGAGGTCACTGGATACTGAAGAACAGAGCTATTAAAGCTGGGGTTGGTAAATTTTTAGCTGTGTACAGAAACTGTTATGTTGGTTGAAATGGTCTTTACCCCCCCAGAGCAATTAATAACTGAAAAAGGTCCGGGAGAGAGAGAGAGAAAGTCAGTCATCTGTGGCCACTGTCATCCTGTAAAAACGCCGACCAATCACTGCCTCACATCCCGCTAGGAAATATCCAATCAAATGCTCCCCTACCTACCTGCTTGTGCATGACCCTGCCATTTACAAACCTGCAATCAGAGCATGTGGGTGTGGCCTCCGAGGGCAGGGGATTGTTTAGCAGGAGCCCTGAAGAGATGCTATTTCCAAATTTTGTTAACTTTTCAGATTACCAACCCCAGCTTTAAAGAAATGAATGCTATCCCGTTAGTGCTCAGTGTTTAGAGAAGTCTGGGTGTTTTGTAGTACGCAATACAAAAGTAAATCTGAAAATCAGTGCATTTTATTTCATAACCAAACCCCACCCAAAAAACATAAATAAATATGAGTTCATGGGCAGGATCTCACCAAGGGTGCATGGATCCAGGATGGCCACCAAAATCAGAGCAACACTCGTTCTAGTTAAAGGACAAAAACAGTAGCCCTTCCACATGACTTGGTCTACAGCCTTTTAAATAACTCCAGAAATAAATAAACAGCCTCCTGTTACTGCTCTCTGACCCTGACCTCCTGTGCTGCTATTCAAGTTTCCTGAGCAAGCGAGCTCCATGTCATGGCCTAAACCATCCTATGAGGAGCGTTCAAGTGCTACTGAACAGTTGGCGTGCTAAAAATGGCTCCCTTTCTTCTCGGCTCGCGTTGCTCACCCTGAAATTAATCCTCAGATTATTAGTCACGCAGTGCCGTGAGCTGGAACGGGATGAGGAGGGAGCCATTCTGACGCACGCTGCCTGGAAATAGAGGAATGATGCAGCACGCTCTTAAAGCAGCCACAATCGCAGATCTACCGGGACTGGAGTGGTGAGCAAGAGGAAATCCCAGACTCATGTGTCAGCAGAGTTTTTTATTACAACCCCCACCTTCCCAAAATCTCTTGGGACAGCATGGGCAGGCATAATGAATCTAGGGGAATCAAAGCAGCCAGCTTCGACCCCCTCCCCCCTTCGGGACGTGATGGTAGGGCCCGCCGCGTGCTGTGGCGCACAAAAGCAGCCAGTCACAACTATTCACTGTGGTTATAAATCAGCCGGCTGCAGAGATAAATCAGCGGGAGCTAGACAATGTTAACGTCATATGGAGGAGCAGATGGTGGAGCCGGCTACGTCTTTGTACACGTATTTCACAACTCGGTATTAAAAACCACTGACATCATTCCATTCTGCCAGTTTAGGCCACCGATCATAAAATAATACACACTGGAAGGAACCTGTGAGAATTTAACAAGCAACAACCTCACACCATTTAGAGGCTTTCCTCCAGTTTAAGGCTTTTACTTACTTAACACTCGATACGTTACCTAATGAGCTTTCATTACTTAAAGCCGAGCGATAAATCAAGGTAGCTCTCTGAGCCGCCTGCGCTAACTTAATACAATGAAAGGAAATGATGGTACTGTGTCTCAGAGTGGCTCATTAATATAATTCTGAGGTAAAATCTCAAGCATTTACCTTTTAAATAAGAAACAATGTGTATCTGAAGAAACCCTTTTAATTTTTCTGAGGTAAAACACGTTGCTTTTCTTCCTAATACATATTGGATTTAGCTCAGTCAGTTATTTTTACTCTCATGTTAGCATAGCAGAGAGCAAACATTACCTCAGGCACACCACACTCAACAGGGGGAAAAGTAACTAATACCTCCTACAATACTTACAAAGATTTAAAACAAATATTTAGGCCAACTGGCGAATGTCTAGCTCCTCAAGAATTGAGAAACACAGCAGAGATAACATTTTATGTTACTAACTAGATAGCAAAGCCATAAAACTAGCTAGCTAACATACTCACATTCACATGCAAACTAAATAAAACAGCTCTGGTTCATGTTACCTTGCTGTAATTCTTCTATAATTATTTATTATAATTAATTATAACTGCTGTATAATGCATGTTTCAAGAATATGACTGATATCTTCTTAAGAATCATGCTAGCAAATAGCTAAAAAGCAATAAATTAGCAGAAGAACAGGACATAAAACAGAATATTCAGTTTGCAGATCAACGCTGACAATAACATTCACTAGTCTATTAGCCGACAATTAGCTAGTTAAAAGCTATGTAATTCATTCATTCATTCATTCATTCATTTTCTTCCGCTTCTTCCGGGGTCGGGTCGCGGGGGCAGTAGCCTAAGCAGTGAGGTCCAGACGTCCCTGTCCCCCGCCACTTCCTCCAGCTCTTCCGGGGGGACACCAAGGCGTTC
>JBCNYH010000008.1:18822923-18845410 GCA_039654325.1 Tandanus tandanus | reverse complement strand
AATTCATTTATGAGTAAAACTTGTGTGCGAATTTGAATTTGAAAGGAAACAAGAGAAAAGTGGAATGGGTGTTTAACGGGCGGTGGGGGGGGGGGGGCACTCAACAAAAGCAGCCTCTTGGGTGAAGGAGAAGGAGCACGGACTGCAGACTGTACAATCTGCATATTAAGACAGCAAGTTTGATTTGTAGCGACTTTCTCACAGTTTTGTGGCGTTTGTACCCACATGAGCTCATCTTGAATAAATGTTATTTCGTCGTCTGACTCATTAATCGCCTCCTTCCTTCCCAGTGACTAAAGCTGTCCTGCAACCAACAGCTTTCTCATGCTTTCTATGAAAGGCCATATTCTTCTCTCAAACAAGATTGTGCACGTTCTTGCCTCATCGCTCTGATGCTTGACTGACATCCGACGGCAAACAGAAGCAGAGAAGGAAATGCAGGTGTGTAGAGACCAGGGGGTGATGGAAAGCATCCAAGCCACAAGAAAAACAGGTGCGTTTGTGCTGTCTATACTTCCCAAGAAAGGTGCAAAAATTGCTAACATGAAAAGTCGATCAAAGTGGAAAAGAGAAGCAAAATGAGAGTCACAACATAAAAAAAATAACTAAGAAAATAAAAAGAATCCTGCTTGCTTGGTTTCTTTGGCTCACATATCCAAGTCAACATCAAGCGAACGTTGGTGCAACGCAAAGTTAAATGCTATAACTAAAAACAGCCTAGCCTATAATAATTAAAAAATGGCACTTTTCAGATAGCTAACAGCAGCACCGTCAAATAAATCAAATGCTCTTGTATCACTTCACAAACAACCAGTGGTTTTTTTGTACAAATTTAGTGGAGCTACGACACAAGAGACTGCCGAAGGTTTGCGGGTGAGGTGGATTTGAAAGTCGCGTAGCTACGTTCACATATAAAATCCGTATTGTAAGTCTGTCGTCGAGAAAAATCAGGTATGCAAGTCAAATCGTGCAATGTTCATAAGAAATGATACGATTGTTGCAAGATAAAAAATTTATTAAAAAAAAAAATCCATGTACGGGATTCCTAATAACTTAGTTGACGTACAACTGCTGTACGGCTTAACCCAATACTGTCGTACGATACACATGGATATATTAGGAAATTTTAATGCAAGTTTTAACGCAAGACAATCATAGGACTATTGTAAGAAAGCCTACGTCCCTGAGCGCATCAGAAGACCCCAGAAGTGTGTGGAATTCGTATGTCTATCGTGACTCAGCTGTAGGATGTCTTAGGGCAGATCCAGGAAATGGACCTTTGAAAAATGGACGGAAAAAACTTTGGACATGTTTGAAACTCCTAGACAAAGGTCGGCAGATTGCGTCACACAAGTAAGTTTCAAAAGACATGCCCACAAGTGTTATAGGATTTTGCCCAGTTCTTTTGTTTTATACACGTTGTGACAGAGGCTTTACATATACTTCACTTTAAATGTTCTGGAACCTCCTTGTAGAAAGTGAGTCCCTGTCGAACTGGCGTCATCAATTACATAAAATACGTTTCAACAAACAAAAACAAACAAACAAAAATAACCATGTTACCGAAATTAAGTGGAACAGGTTTACTTTTAACTGGCACAACCTGCTAACACTGGAGACTCCTTCCAAAATGAAAAAAGAAGGAAAGGTCTTTAAATAGTTCTTCACCACATTGATGATTATACTCATTTTAACTCTGTTAATACCGCCCATCATGGAAGTTGTTACAAATATAATGGTTTGCGCACGCTGTTACAGAATACAGATGAAGACATTCTGACCAATCAGATTTGAGAATGTAGTAGAAGAAATTTGTATATCAGCGAGACAAAGCAAAAAGTGCAAAATCAAGTGACAAAGAGACAGAGAGAGAGAGAGAGAGAGAGAGAGAGAGAAACATGAATCACATGATGCTGGTAATTCTGGGTTTGTCACGCTAACCGGGCCAGCTCGGCTCTCGCCGCCTCGCTTCACTTCAGCTGAGTAATAAAGGGATTACACGTACTTCCACTCTCTCAGCGCTCGCACAATGCCCGTCGCACACAACCGTTCACATGAAAGAGCCAGCAAATGAAATTTATTCGCCATCTCTCTCCTTCTCACTTACTCACACGCTCCTCTTCTCTTCTCCAGATGTGCACCACAGCTCTGATCATCATCTCCTGATTCACCAATCGACTTCCCATTTGAGTAGTCAGAAGTTCTCGGTAGAGACGGTACGATATCTGTACAATAAAGGTCATCAGAGGTACCCGGTTTACAGGATACGGCTTTACCGACCACATAACAGCACCGCATTGGTGTTATTCTCAGCTGATCGACTGTGGAGTGTACGAGTTTACCATTAGTTTATCTTCACTAGTGTGGAATGTGTTTCTCTCAAATCAAAAAAACACTCAAATAATAAATCTGAACAGACTATCACAAATCCCAAAATCACCCCCCAACCCCCAAACACACCTCTAATTACAACATCATTCCAGCTTGACTCTTGTGATCTCTCGAATGTTGGCGTGCTTCAAGCTGGAGCCCTCAAACACATCCTGTCCTTATCTTCTTTAGAACTTCCGCAGAAGTCAGTAAATTACTCATCTGTCTCCCTAATAAGCAATCATGGCTCGAGCTAAAAAGATAACAGCGTCTGCTGGAGTCATTGCGCACAGTATAGTTAACCCCTGAACTTGCTTGTGGACCCACAGTGAGTTCCTCCACCATGTTCTCTTGCCTCACTGCAACAACAATCTGATCAAGAAATACGAGGCGGATGAGAATCTCCACGGTTGCTTAATCCTGAATTTTTGGAAGAGGCGCTAAGCCAGAACGGAGTTTACCGCCAGCCAGGAATGGCCTCGCCTTGCCTCGATTAGTAGGTACCAGCTGCACTTCCTCGCCACGGTGACGGAGCTGACTTGCCAAGATTATAGCATCTACTTCAAAGCCGGGAGGAACGAAATAAGAAGCATGGCCTTAGGATATGCATTTGAACTTCAATAATCAGATTTGGTGTTCAAAGTGTGCAAGAGGGAGAGTATGCATGGTGGAATACCTGTATGTGCACACATACATACATAGCATGTGCTAGAGTGGTAATTAAACTGGTTCAAAGCCATCTTAGTTGAAGCACAACAAGATAAAAAAAAAAAAGTGCAAGAGCAAGATGCATTATGGGTATTCTATATAGTGGCTAGTTTGGAGGTATAACAGAGGCCTGGATTCTCTCCAGTGTAACTCCAAACGATGCATGCCATAAATAATCTGTTAAACAGAATTCCAGAAAGCACCCAACCCCACCCCACCCCCAAATGTACGGTCTGATGTGATTCGTTATTCCATTACAGACCGCAGAAATCATTTCAGATTTGCCAGCAACCCATTCCAAGGGCCAAAGTTAAAGTCATCAGTGGCGCGATGCCAACCAGCAGCATTGCTTCCTCTCGGCTTCACACATGTCCAAGAGCTGAAAACAACACCCGGCATGTAACACGTGGATGATTTCCTAACATGCTTTCCTAAAGTAACTGCACCAAGGACAGTGAGTACCCTGTGAATCAGTCTTGGCAGGGGTCCTTCAACTCAAACATCGCTGGAAAATTCTATTCCCGTTCATCCCCAACACCAATGAGTCAAGACCAGATCATATACTATGATAAGAAAAGCTGAAACATATTTTGAAGTCCCAAAGAAATGAGTGCACTGGTTTAAGACAATGAAATCATGACGTGATCCATCATTGTGCATTACAGTAACCTGGGTGGCGGAAAAAGTCAAAGCTTTTTACGTAATTAATCAGTCAATGAAGAAGAAGAGGTTGTGTTTTATTCCTCTTATACAGCTGTAATTTCCTAATGATTACAAGTCTGCTCTGTTACAGCATGTTTACGTCTTATCTTGTGGAATATCAGTCAATGTACATCAATAAATTTCAACCAATACACTTTATCGACATTCACGATCCCAAAACACCTTTACAGCAATTAATGTATGCAAACAAACAAAGTCACGGCGGCAAGGAAAAACGCCCCGAGACAACAAATCTGGAAAAGATACCATCCTTTCCTGGTAACCAAACAATGTAAAGTAATTATTTGATTTTTAAACTAATGATTTCTCCAATTATCATAAAATACCTACTGTTTACTATACATAACTAATACAAGCTAATAAAACACAAACAGTTCGGTTCCACAGTTTCACTGCTAGATTATTAGCTAACGTATCGCTGTGATGTCGTATCTCACTGCGAGATAAAATATATATATATATTTTCAGCATGTTTTCTTTCTCCAAAGTAAACCTTGTAATAATTGGTCAAGAACACCATGATGTTATATGTTACTTATAGTAACTTCCTTAAAAAAAGTAGTAGAAAAAACAAGTTATACTGAGGAACAATGTTCCAGCTAAGCTCCAGAGATATTTTAGGATAAAAAAAATTACCGTAAAATGGTTGTTCCAACACAAAACTAAAAGAAACTTTGAGCTAAACTGTGTGTTTGTGTTGTTACACAGCTGTACACAAGCTTTTTGTAAGAGAAACATAATTCAGTTAGCATAAATTTTCTTTGTTGACACACAGCAAACTAGCTTTTGCTAATAGTGAGGATTAGCTTGTATCAGGATCAGAACTCTATTTATCCTGGAGGAAACTGTAGCTAGCTTGGCTTCATAAAAACACTCAAATTACACACAAACTTCATCACAACAACGAGCTAAAAATACAGTGGGATGTAAAACATCATCCAGAGACACGTTCAAGATGTTTCAGAAAGTTTCCCCAGTAAGTATAAGATATAAACAGGTGACTGACACACGTGTAACAAAGTGGGAACGTTTAGGATGAATACTAAGTAAAAAAAAACATGGTTTTAAGCTAAATTATTAGCCAATTAAATAAAATAAAAAAATTAAATTCATTTATTTTGTCATGGTTATAGTTTTAATTGATTTAATGCATGATATAACGCACATATTACTCAGAAATGTCTTAAACTGGAAGGCAAATAAAGCTTTTTCATGAAGCAAATGCTGTAATAGTAATATCGTGTCCTGATTTTTGTATTTAATGTTATAAAAACGCAGCTGTAATCATATGAAGTTAAAAAAAAAGTTGCATCTCAGGAGACATTTTGAGAATAACCGTTGAAAACAAAAACAGCTGTTTCTGGGAGTAAAATGTAAAGGGAAATAACCTGAGAGACAAGTTATAAAGGTTTTTTTGGGTGAGAGTAAGCCTGTAGAAGATAAATTGTTTAGCAAGAAAAGAAATAAAGCGAAAATCGTTAGCAAAACTCGATCTAGTGCTAGCGTGCAGGCTAACCTGGCGGACTTTCCCCTTTCTTTCTTTCTAACACACGATTCACACATGGGAGAGTTTAACCCAGGGTTCACACATGGACATAAACAATCTCTGGACAGAAAAAAAGTGTATATGATATGAAATAAATAGGATAACCAGCACGTACACTTTATAAACAGTACAAGAGGAGCCCCCGCGGTGTTCGGTCTCAGGTGAATCGCATCATCGGGGCGCGCGCGAGGCTATAAATGCATGGAAAGGCACGTGTGCATGCTTATTCCTAAAAATAATCATAAAAAAGTTCGTGCTTTAAGGAATAAACCGTTAAAGTAGCGTGAAATATTAAAAGAAAGATGAGTATACATTGTCTGGTTGGTGTGCATGGCTTAAAGTCCCAGGATCCCGCGTTTTACAGTGTAGAGAATAGCAGGAAAAGTTCCCAGAGCACAACTTGTCTTCATTCAGAAGCACCAGGTCAACAATAGATCCCATTCCTACACCGATCACAAGTCCATCCAACACATCTACACTTCACTGAATAAATCTGGTGGTGTTTATTTAATAAAACTGATCCAAAATCATCCACAGAAGACACGACGGCTGACATCCTTACTGTTCAGATGTTATGATAAACCTCAGGATTTACATTTCATTCCTAAACTATTCAATGTTTCAAAAGTGCTAAACGTCAGGTTTGTTTATATATATATATATATATATAAAAATGAGGGATTTTATTTTCTCCAGCGTCATGCCCTCCTTCACAGCTGGAAGCCCGGGATCTGATGCACCATTGTTTTGCATGCATTTCTAAAATTTTCCCTCCAAATCAAACTTAAAACTCTGAAAGCTGGCGTCTTAAAGCTTTTCTCATCCAACCGTTTGGTTTTCTAAACATCCCGGAGTCTCCTTACCTGAAACAAGAAGGTACTCCAGCTCGGCTCCATTGCCACACTTTAAAAAAAAATCTGCTGGAAAACCTACAAGAAATCTACAACAAAGCAGCTCAACATGGCAGCTGCTACAACTTCCTGTAACCCCAGGGCGGAACCATTTCACAGAGTTACGGGGGGGAGTGTGGGGTTACAACACCATCAAACTTATGCTTGAGAAGAGAAGATCTAAACTTGGTTTTGTAGGACATGGTTTTACATTTCCTGCTATATCTCTATGCTGGTAAATATTTTATTCAGTCTACTGTGAAGAATTATGGACTTTGCTTGCTTTAAGCCACCCCCTTTAATACAGTGGGGTTTTACTTTCTGGCGGGTGGGGGGGCTAGAAGTTGATCCATTGCACAGAGCTGTCCTGATATGATTTTTTTTTGTAATGTAAATGTAAAAAATAATTGTTTTGGTTGAAATTAAATCTACAACTTATTTATCAGGGCGGTATGTGTATGGTGTAGTGGTTGGCATGTCTGCCTCACAGCAAGAAGGTCCTGGGTTCAACTCCCAGAGTTTTTCTTTCATGTTCTCCCCATGCTTCCTCTGGGTACTCCGGTTTCTTCTCACAGACATGCATGTTCCAAATTGCCCCAAGATGTGAATGTGAATGGTTTTGTGTGTGTGTGTGTGTGTGTGTGTTGGCCCCGTGATGGTCTGGGAAAGTGTTCAGGGTGTTCCTTGCCATTGTCCAGTGTCGGCTCAGATAGGCTCCAGCATCCCCGCAACGCTAGTAGCAGGATTAAGCGCTTTGGAAAATGAGTAGGTGTCTGGAGTTTGCATTTTCTCCTTGTGCTTGCGTGGGTTTTCTCTGGGTACTCTGGTTTCCTCTCACAGACATGTTAATTAGGCTAATTGGCTGTTCCAAATTGCCCCAAGGTTTGAGTGTGAATGGTTGTGTGTGTGTGGTTGTGTGTGTGTGTGTGTGGGTATGTTGACCCTGTGATGGTCTGGCGAGCTGTTCAGGGTGTTACCCTCCCTTTGCCCAGTGTCGGCTGAGATAGGCTCTTGCCTCCCGACAACGCTAGTAGAAGAATTTAACGGTTTGGCAAATGAGTAAGTATTTGCAAGAGTAGAGTTTGCATGTTTCTACCGTAGCCCAGAATCAGACAGGCTTTGAAAGGGAGGGGTCAGGGAATGAAATGCTAGTTGACTGCAATCTGGAACCTCACCACTAGATGTCGCTAGATATCACTAAATCTTAAGCACCGTACCTTTAACGGCACTCATTTCCACACCACAAACAAACCAAGCACAATAATTTGGATATTCAGTTATCATAGCAATATACACTTGCAATACTTCACTTTTAAGCTGCTGCTTTCCAATTCAGTCCACTGTTTTGTCCTAAAACACAGCCTGAGCATGGATGCATAACAGATCTGGAAAATCAATCTGAAAATTATACCTGGCTTTGGGAAAGAACATCTGGAAATGAGACGGAAGCTTATAAAAACACACTCACTTTCAGTAACCACTTAATCCTGGGCAGGATTGCACTGGATCCAGAGATTATCCTGGAAACGCTGGGTGTGAAGTAGGAGAATTCTCCTGGGATAAGAACCATGTCCATCACACCCTGGGGCAATTTATTATAGACAATCCACCTACATGTTTTAGGAGGTTGGAGGAAAACAGAGAGTGCAGAGAAATCATACAGACATAAAATACAAAATGCTGCACAGACAGCACAACAAGCTTAGGATCAAACCCGGGATGTTGCATGTTTTCCCTTTGCTTGCTTTGGTTTTCTTGAGGCTAATTGGCTGTTCCAAATTGCCCCTTGGTGTGAATGGTTGTGTTGGGCTTGTGATGGTCTGGAAAGCTGGTGAACTGCTTAATCATATTAGGGTTTCAGGTAGGCTGGAGCCAATCTCAGCTGACACAGGGCGAAGGCAGGGTACACCCTGAACAGCTCGCCAGACCATCGCAGGGTCAACATGAACAACCATACACACTCACACCTTGGGGCAATCTGGAACAGCCAGTTAGCCTAATGAGCATGTCTTTGAACTGTGGAAGCTGGAGTACCCGGAGGAAACCTAGGTCAATACAAGGGGGAACAATGGAAGTGCAGTGGATAAGGCTCTGGGTTACTGATCCAAAGGTTGGAGGTTGAAGCCCCAGTCCCACCAATCTGCCACTGTTGGGCCCCTGAGCAAGGCCCTTAACCCTCATCTGCTCAGTTATATAATTTTTTTTTACCTCACTCTGGATAAGGGTGTCTGCCAAATACCATAATAACAATGAAATGCCCCCTGCGAACCTGGGACTCGAACCCAGGACCTTCTTGCTGTGAGGTAAACGTAAAAAAAAAAAAAAACGTTTTAGAGTTTCTTAAATTAGAATATATCAATATATTTTTATACAACACTACTGGAAACAGAACACACCTGTATATGAATTAAACGTTTGCTAATAACATTAGTTTATTATACCAGGTTAAAAAACAAACAAACAAACGAAAAAGAAAAAGAAAAAGAAAACTTTGCAGTGCCAGTGTAATAATGCAAAAAATATTTTGATAATTAAATGATGTTTAATAGGTAATAAATAAATAATATGCATGCCACATTTGTATATTCAGTCTCACAGTATATAAATCAGGGCTCTTCGTTATTATCCAGAAAGGCACCATGTGGCTATAGGTTTTCTTTCCAATCAAGCAGTAGCTTCACCTGATCCCACTCATTAATCATTTCACCTCAACATCCAATCAGCTCTCACATGTGCTTCCAATTTTCCTGTCATGAAAATCTGCAGACATACTGACTGTTTGCGGATAAGACCTGATGTAATATAAAAAAGATGAAACCTGGTGCACTTAATCAATTACTTTATCCTGCACACTCTATGTTATGTCAGTAGAGGGCGCTGTGCACATACTAATGATTGACATGAGCTGAGTATTGTACAAACTTATTACAAGGAACTTTCCACTAGTGTCTGACCAACACTATAAACGGATTCAAGATAGTTTTTTCTGTGATCTATGTACTTGATTGTGACTTAAAGTTCATATTTAAATACATTTTCTATTTAACAAGAAGCATCAAACAATGCCTGCATAACAGAATGGTGCTTAAATCAGGGTGGTAATTCATGCTGTATAATAAATTGGTAATGTTTGAATAAAAACATGTCATATACCATTATAAGTCATTTATAAAGTTTCATACATGCTTAGGAAACTATAGAAGACTTTTTGGACACGTGGAAGAAATAAATAATCCATAAAATGAAAGTGTCTTTTCTCTTAAATATTATTATGCAACAAATTCCGTATATGGACCTTTGACCTTGAGTGACCTTAAAAGTTGACCCTAAATGTATAGCTTTAAAATAGATCCCAATAGACATGTCATAAATATAGAGCACTAATAGGAAACCAAAACATATATGGACTGTCATATGAGACAATTGTTTTTGACCTTGAGTGACCTTCAAAGGTCAAACTCAAGGTCACAGGATTTTGAGCGTTTATAACTTTAAAACGAGTGCTAGAGACATGTCATAACTATACAACACTAATAGGAGACCAAACCATGTATGGACTTTCAAATGAGATCATTACCTTTGACCTTGAGCGACCTTCAAAGGTCAAAATCAAGGGCATAGGATTTTGAGTGTTTATAACTTTAAAACGGGTGTCAATAGATATGTTTTTACTATGGAACACTAATAGGAAACCTTTAAGCTCTGTTTCTTTAAAGGGTCAGTGTACAACAAATAATAGAAAGGAGTGTTTAGCATTCAGAAAGGCTTCCAAGCTGGAAACATTGTAGAAAGCTGTAAAGTTACCCATAAACCAGAAAAGAACCATTAAAAAGCCCTGGAAGAATGAGTGGAGGGAAGATAGCATAACTCACTCACTCACTCACTCGCCAAACCACTTAATCCTACTGGGCTTGTTGCCGAGTCTGGGTGAAGGCAGTGTATGTCCTGAACAGCTCGCCAGACCAACGCAGGACCAGCACAGCACAGCCCTTCACACTCACACTCACACCTAGGGGCAATTTGCAAGAACCAACTAGACTTATGGATGAAACCGGAGTACTTGGAGGAAACCCATGCAAGCATATGGAGAACATGTGAAACTCCCCACAGAAAGAGGTTATATATTTAAGGAAACTTTTGAATGAATTCATGGACTATTTATATGAAGAACATGGTACTTATTTGATTATATTAAAGTATATCAGAGAGGTTTTGGCTTATGCATTCCCTAATACTTAAACTTATTGGTGTTTACCTGGTTTTAGAGAAAGCAGAAGGCATTTAGGGAGACTGTATTCACTGGGTATGAACTGGTTAAGATAGAACTAATAAATCAAGCAAAAAAGGGGGCGTGGCTATATGGGTGGCACAGGGTGGCATCCTCTTCTGTATTATGTGCCAATCATTTTCCACCAAGGAGAAAATAAACCAGCCAGCAGGGGTCTGAGCACTCAGTGCGTCCCGGTGTTTTCTTGCTGTTTGGTGTAAAACCTCTGAAGCAGATTCACAGCGCGCGCGCGCACGCACACGCTCAGGGGTGCACGCGAGCACGCAGGCACGCGCTCTCTGTCCTGTTTCTACCGGCACAGTATCGGAACGGTGAGTCCTTCCATCCTTATTAACCCTTTCAGGTCCACTTTTCAGGGCTGCTGTGTTGTGTAGTCAGGTGTTAGTCCTGATTTGAGAGAGATATTGTTATGCGCGTGCTTTTGGACTGTCAGGCAGTTCGTTTCTTATTTAAACTTTATAAAAACACGGAAAGCAGTAAATAATAAATGCTACCCTGTGTGTATTTACCTTGTTTTGTTGTAATAAAGTATTAATGCAGAATTATTTAGTATTTTGCACTGAACTTTCGTTAACCCACTTCCGGAAGTGCACCTACCTTCACCACCACCTTCGTGCTGGATTTCTTATTTATTCGCATGTATATATATGTATATATATATATATATATTTATTTTTTGCATTGGTTTCAGTTGATAATGTAGTTTTTTTCTTTAAAAGTATAATAAAAATAAATTTAGAATTAAAAACCCCAACTATAAATTCGTCCTTGTAGGCTACCTGTCGTTGAAGGTGTGCGCCAACCAATGGGAATGCGCAACGTCACACAGTGGGCGGGTTTACCGCCTCATTATCATTGCATATCTAGAGACCTGGCGTGACACATTAATATTTATGATCTCTGATGTTTACAATTCAACTGCTTTGACTTGAGCGTCATTCTCATCTCTATTCTTCCACTTCTTTCTCCCCCATCACCTAAATACTGATGAATGATCCAGCTCGCCTGGATGTCCCGTCAAAGGATGGAGATTGTATTATATTAAATTAAATTTTTTTGTAATTTCCCCTAAGAACAGTACTGTTGGTTTGGTGGCACTTAAAGTAAGAAAAATGTTTAACCTGATCAAAAAAGACAAGGAAAAGGATGGGACAAGGAAGGAGAAAAAAGAGAAGAAGGACAAAAAAGAGAGAATGTCCCAGGCTGAGCTGAAGAGCCTGGAGGAAGTCGGCTTGCGACGAGGATTCTTCCACCTACAGCGTGGTGGTTCCAAGAGAGATTCCAAAGCCAAATTGGAGATTTCTGACCCTATTCCAATCCAAGTGGTCAGCAACCCAGAACTTACATTGACGAACTTGACTTCCGACAACAGAAGCAGCAGTGTGCTACTGGATGTGGGCCGTGTAAGCACCTCCAACTCCAGCAACAACATTAAAGAAGAGGCCATGGTAGACCTTCAGAGATCCTCCTTCAGAGAGCAAGCCTCTAGACCTGTGTCCCTGACAAAGCAGGACTCCCCAGTGTTGAAGCTTATAAAACGCTTATCCTTTTCTCAGAAGAACAAAGAGGAGAGCCCCTCAGAAGGTTCGGTTCCATCAGGACCAAACTCAGCTACTCCTTCTCCACAAACAGAGCCCAAGGTTTCTCATCATGTGCCCCGATACATCTCCCACCGACGTGCCCCACTCAAACAAGTCCAAATACCCTTATTGGTGGATAAGCTGTTTCCAGCAGACTTGTCTTTACCTGCTCTCATTCCTCCTGGTGTCCCTGAACCCAGAGAGCTGGAACTCCAGCGGCGCAAAACAGGCGATTTTGGCTTCTCCCTACGGCGCACCACCATGCTGGACCAAAAACCTGATGGCTCTGTTTACCGGCGTGTGGTCCACTTTGCTGAGCCTGGTGCGGGTAACAAGGATGTGACTCTAGGCCTGGTGCCAGGGGACCGTCTGGTGGAGATCAATGGGTTGAACGTGGAAAATAAGAACAGGGATGAGATTGTGGAGATGATCCGGCATTCAGGAGATACTGTCCGTCTGAAAGTGCAGCCCATCGTGGAGCTGAGTGAGCTTAGCCAATGTTGGTTAAGAAACAGCGCAGGAGTACGTGGTGAGACCTATAAGGTAAGAAAACATCAACTTCCTGCTTTAATGTAACGGTAGAGCCATCTGTGACTTGATGTCTTTGACATTTCTGACATGTCCATTTATCAATGGTGTGAAGTGCTGGTTTTCAGTGGTTTCTTACAACTGCTCGAGATGGATTGGCTTTTCTAAAATGCGAATTGTGAATGGGTGTGTGATGATTTCGAATGGCCTTGTGTCCCATCTAGTTTGTTTTTCTGCCTTGCACCCGGGGAGGCCAGAGCAGAGACATGATCCACCACTTACCGAAACTGAGTGAATGAATGTGTCCTGCGGCTGCTGTGTTGTTTTTCTTTTACTATCAGTGGTTTGTTATTTTATGATGTTGCTTCATGATCTGCTTCTTTCTAACATATAATTTGCCAAAACAAGTAATTCTAGCACCTCGTTCCTGGCAGAACGGCTCAGGAGGAGCACCATTCTATTGTTTTGATCGCAAAAGAAGTGCGGAGCCAGGAATCATGTTACAGTCTAACATTCTGTCTTTTTTTGTCCCCTACAGTGATGTACCTTCAAAGGGATGTGCATGAGGGTTGTGTGTGAGTGTGTTTGAACATGAACTCATGAAGCAGTCAGAGATGGACTGTAGTTAGAGTGATCCTATGAGAGGAGGATTTTATGAGAGGAGACCTTGTTACTCGAGTGATGTTCATGATACGGTCAGTATTGAGTTTCAGCAAGGCAGCGAAGATGCACCTGAGGAAATTAACCCTTTCCTTTTCTATCTCTGATCTGTACGAATTTACACGCTTCACTACAAATGATCATTTAATTGTGATGCAAATATGAAGGGATGATCCTGTAAACTTCTCTATCTGACATTGTCATTAATCAGTAGTTTGAGTTTTCATCGAGCATATGTAAATCGTCTATGCACCACATTTGAGATTTTTTACCTTCCTTCACCTCCTTATTCCCCTGTTACACTGTGGCACTCTTTTACATTGCATTCTGGTCCAGCGAAAAGGGTGACCCAGTTTAAATATCTGGGCTGCTCTGTTCGGCTTGCTTTCGCACACCGACCTCTAACTCTTCCAAACAGGTAGATCCCGGTTTATAGTACTGAAACAACACTATATTGGGGGAAATTGTGGCTAGGGGAATGTAAAATGAGGTTGAAAGTGAAGTTGACCTCATACTTGAGGAAGTAAAATCCAAGACCTTTATCTAGAACGAGATATGAAAGCACCTATATTTAAAGCTACGTCATACCTGTGTCCTATACTGAGTCATGTATGTCTGCACGCGTTTACCATTATTATCAAGAACAGCTATGAAGGAGACACAGTTGCCAATTGTGGTTCATTTATTGCTGTCGTTAAGGCATTGCTAATATCTAAATACACCACATTGCCCATAATATGTGGTCACCTGGCCTTCACAGCTATCCATATGGGCTTGTTTATCATCCCATGACAACCAATGGGCATTAATATTATGCTGCCCCTGTATGCTTTTATAACTTTGCTCTTGTAGGAAGGGGTTCCATAGCTTTGTAGCATGGCTGTAGGCATTTGTGATCATTCATCCACAAGATCACCAGTGATGCTGGGTGAGCAATTAAAGTCTAGTTCATTCCAAAGATGTTCAGTGGGGTTGAAGTCAAGAATCTGTGCAAGCCAGTCGGGTTCATTTTGTCGAGTTCGTCCACTTGGTTTCGTCCATTTGGTTCTGTCCACTTGGGTTTGTCCAGTTGAGTTCATCCACTCGGTTTCGTCCATTCAGTTCCATCCACTTGGGTTTGTAAAGTGGAGTTCGTCCACTCAGTTTCGTCCACTTGGTTTTGTCCATTCAGTTCCGTCCATGCAGTTCTGTCCAATCGGGATTGTCCAGTCGAGATAGTCCACTTAATTTCTTCCAGTTGAGTTCTTCCATACCAAAGGTCCCACAAGAACATTACACACATACACTGATCACACAAAACATTATGACCACTGAAAGGTGAAGTGAATAACAGTGGCACCTGATAAGGAGTGGGATGTATATCGGCTAAAAGTAAACAGCCAGTTCTTAAAGTTGATGTGTTGGAAACAGGAAAAATGAGGATCTTAGTGACTTTGACAAGAGCAGCATTGTGACTGCTAAACAATTGAAACTACTCATCTCCAAAACAGCAGGTCTTGTGAGGTGCTCCTGGTATGCAGTGGTAAGTACCTACCAAAGGTGTATATGGAAAGAGAACCAGTGAACTCATATGAGTGTCATGGGTGCCAAAGGCTCATTCATCCATGTGGGGAGTGAAGACGCTGTAGACGCCCTATCAGAAAATCAAAATGAGAATGATCAGAATGATCTGATATGTCAATTTTTTTAAATCCTTTCGGTAGGTGAGAAGTCAATAATCGCTCCAGGCAGACTTGAAAACGCAGATGGAATGTGTATGCCCGGTGTGTATTTGTGGTTTTCAGTTCCTTGTGTCGAATGAACGTTTGCCTTCATACTTCATATGGAATGCAGCTGGAGAAGTCGGTGTAGTCAGATTGCACAGTGAATAGAGCACAAGCTTAAGATCTGATGATAGTACTTTGGAGCGTCACCTGGTTTTACAGTGCCTCAGTAATACTGAGAACAGTTTCATGGAAAAAATGCTGCAAAAAGTAGTTTGGTGAGATGCTGGAGGTCATCAGTGATCTGGGTGTGGCTGCTCTATGCTAAATATCTACGAGTCTGTTTTCAACATCACATGCTGAAAGATTGTCACTTAATAAGGTTAATCAGTAACAGGAGATCCCTCTCATATTCCTTTCAAATTAAATGCAAATGTTAGATGCGGGATCATTATCAGATCTACCCTTTACAGATTGCATTTATCATTACACATACAGTATAACAGCCTGGGGCGGCACGGTGGCGTAGTCGTTAGCACGTCTGCCTCAAATCAAGAAGGCCATGGTTTCGAATCCCGGGCTCGGGTGTTTCTGTATGGATTTTGTTTCTGTATGGATTTTGTCTGTGCTTGTGAGGGTTTTCACTGGGTTTCCTCCCACAGTTCAAAGACATGGAACATTTGACACATTTAGTTATGTTTTCTGTGTTTAATATTTTTTAACATATTCACTCCTGTAAATAAGGATAAAATAAACATCCCACACAAATGTCACCTAACCTACCATGTCTGAAGTTTTATTGGAAGAAGTAGTAGTATTTTTATTTGTCACATTGGTTGAGCAATTGCTAATAATAATAATAATAATAATAATAATAATAATAATAATAACAATAATAATAACAATAATAATAACAATAATAACATTAATAATAAAAAGGTCAGAAAGCCTTCCTCATTTGGAATTTATATTCAGAATTTTTTCTTCTGTCTTCTGTTACCTGGCAAATTCCCCCCATTTGTATGACCACTACAGCATACCGACCCTGAGGAAAACACTCACTACCCACCATCTTTCACATACCTGATCTCATGCATAGACATCTAAATAAGTAAACCAACCAACGAGCGATTCGTATACTGTACGAAAACGAAGCTCAGTCGACGCCATCTTGGGACCTTACAAAATGTAAACAAACCTACATATGAAGCAGAGGTTCCTTAAGGCGACTGTTGAGGATCGCAATTTTCTGCTCGATTTATTATGGAAAATTGTATATAAAACAATGGAGGGTTTTTGGGTTGTTGCTTTATTGCTTTAGAACAGTGTCTTATTTGTATATTACACCTTATTGTGTATAACTAATACATACTTAGAGGGTTTTTAGCCTGTAGTACTGAAGCTACACCATAATTATAACTACATACACGCAATTTTTCATTTTTAAAAATAATCAGTAGTAATATCACAGTCAAGCAGAACATACACGTACATATCATTGTTTAATAAGGTAATATCATTTCATATCTATTAAATTTCACAACAGGAGTAAATTGAATCTTGTTGGAACTAATATATGTATATATATAATCATTATATTATTATGATTATAAAGGATTATAATTTTATATGCGGGATGTCTTGGCAGCACAACATTTATATGTAGAAAGTGGAAAAGTCTGATATCAAGTGTTCTACGTCCGCGCCCCTCGAAATGGCGATGTTTACAAATATCATGGTACCCGGTGCAGGGGTCATTGATGTTCATGTACAGGAGGAAGCAAATGGTTTCAGAAAGACACTGTGGCCGATTCCATCTCCAAGAGATAGCACTGTGTTTAATTTTTATTAAATATACCTGGGAAGTTAATGTGCTCCTTTAAAGGCCATGGACAAGCTTTTCAACAGTGGTAGCTTGGTAATGCTGGAACGTGACCCCCAATGCCCTGATCCCACTGAGCCATAAATTTGGAATGTTAATGACCAGATTTTTCCCAGGTACAAGATACTGCGTACCCTTAATCCTTCTTCAAGTAGTTATAATCCATACACAGTATATAATGAACTATATAAATAAAAAATGTTGATGAAGATGATGATGATCATCGATGCAGAGTGCTATTGTCCAGCTTATAGTGTTTTATTACTCCTCAGGATAGCGCAGAAGTGGAGATAAAAACCGGGCCATGTTTAGCTTGTGGCCTTTCCAAGTTCGGTAGTTTAGGCAGTGCTTGTTCCTAGCTGTGTGTTTTTAGAGTCTAGATTGTTGTGATATGAGTATTTATAGACAGATATGTTCTAGGAGTGGGCCTCTGTGGTCAAGACAGAGTAGACAGAATAGAATAGGAAGTCGCTTCAGTGGGTCATCAAGACAGCCGAAAGGATCATCGGTGCCAGCCTTCCTTCTATGGACACCATATTCACACATCGCTGCAGAAGAAGAGCACAGAGCATTCTCAAGGATAAACACCATCCAGGTAATGCTCTGTTCAGGTGGAGAGACTCAGGGTACAATCTCAAACAGCACAGGCCAGAGGGAATCCCACTCACAGGGCCCGGTTCCATAACAGCTTCTTTCCTGCTGCTGTCAGACTGGTGTCTAGGGACATTGAGGAGGGTAGGACACACTACACCCCCAGAACCACTGCATAATAACTGCTGCAACAAAATAAATGCTGTATGTGCAACAACCATGTGCAATAACTGTGTAATATACAGGTAAAACACAATGTGCAATTTGTAATGTGAAATTTAGAATTTAGAGTGTGAAACTTGCTGACAGGGTCTTAGCTCTGTATCTTACATATGTATATAGTTTTTCTTTCTTGTCCTTATATTTAAAATTTTTTAAAAATATATATATTTATATTTTCCTTGTTAATTCTGAACGTAGTTGTTAACAAAACTCTGAACGCGCACCAAGAATTCCAACTTATATGTGCTCCTTTGTACATTTACAAACGGCAATAACCATCTATTCTAATCTAGATGAGGGTTCACACAAGAGGTTGGATGGTTTAACTCATTTGAACGCAGCTCAAGATCGAGTTGCATTTGAGATATTTAACAGTGTTTGAAGCAGCTCACGGGCTGTTGTAGGAGAGCACCATCTCGCTGGCCTTATAACTGTCCCAGATTCCACCGTTACAGTCATCTCGCAGTGAGAAATTGATAGCGTTTGGGATTGACCTAGAACCAGTAGGACTATAAATAGAGCCGGAGATTTATTAATCTAGATCATGCATCGCAGCAGATGGGATCTAGTTTGCGAGATGCTAATAAAGTGTCAATTTGTGCATTTCTTTTTAAAAGTGTTTGCAAACTGGTTCAGAACATGGAAGCTGAGAGGACCGGAAACGGACCTGTTCAACAAAAGTGTTACAAAAACCCCAAGCAAAACTGGCAGCTTGTGAATTCTCCCATTCCAAACTGGACGTGCAGGTTTTCAGGTTTCCTCCTCTACGAGAGTGTGCAGCAAGAATGCCGGCACACTTTGACTCCATTCATGCTTTGTGCGTAGGTCAGATTCCGGTTCTTCACTGCCACACCCAGCTTAGCCTTGCAAAACGGAGTGGCGATATCCAAGATAGCTGAATACCACTGAATCAGACGACACTAATCATAGACATCACATCTGTATGTATGTGCGTGTGTGTGTGTGTGTGTGTTTGTGCATTTGTGTGTGTGTGTGTGGTGTTCTTGTGTTTTTTTTCAGGACCTGTCTATCATCATGAAACATTCTGAACTTCGCATTTTTAGAGAACTCTTGTTTTTATATTTCATCATCATTCATTTTATTTTTACCCTCTGAGCGTTGGTGACAGTACTGTAATCACAATTGTTTGTTTGTCTGTCTGGTTGGTGTGTTTGTGAACAAAATCCTGACCACACCTGTGCACTGATTTTCACCAGACTTGGTGAAGACACTACCCTATCTGAGTCATAGAGATGATTTGATTTGGGAATATCAAGGTCAAAGGTGAAGGTCAGAGCGAGGTCACACAATTTTGGGAAAAGCTGAGCACTCGTAACTTTGAAATGAGTGCTGATAGACATGTTATTACTATAAAACACTAACAGGAAATCATATGTGGACTTTCAAATGAGACTTTCAAAGGTAAACCCCAGCCATCGCATAAAATCTTCAAACAAAAGGGTTTTTTTTGGTGCTAATTTGGTGACTTCCATGTACTATATAGGGCAGTGATGGCTCAGTGGTTAAGACTCTGGCTTAGTTATCCGAAGGTCAGGGGTTCAAGCCCCAGTACCGCCAACCTGCCACTGTTGGGCCCTTAAGCAAGGCCCTTAACCTTGAATTGCTCAGTAGTATAAACATGATAAATATACGGGCGTCTGCCAAATGCCATAAATGTAAATGTAACTATACAACGCATCATAATACAAGCACATGGGTAATTAATACTAGTACTCATATATAGGGCCTATCTACTGCATTATCCATGCTATCTCAGGGCGGTACCTTATACTCTATGAATACTAACCAGTACTAACCCCTCTAGTACTAACCAGTAGGAGTATAGCTTAGTAAATGAAAATCTTAATTGATAGAACTACTATTATTATTAGGCTTACTCAAAATAATTTTGCGTTTATCTGAGCCTGTTTTCTGCATGAGTGCTATCTACTATCCACCCTGCTCTGCATACCTGAGCTTCCAGACCTCCACGATGAACTGCTGTTGCTCTAATACTGGATAGAGTAACACAATCCCTCCCATCGAGACAGAACAGTCGGTTTTTGCTGAACTGGACTTGTAGCCATTGCTGGTTATGTGATTGTCGGGATTCAGGCCCTCAATCAGTCAGTGATACGGCAAATGATTTTTTTTTTGTCGCACCATTCAGGAGCGTCTTTGTCCTCTTAATTTTGTCCTAAGGCCGTGCAAAATTTTGTACTCGTCCCTTTGGTATAGGCAACATACTCCCAGACGCCGTCTTTGTGTTGGTGTATGTCAGGTTTTGGTTGGTGTTACGTAAAGCGCTGTTTTGCTAGATGCTAATTATGCTATTTTGTCTTGTTGCGATGGATTGTTGTCTCATCCAAGGTGGATGCCTGTGCCACACCCAGTGTTCCTGGGCTAGGCTCAGGGTCGAACCAACAAGACCCAGGATAATATTATTTAAAAAATACCTAGAATAAAGACTATAATAGCACTGAGTGATATTTTATTTTATTTCCAATCACCTGCATTCTTGAACTCCGTCTCTATAGAATCATTGTCCTCTGGCTGTGCCTTCATTATAACTTTGTCAATGCCTCCATTAATTACATTTCCCGATCAGACTTGATTATATAACAGCTCATTTTGGCGGCACACCAGTTGTCTGGCTGGAAGAGCGCCATCCAGTCAGATCGAGTCCAAGTCACCCCACTCTCTCCTTCTCTCCCTCTCTCTCTCTCTCTCTCTCTCTCTCTCTCTTCACATCATTTTCACTTCATCTTCCTCTTTTACAAGTTGTCACTCAGCTTTCTGCCAGCTGTGGATGTAGGAAGGAGGACAAAATTCACCCTTGTTTAGTGTTGGACGGTTTTCCTTCTCGCCACAGGAGCAGGAAGTGAGGCCAAGCATGATTATTGGTTCGTCACAGAGATGATGGCACACATGGCTCTCCTGCAGATAACAGAAGAAGAGATTCGGGTCAAAGTCAATGATTATCATTTTGATTGCATTCTCTGGCTTTTTTTCCTCCTTATTAAAGAAATCCTTGAATATAAACTGCTAAATCTAATTGTTAAACACTTGAATCGATCAGATCGTGGATAGTTATGAAGTAAAGAGGCTGGGCTCACAGAATTTCAAAATCCCTAGTAGCCCTTCGGGTAGGAACTTCCCAAATTTTGGTAGCCTGGAAATTATCCTGAATTAAAAAAAGACAACTTCCTTATATAGAAACTTGGGTAGAGTGGCACGATGGCGTAGTGCACGTCCTCCTCACAGCAAGAAGGTCCTGGGCTCAGCGAAGGCGTTTCTGTGTTTGCATGCTGTCCCTGTGCTGGCATGGGTTTCCTCCAGGTACTCCAGTTTTCTCCCATGGTCCAAAGACATGCACATCAGGCTAACTGGTTGTTCCAGATTGCCCTGAGGTGTGAGTGTGAATAGTTGTGTGCGTGTTGACCCTGTGATAGTCTGGCGAGCAGCTCAAGGTGTACCCGCCTTCGTCGATTAAACGGTCCTGCAATTGATTGAGTGAGTGAGGAACTTGGGTATGATCGAAAAATTAAGCATAGATATTTATTTTCTAACTGTTGATACTGGTGTATCACCCGAATAAAGGAGAGAGTTGGTTTTCACTTGGATTGGAGAATAATTTTAGGTAGCTTTAGGTACCTGAGAGGTGAGAAGTACTTCTCTTTTAAATCCATGATGCATCAAGTTCAACTGAATCGCAACTTTGAGCTTACTGGTTTCAGTTCCCTTTAAAAACAATAAACACACACTTTAAATGTCGACTTGTATCTCTGCCAAAAAAACGTTGAACTGTGCTATAAATAAATATCTAAGGTCTGTTGAAATGTTTCAGATTAGTTCCAGTGCCAATATAACTGTATTTAAAATAATCACATAATCAGAGTCATGCTAGCTAATTACGATTAATTGATGAATTTCGCCATCATATAAGCATATAATCATTTACACTCAAATGCTTTGCTACACAGGCGGCACGGGGGACGTAGTGGTTAGCACGTCCGCTTAACAGCAAGAAAGCCCTGGGTTCGAGTTCCAGATTTGGCATTGGCATCTCTGTGTGGAGTTTGCATGTTCTTCCTGTGCTTGCATGGGTTTCCTCCAGGCACTCCCGTTTCCTCCTACAGTCCAAAGAAATGCACATTAGGCTAACTGGCTCTTCCAGATTGCCTCTAGGTGTGAATGTGAATGGTAGTGCCCTGCGATAGTCTGGCAAGCTGTACAGGGTATACCACACCTTCGCATTAAGTCGGATGAGATAGGCTCCGGCCTCCCCACCCCTCTATACTACATTGGATCTGATTGGTTTGCGATCTCAGGATTATAAAACATTATTCAAAATGGATAACATTTGACCGGATGGTTTTGGCTTGTTGCGGTCATTGATGATGAAATCCCAGAAATTCCGCCGTTCAGAGAAGATTTATTTCCACTGTATGGTGCACTGTCGGTGTGTGTTTATGCTACAAAACACTATATGGGTAAAATTTACATGAAGGCATGTCAGTACATGTTGGTTATGTGGCAGGAAATTACTGAACAGTCGATGATACTCATGCGTATCCATTTCCCTGTAGGGTTTCAGCCTGGTTTGCATTTCTTACGTTCATCACATGGAATTTTTGCATTTTTCAGCCTCATTTGTGTAAACACCCCAACATCATGTTTAGAACGTTCTAGCTCCACTTAATTCTGAGTTCTGACTGTATGGGGTGTGTGTGTGTGTGTGTGTGTGTGTGTGTGTGTGTGTGTGTGTGTGTGTGTGTGTGTGTGTGTGTGTGTGT
>JBCNYH010000008.1:18780426-18817095 GCA_039654325.1 Tandanus tandanus | reverse complement strand
TGTGTGTGGTGGGTGGGTGGGTGTGGGGGTATGAGTGTGGTGGGTGTTTGCTGTATGGGGTGTGTGTGTGTGTGTGTGTGTGTGTGTGTGTGTGTGTGTGTGTGTGTGTGTGTGTGTGTGTGTGTGACATGCAGGATTAAGGTGCTCCAAAGCATCAAGATTGTCTCTGTTGTGTTTTTTGGTAAAACACACCTTTCTCCTGGGGTCATATGAGACTCTGGATGTGCAAGAACGCACCGTGCGAGCAAGCCTAAACTCGCTCGGCCTATCTCTCTACGAGACATGCTTGCTACATCCCAAGACTGTTTGTGAATAATCTTGGGAGAAGGACACCTGTTTAGTGTTAAGGTAGTGTGCGGGTATTGAAGGAAAGTTTAAGTCAGATTTTTAAGGAAGCGCTTGGAATTCCCCTGTAGTCCATATTTCCACCCCATAATTCCATCCACTGATGCAAGAGCGTTTGTTTGAGCAAGAGCGTTTGTTTGAGAAGTTTAACCCCAAATACACACCTGTTCTGCTTTATCAGCACCTCGACTCACCTTGACGGTAATGGAAACTAAAACTGAACACAAAACAGGGTTCAGACGGTCTTTTATACTATAATCTTAAAGTTAAAGTCCTATAATGAAGAAACAGGTATTATTATTTTCCTGTGGCTTGGACACCAAGGATGAGGATGAGAATGAGGATGAGGCGGATGATGATTGTCCAGCATTAGAGTTTACTGGATTAATCAGCATTGCTAAAAATAAAACCCGGCTTTAGACAGAAGCATGGCCCATGCTGGATTACTGATAGGTGGGGCTTGATTGTACAAATGGGAGCTTCTGATTTTGTGCCAGTGACCTGGCAGTAGTCCAGTTTGTGTTTGCTTTAGCCGGGGCAGAGTTCAGATCCTGGATGTTTTACAAACTCTTTGCAGTTAAGGTGTAGAGTTTGATTGCTGTTATTATCATTTAGCTCAGGCTTCAATGACTTCAGTAGGCCGAGCGAGCTAACATTTTGGTCTTGTTTTTCTAGAACTGTTGACTTCATTCTATAAGCAAAAAATAACCGAACAAGAGGCAGATCATTTTTTATTGTTTTGAACACTTTTACACGAAGTGGACGAATTTGGGATGAATCGGAAAATTCCACTTTATTCCGGACTTCCCACCTGAGGTATTTTTTTATATATGGGAAATTTGATTTAACATTTTTATAAAACCAGCAAACACTTAAAGGTCGAGTCTTACGTGGGACATGAGCATGCTTAAATATGTTAAATCTTACCTGCTAGGCATGTTGTAATCATTAGAACAAGAAAGTATGTAAATAACAAAGAAATAAATCCATTTTTTTGGAGCGAGCAGCATTAGCCCTCCAAAACGCAACAAATAGATCATGGCGTGGTCACGTGATCCGCTACATCAGAAACCGGTCACGTAGGTTTGTTTACAACATAAGCATGTCAGCCTCAGAGTCCTCGTCAGTTTCCAGTCAATTTAACGACATTTGGAGCGATGTCAGTGAACCCCCACGGTAAGTGACCCGGCCCTCATTCCAAATGAATTGAATAGCCCTGGTATAGAGCTTGGCTTAAACCCCACAATAATGGTTACAGTTAAAGCATAACTGCTATGATTCTTTGATTTATTGCCACCTGTTTTGCCACAGCTACTTAAAAACCTGTGTAAACCGTGAGGAATTTTTTTCTGTTCTACGGTTCAGCACGCCAGTTTTCACGTATTTTCCGGCAGCAGCTGCAGCCACATCTCAAAATTTCTTCGGTAATTTTTATATTTATTATTATTATTATTAATATTATTTCATCATCATCATATGGCAAGTATAACCTCTTTAGATCTCACTGTTCTCATATGATGAGGATATCTTATTGTCCTCATGTTGGTTAAATATTGGGTATTATTTTGCCAAATTTTATGATGATGTTGATTAAGTGGGCATCATGGTGGCACAGGGGTTACCATGTCTGTTTGGTGTCATCTGTCAATCAAAGGTATCAGTTTGCTCTGATTGGTAGTTGCTTAAAGCGTGTCACCTGAAAGTTCAGGTCAGTTTAACTCCGTACCTGCCCACTTCACCTTATTTCACTGACTTTACATGGTCGCTTGCTGCTCATCACTTCCTGCTTGCATGCACGTTTTGGTAAGGTTTATTGGTGACAATCAGCTCCCAAAATTCAAACCTGGAATAGATTGGAAAGTTGGATTTTTTTTAAACATATGATATAAATTCCCAATCAGGAGTGGCTTTGTCAATCACAGCGATGCTAACTTTTCCTTTCATCCACAACACGGCACCATTATTCGATTATCCCTGATTATTTCCCTAGAACAGCACATGCCAAGCGTTTCAGTCTTTATTGAGACTCCATGGCCTTTCAGTACCAGACTGAATGCTCTCTGCATATAATTTTTGAAATTGTTATTCAAGCTTGTACGTTTCGTAGCTTAGCCTGCATTTCAGTGTGTTCCTACTCTGCTTTGTTGCCTTATAGACATGAAGAATGGTTATCTTGTTTCTCCACATTGTTGCGCCACACAGATGAGTGAAAGTCACAGTTGGCTATTTCCTGTCATGTTTGCCACCAAGCCTCATTCTTCAGTCTCGTCACAGTTTCGTGCCGGGCCATATTTTCTCATCACGCACGTGTCAAAAGACAGGCCTCGGCCCAGCCGCCGTGCCATCTGTCAGCATGGCACGCTCTCCTGCAGAGCATGTGCTGTGTGTCATATCTGCCAGGCTGCTTCCGGCACTGGATCGGCGATGAATGGGAAGGGATCTCACAAATCTAAAAAGAGAGATGAATTCTAATGGACTGAGACTAATGTGGGTTAATGTCTTACCCTGATACAGTTCACCTGGCACCTCAAGCAGCTTATCGTATCTGCTCCATCTGTCTGACTTATCCCATTCATTTACCTACATATATCATTTAACGATTTGCCCGCCCACTGTGACTGAAAACCTTTACAGCAGACGTTGTGCAGATGAGACATTTGTCCGTACTTGCAAATATAGAGCATTTATACAGTAAAACTTTTGCTCCATCACTGCTGCAGAAACGTGGTGTTTATTAGTTAAAGGCCTTGTGCTCATGCACATTACTGATCATGCTACAGGTCACTACATGTCTGATATGACTTACAGTCTGCAGAGGAAATGTAAGAATGTGATGTGTTTCAACTGGGCTCCTCTGTCTCTAGGTCTCGAGCTACTGATTCTTACTACAGCTATCAATGAAACTGGTCCAGGATGGATGATTGATATGTATGAGTTGGATGAATGAGATGGATGGATATTGGATGGATGATTATATGATGGACAAAAATATGAGATAGATGGTTAATTATAAGATTGATGATGCCATAAAGGCTCGCTTCAGTTGCACACATTTTTCTGTGATAAAACTAAAAATGTTCCTTTTTCAGTCTGGTGGATGATTTAGTGAGCTGGAGCCCCCTGGTGGCCATCTTTTGTAATCATTCCTAATGTGAGTGCTGTAAAGAATGCTTCAGCTCATACTCTCCTTCATTTTCTCCTATTGTAAATCTCTATATATATTTTAACCATCTCATAGATTTCAGAAAAAAAGGTTTCCTATGGTTACTCCGGTTTCCTCCCACAGTCCAAAGACCTGCAAATTAGGCTACTTGGCTGTTCCAAAATGCCCCTATGTGTCTTGTAAGCTGTTTAGGGTGTACCTTACTTTCACCCAGAGTCAGCCAGGATAGGCTCCAGCCTCCTAGCAACCCTGACAGGATTAAGCAGTTTGGCAAATGAATGACAGACAAAAAGAGAAGCTGGTTGGCTGCGTGTTTGTAGCTAAAATCATGCAAGTACTACAGGAATACCTTGTTTCATTGAGGTTCCACATCATTTAACATGACTCTAAATAGAGTTGCGAATCAAAAGGTGTATCCTTTGGCAGGTTGCTGTAGCATAGATGGGAGAAATCCTTTCCAAAAGAAGCCGTTACAGAACAATAATATAGTTTGGATTTGGAACAGATCACTCCGCAGTGTTGCTGATGATTTTTCAATAACAGGAAATCCTTAAGTGTTTTATTGCTTAATGATGATGCGATGTTTGTCTGAGACAGGATTAGTGGAAGAGAGATTTATGGGTGGGGTTTTATGATTTGGGTGGATGATGGTGGGGGCACCGTGTTGCTGTTTGGATGCTATTTTTAGCTCTGTCAGTAGGCTGTGGCAGCTGTTCCCCCTTCCCTCCATGTGTTCGGCGTTACTTTACTTCTCAACTCACTACACACACTGGTACGGACACACACGGACCTCCACTCAATACACACCAACCGGCTCAGCTCTACGTGACGGCAGGGATACGACTGGATTGTATCTGTGAGTGATTGAGATGGTATCACATGCCTTAGGGTGTGTGTGTGTGTGTGTGTGTGTGTGTGTGTGTGTGTGTGTGAAAGTATGTGTGTGAAAGAGAAATGATAAGAGTGTTAAGACTCCATTGGCTTTACTGAGGCCTCTTCTCTATTTATAGTGCTGTTCAGGCACTAGGTTTCAGGCCCAAGTTTGAGAGACTGAATGGAGTCTGCAGTGACTCAGTGGAAGTCGAAGTGTGTGGCAGTTTTAGTAAATAGTACAGTTTCACAATGTTATTGTCTTTACAAACCACAAACTGTGATCATAATATTAGAATGAAACCAGGATGAAGTGATCTTCTCCAGGGCTGGATGACATATCAATAAATGATCGTAGCTTGACATGATAATTCGTATCATCAGATAAAATCGTGAAATAAACATTTTACCTACAATGTTTTACTTTTTAGCCACAAACGAGGTTTTAACACTCTTTCAAAGGTGCGTACAAGAACATGTGAGCGTCCCATCTTTTAGGTGTCTGTATACGTACAAATGGTGTGCACGTGCTGTCATGTTTTTTGCTCAGGCCAAAAAAAGTCCCACACTTGAATATTTTGCTAGATCGACCGCCTTTATCTTCTTTCACTGTTTGAAGCCATGTTTATCATCAGTCAGTCATCTTCTTCTTCCACTTGATCCGGGGTCGGGTCGCGGGGGCAGCAGCCTAAGCAGTGAGGTCCAGACGTTCCTCTCCCCAGCCACTTCCTCCAGCTCTTCCGGGGGACACCAAGGCGTTCCCAGAACAGCTGAGAGACGTAGTCCCTCTGCCGTGTTTTGGGTCGACCCCAGGGTGTCTTTCTGGTTGGACATGCCTCAAACACCACACCAGGGAAGTGTTCAGGAGGCATTCTAATCAGATGCCTGAGCCACCATGTTTATATTCGTGTCAAATAACAGCGTCAAATAACTGTGGTGAAAAAAGCGTCATGAATTAACATTCAAATAAATCATGTTAAAATAAGGATCCCTGACTTGTCCTGTGTGTATATAAACTAATTATATATATATCCGTTAATGATTATAGAAAAGGTTAGTGTTGGGTTAACTGGGTGGTGTAAACTGGTTATATAAACTTATTTTCCCCTCTCTCTTTCTCTCTCTCACTATAGATAAGGATGAACTGAACTACTGCACACACTGCCTAGCTACAAAACAAAATCCTGCACTTTGATATTTTGTTGGACCCCCCTTTTGCCTTTTATTATAGCATGCAATTCCCACAGCATTGTTGCTTCAGTTAATCAGGTCGAGGCCCAGCAACACTATGTGCCAATAAAATGAAGTCAGCTGATGACCTGAATGACCAGGTTATCCCATTGAAGACCGTTTTCTTCAATATATCAGTGAACAATTAACCTCCAGATGAAAAATGTTGTGATGCTGCTTAAGTTTGTCTAAACCTTGCCATGACAATTACAAGGCGAAAGGCAGTCCAACAAAATATTAGAGTGCAGGTTTTTTTTTTTGGGACAGGCGGTGTATGTGTATTTACGTAAACAAAAAAATGTACTATGTGTACGCCTGCATGTCGACACACTCACCAAGCAGTTCAAACTCTGTTTGAATGATCCACGGGCTGCATTCCTGAGTGACTCATTCTGCCTTCTCCATATCCCTCTCTCCTCCTTTTCCCCAGCTGATCATTTCATCCCACCTGTCCAGCTGTTTCACTGGGAGGATCTGCCAGCTGTGAAACACCTTTCCCATCAGCGTGCCATCTCATCTACCCACTCCCTTCTTTTACACTTCTTTCTTTCTTTCTTTCTTTCTTTCTTTCTTTCTTTCTTTCTTTCTTTCTTTCTTTCTCTCGCGCTCTCTATCACACCTCCTTCTGTCCTCTCTTTGTCCCGCTCAGCCCATGACCTCAGTGCTGCCCCCATGGCTTTCTCATCACGCTTTTCATTCTGGGAGAAAAAGGGAAGTGGAGTTTCATCTTGTTGCTCTTTTCTTGCTGCATGTTTACTGCATGTGTTCCTTGGAGTGAAGATGTGAAGTTGTTGCAGTAGAACGGAGCCCAGTGTTGCTTCAGATTTCAGTTTGTATTTTAATGTGCAGAGTGATGATGATGATGATGATGATGATGATGATAATGATGATGAGGGGGAGGTGTTCAACCCTCAGTTTGGGGTTTATTCTGTTGATCAAATCTGAAGCATAATTGTTTTTTAGCCACCATGTCTTCTTAATCTTAAAAGAAAAAAAGAAAAAAATTGGCTCAGGGGTTATTTTCTATTATAATATTGTATGACATCATAATGAGTGCAGCAGGATTATTCCTGTCTCTTTGGCGGAATGTAGCAGGAAGCTAATCTGCTGTTTCTCATTTATTTTGGCTGCTTGCCTGCTTTTCTCCTTTCTGTCAAGGAAGTGCAAAGGAATGCATTAATGGAAAAGATGATGCGGGGAATGGAAGGAAAGTATTATTGAGGCTTTATTCTCAATTACACAAGATTAGGCAAAGTGGTTATTATCTGTAAAGATTGAGCAAAGAATGCTTTTCAAATCTGTTTTTAAGCAAGTGTAGCCATATTAACAGCAATTTATCGACTGGTTCTGTAGACTTTAAAAGGAATCGCTGCAATACAGAATGCCGTCTTTCCCCTTTAAATGCACCTCTGTGATGCTGCTGCATCTGCGGACTGTGGCTGCAGATTTATTTCCTTAGAGCATCAGTGCACGTGATCCTGTGCGCCGGGCAGCATGGTCTGCTGACAGACATATCCATCCCTCCCGTTTCCACCAATCCTGGCTGCTACACAAGGAGTGGGTGGGACCTTTGGATAAACAGAAGGCAATGGAGAGAGGGAGGAGACAAATAAAAGCAGGACAGTGATATAGACGGGAATAGTTGAAGGCATGATGGGTCAGAACAAACGAGAGGGGTGTATGGAGCATGTGAGCTGGTGTGTGTGGTAGTTCTTGTGCGCTCCATGGAGATGGAGCCCGTTCGACACGTTCCTGCCTTCAGACGAGTGATGGATTCTGCTCCAAACTGGAAGAGGACCAGCATTATCACCTTCAGGATTGATATGAAGGTCTGTCTCTGCCCAGGGTGAAACAAGCCTGAGATTCTCTCACATCTCTCACTGTTGGGGTGGTTCTTCTTGCTGATCTGTTGCTAGGTTTAATGCAATGCAGGTGTTCAGATGTTTGCATCACATGTGCTGGCCGTGGTCCAGTTTCCTTTAGGGTGGACTGTAGACAGTCAGATCTTAGGGCTCGTAGCCAGTGTTGCATTGCAGTGCCCTCAGTGATGCTTATGGAATTACTTCTTGTATTGTTGTGGATGTGTGAGGTGGGCAATCTGTACTAACTCTGAAATGGGTTATAATATATATATAGCTGTTTGTAAGGAACTGGATTAATGATGTGAGGGACAGATCAAATCAGGATCTAGGATGTAGGCATGGAAGGCCACACAAATGGATGTATATAAGAAGTATCTTGGCTGGAAGTGTTAGTTTCTTTCCTGGGTTTGACTGGAAGCAGTATTATGTACAACACAGTGTGTACAGTATACTGAATGTATGAACCTACTTAATGGCTGCCTGAAATCTGTGATCTTTTCATCACCGCTTATATACTTACTGAACAATCCCTTTACTCAATCTTGAGCAGATATCCAAGACCCCGTCCATACTGTGGCACCTGAATCGGTTTTGAACCAATGTGAATCGAGTTCCCTGTCCACACCTAGCTCAAAACCAGTTTAAAACGCCCGGGTTCTCCCGAGTTTTGCTGGACTTCTGAGTGGTACATCAAGGTGCGCTGCTATTATTTTGGAGATCACAGGTTCGGATTCGCGGCCAGGAGTCCATGGGAGCTAACAAGGACGTGTTACAAGGATGTGAGCTCTAACGGTAGGGGGGATGGCAAATGCTCATGTCCTTGTAACTTGTCACAGCGATCACCAGTCAATCATGGATATCTGTAATGGGGTGGATAGTGCTTTCCTTCAAAGTTTGTTAGGCTGAGCTTGAGTATGCATGCGCATCAGTTCATAAAGATGAGGGTGGGAACATCAAGTGCTTGCTCTCACCCCTCCCTGGTCGGTGGTGGAGGAAATAATTGATGAATTTGGGAATTGGCTATGAAAAAAAACAACCCCCCTCCTCAAAATATACCTGTGCAGAGACGTGTTACCAAGGTGGTTTTGGCAATACTGAAAGCATGTGTATGTGTGGCATGGTGAAGGCCATGCTACGCTATGCGGTCATAAGTACACTTGGGACAGAGTCCCGGGTTTTAGTAGCATGGATTCTCTGATTTTATGGTCAATCCTAGAATCAATTCAGCGGTTTCACATGAACGAAAACGAGTCCTAGAACCGATCTCTCCAGAACTGATCCGAATCTCACTAGATGTAGACACAGTCCAAGATACTTTCAAAATGTAATTCGTAATATTGCCCTGTTTATGACCATCAAGAAAATACTTCCTAATAATTTCTTTTACTGAAGGTTCAACAGTTATTTTTTTACTAATATTGCCACCTTCCAGTTTTATATCACCTTGAATTTCCTATATATACAGTGTATATAAATATATATATATATATATATAATGTATATTTGTGTGTGCAGTCAGACAGTGAGTGCAACATGAGTGCTCAGTCTCCTCAGTCTGTGGTGGATGGAGGTGGTGGAGGAGCTAGTCGTGATCCTTCAGCCTCTCGCAGGGTTTCAGAGCCTCCTGCTGAGCCAAGAAGCAGTAGCAATATCATTGGCCCAAACCCAGCACGCAGGGTGGTGAATAGGGTTAAACAGGAACCTCCACCTACCCCTGTGCCCAACATACCTGCCTCTACTGCCACCTCAGTACCCAGATCCAATAAACCCCCAACTAGAACTTCTCATGATGATGACATCTCTATGGGGCTCACCAGTCTTATGGGACGTGGGAGGACGAAAGATCACCGAGCTCGGTCAAGAGCTGGAAAGGAGATTAAAGAGAGCGATGGAAGTCCAAAACCAATGGAGGAGACAAAACAGAAAGCCTCTGACACCACTTCATCTCCTCCTCCTGCCCTTGTTTTGACTAAATCTGACACTACTCCTACTGCAACCTGTGGTCCTGCCCCTAAACCAGATCCTGTCAATTCGTCCACTGAGTCCATCCCAAAAGCCCCTTTAGCTCCACCTCCTGGTTTTATTCCAAACCCTAAACCCAACCCACTTGCCCCAGCACTTCAAAAGCCAGACCCCCTAGCACCACCTGTTGGGTTTGTTCCTGCCCCAAAACGAGACCCTTTTGCCCCAGTGGCAGGGTTTATCCCCAGAGCCAAAGTGGATCCCCTAGCGCCCCCTGCAGGTTTTATTCCTGCTCAACGACCTACTGCGGTTCGGAAACCTGAGGTAGAGAAGGCATGTGATGGTGTGAAACACTAACACAGCTCACCTGATTGATGTGGTATCAGCTCAGTGGCGCAGATTCTAACCCAATGGTTTGATTAAAGCACGTTGTCGATTTTGGTGAGCCCGTAATTATTTCTGAAATGTTTTGGAGCCACTCTGCTTTCAAATCTTATTAATCCAGTTGCAGTGATTCTAACCCAACAAACATTTCAATGTGTTTCATTTATTATTAATGACGGCCCTGACAGATACATTATTCTGCCATGTTGTGGATGTTCTTGTTATGCTTCCCCACTTGTGGCGTTGGTCGTAAAAAGTATTTTCGATGCTAGTCATGCATTAGCTCTACAACTTGCGTGAAGTCAGTTGGTATCTAATACTGATCACTCTCTCAATCACTCACTCATTTGCTGAATCGCTTAATTGTACTAGGGTTGCAGGGAAGCTGGAGCCTATCATGGCCGACTATGGGTGAAGGAGGGCTACACCCTGAACTGTTTGCTAGTTCATCACAGGGCAACAAACACACACAACCATTCACACTCAATCTCACACCTATGGTTAATGTGGACCAGCCAGTTAGCGTAATGTGCATGTCTTTGGACTGTGGGTGGAAAGCCCTGAGGAAACCCACGCAGGGACGGGGAGAACATGCAAACTCCACACAGAAATGCCCCGAGCCTGGAAACTGAAGCCAGGACCTTCTTGAGCCAGACATGCTAACCTCCATGCCACCATGTTGCCTAATACTAATCAAATGATGTGTATTGATGGAACTGGTTCTGTGATGTGAGCTTTGGAATCGGTGCAGGTTCAGTGCCATGCATGGTCGCATGATTTTCCCCCCTCTTTAGTAAACGTGTGTGTGTGTGTGTGTTGGTGTATACACACGTGTTCACATTTCCTCATGCACACTTTGGCGTGTATCATATTGTGTGTCACTCTAAAGGTAAAGGGAGCATCTCGGTCTCCTGCACCAGCTGGGAAGCCCGTCTCTGGGGCCACTGCTGTTGGCCAACAGGTGTGTGTCCTAGTGTTGCCGAGTGTTTGTGTGTGTGTGTGTGAGAGAGAGAGAGAGAGAGAGAGAGAGAGAAATATAGTGATCACATGATTGCTGATTATGGAATAAAGTACACTTAGCATTAAGTTTTTATTGTTTGGAGACGCCGTTGCCTTACTCACTACCTACTATAAATACTCACACTGTAGCGTATCTGTCCTCTTCCTTCTCGTTTGCTTTCCTGATTGCTCTTTTCTACAGAAACCTCCACTGGCTCCCACCGAGGAGAATCACAAACGTCTGGAGGAGGTCCTCACTGTGGACAAACCCGTAACCATCTCTTTCTGTCTCTCTACCCTGTTTTCTTTCTCTTCCCAGTTGCCTGTGTGTTTCCCGGCTTCGCTTCCAGCGCGACAGGTGGTCTGTCTCTGCCACACACACCTCCCCACCACTGTCTGTGCATCCCAGAACTCACTGCCCATTTAGATACCAGAGATGGTTGAACTTGTGTCACTTGGGTCAGATCAGATGCTAAAATTACCCAGCAGTGGATTAGTGTTCTGGGAGTTGTTAATCAGGTCTTAATTTTGTAATGAAAGGACAAGTGGAGGGTGTGTCAGTGGTGGACACAGCGCCATCTGTATGCTATTCAGACCAAATACTGTGTTAGGAAGGAAAAAAATGGGGCAAGTTCAGCATGAAGGCAAAATTCTAACAGGACATTAATACGATTTCACTCAACATTCATTCGATTAGATCCTCCTCTCTGTGCTGATTAGTGCGTGCCTGTGTACGGGTCATACGGGACTCCCTCGGCTATTTATTGGAATATTGCCTCAGGTACATTAAGCATAGAGAGTAGAGCTATCTTAAAGGTACAGTGTGAGAGTTAGTGGTACCAAGCATCATCTTATTAATTCCTGACTCCTCCCCCTTTAAAGCCTGTACGGTTCTGAATTGCTGTAGAAACATGACAGTGCAAGATGGCCGCCTTCATAAGAGGGGACCCGCTCCTCATATAGATATAAACAGCTTATTCTAATCTTCTGAAAACTCTAAAACTTTTTTAATGATTATAGATGAATGAAAATGTATTTATTAATGATATACTTAATTTCTGTGAATGAATCCTTTAAAATGTTACACACTGTACCTTTAAGTTTTTGTAGAAATGTGGCAGGGGTGAAACCCTTTTTTTATCCAACAGATCCAGGAAGTAGAGCATTATAATAACATGTTCTTTTGGCTTCCTGTGTACAAATGTAAACATTAATAAATTAATTTTATGAGCCACTTTATCCTAATTAGGGTCATGGGGAGGCTGGCACCCATCTCAGCCAACTCAGGGCAAGTGTACGGTACACCCTGGACAGCTCACCAGGCCATCGCAGGGCCAACACACACACAACCATTCACACTCACACTCACACTCACACCTAGGGGTGATTTGAAACAGCCAATTGGCCTACTGTGCATGTTTTTGGACTGTGGGAGGAAACACGAGTACCCGGAGGAAACCCATGCAAGCATGTGGAGAACACGCAAACTCCACACAAAAACACCCCAAGCCTGGGAATTGAACCCACTTGCTGTGAGGTGGACGTGCTAACCACTGCGCCACCGTGCCACCACAAATGTAAACATTTGTCATTAAAAAACATTTGCAGATGAAAAAGGAATCACGGTGTTTGAGGTAGCTTAAAAAATCAGCTAATTTATTAATTTATAAACAGCAGTGATCATGAGAAGCAATATGGCGGCCACTTGGAGAATCCCTTCATGATAGCAAAAACTTATGGATATAGCCAAGGGAGTCCTAAATGTCCCTGCCCCAGATATAAATGTGGTAACAGCTCCAACATGGCGTTCCCACCATCCCTGGCATTATTCATTCTAAACCACTTAATCCTAATTATAGGCTGGCGCCTATCTCAGCCAACTCTGGGCGAGGGAAGAGTACATCCTGGACAGCTCGCCTACTCTTCCCGTGGCATTATTTTGACAGAAATTGCCAAAGATTAGATCTTATACCCCTTTTCAGACCTTTACCCCCACCCAAAACACTGATTTTGAGTATATGAGTATTTTGAGTATGGACGGCCTGTTTGGCCTCCTCCCCCCATTTATGGTCTTTCCGCTCTCTGGCATTTTCTCTTTCCTCCCTCAGGCAGGTCTGCCGTTTCCCCCACAGTGAAGATCAGTTTTCAGTATTTCCCTCATTTGCCAGATGCTCTCTTCTCCTTTTAATTATATTTACATGCCTTTTGTTTTTGTTTTGAGGTGCCCTGTTGCTATTTTAACCAAAACCAGCTTCTTGTTTTGTATCTGAGGCTGTGATTCTGTTTCTGTTTCTATTTCTGTTTGATTTTCCTCGCTCATAACCCTGTCTTGCCCCAGGTGAAGGTGGAGAAGGACCCGGTGGCTGTCCTGCAGGCAGCTCACACTGCTGCTTTACCGCCCAAGGTCTGGTTCTAGCGAATGATGACACACCTGGAGTGTACTGCAGTAGTTATTACAGAGTGTAGCATGCTAGCACACATTATAGCACATACACTGTTACGCCTGTGGAATGAGTTGTGTTTGTGTGTGTGTGTGTGTGTGTGTGTGTGTGTGTGCGCGTGTTGTGTTTGCTCTACAACCTGTTAAGACCTGATTGATCTCCCTAGCTTTTCCTTAGCATGTGTTTGGTTTGTAGTGTTGAGTTATACTTTGCGATGTTTGTTAGTCAGAGCCAGACAATTGTACTGAAGTGTTTAAGACAAACAAAAAAAAGGAACTTGAGTGTGAAACTGCTGGTTTCACTTCACACTTTTTCAGTCATGCATCCACTATTCTTTTTGTGTGCGCGCGAATGGTTGCATCACTCGTCTATGTTTAAGTTCAGGGGACTTGAGTGGTGCTTGGGCCCCTTTCCTACAGCACTGTATTGTGGTGTGGTAGCGAGCAGCATTCATGGTGAGTGAAAGGTTTTGTGTGCCAGCAGCACAACGTTTCCTGAGTCTCCCTCTTTGACTTGTCTTATCTCCTGCAGGTGAAGACGGAGGAGCAGATAGCTGCAGAAAGAGCCTGGTTCGGCACAGAAAAAGTATGGCTGGTCCACAAAGACGGCTTTTCTTTAGGTAATGAGAAGGTTAAATATGTCAACGATGTAGACGATGTAAATGATTCGTTGATTTGATTATCTAATCTCTCTCATTTGCCGAATCGCTTAATCCTATTAGGGTCGCAGGGATGCTGGAGCCTATCTCAGCCGACAGTAGGCAAAGGCGGGCTACACCCTAAACAACATATACACAACCATTCACACTCACACTCACACCTAGGGACAATTTTGAACAGCCAATTAGCTTAATGTGTATGTCTTTGGACTGTGGGAAGAAACGGAGTACCCGGAGAATACAGTAACGCCCTGGAATCAAACCCAGGACCTGGGTAAATGCTACGCCACTGTGCCATCCTGACTTGATAATAAAAAAAGGAAATATTTCTAACAAGGAAAAAAAAATAAAAAATTCTCTCCATTCATTCACTCATTTGCTGAACTGCTTCATGCTACTACGGTTGTGGGGAAGCTGGAGCCTATCTCTGCTGACAATGGGCGAAGGCTGGGTACACCCTGAACAGCTTGCAAACCATCTCAGGGCAACACACACTCACACTCACACCTAGGGGCAATCTCGAACAGGCAGTTAGCCTAATGTGCATGTCTTTCGACTGTCAGTGGAAACGGGAGTACTCAGAAGAAACCCACGCAAGCACGGGTAGAACATGCACTCAGAAACACCCTAGAACTCGAACCCAGAACCTTCTTGTTGTGAGGCGGACATGCTAAGCTGTACACCACCGTGCCCCCACATTACAATATATGACAGATGAAACTGAAGCTCCTTAAATGTCATGAAGTTTCGGATTCTTTATAAAAGCGCTCCAACCCCACCTGCTCTCTGCGCCGGCTTGTAAATGTGACATGTTTCATTAAAAACGTATTTTTGAAATATAAATCCAAACTGGAGACGTGTGGAAGTGTGCACCGAGCTGCGGAGCCTCTCATATCAAGCTTGAGTTTCTGTGGTTCTGTGTTTCCGTAGCCACCCAGCTGAAGTCCCAGGAGGGAAGCGTTCCAGAGGGGAAAGTGAAGATCCGACTGGAACGTGATGGAACAATTCTGGAAGTGGATGAGGACGATGTAGAGAAGGTGGAGCACATGGGCTATGATCATTCCTTAACGTTTTACTAAACATCGACCTTAAAAGATAACCCATCATCCAGTTTCTGTTTCTCGAACTTTCTGTCTTTCATTTGAACTGTTCGATTGAGGTTTAGTCTTTAAGTGGTCGTTTTAGTCGATTTAGTCTTTAAGTAATCTTTCCTTCATGTCTCAGGCAAACCCTCCCTCGTCTGACCGTGTGGAGGATCTGTCGTTGCTGCTCTACCTGAACGAGTCCAGCATCATGCACTCGCTGCGACAGCGCTACGGAGGAAACCTCATCCACACGTATGCTGGACCGAACATCGTGGTCATCAACCCCATCAGTGCGCCATCCATGTACTCGGAGAAGGTGATGCACATGTTTAAAGGCTGCCGCAGAGAGGACACAGCCCCACATATCTATGGCGTGGCCCAGGCTGCATACCGGAAACTTCTGACCACTCGGCAGGACCAGTCTATCGTACTGCTGGGTAAAAGCGGCAGCGGAAAAACCACCAACTGCCAGCACTTGGTGCAGTACTTGGTGACCATTGCAGGCAGCAACAGCAAGGTGTACTCAGGTGAGGTTTAGCTCAGATTGGCTACACTTCCTCCAAGATTGGCTGTGATTGGTCAAAGTTTTACCCTTCTACTGAATGTGAACATAAAAAATCCTATAAATGTAAGTGCGGATAAAGAATTTATGCTTCCTTCTGTGGTTTGCTCCAGCCGAGAAGTGGCAGGCGGTCTACACCATCCTCGAGGCGTTTGGGAACTGCAGCACATCCATGAACGGGAACGCCAGCCGCTTCTCCCACATCGTCTCTCTAGACTTTGATCAGGCCGGTCAGGTGGCTTCTGCTTCAATCCAGGTACGAATCATAACTTCATTCAACATGGGGGTGACCAGAGGTGGTAGTTCATGGATATCTTCTCATCCTGTAGACGATGCTGCTGGAGAAGTCCAGAATAACGCGGCATCCAGATGGTGAATTGACGTTCAACGTTTTTTATTACATGATGGCCGGAGCTGAGGGGTCTCTCAAGTAAGATGCCACACTTTCAGATTTATTGGTTGAGGTATTCATAAACAAGGACAAGTTGGGAAATGCTTAGAAAAAAGTTCCACCTGGCATCTCTGGTCCTTTGGTTTATCCTCGCTCTTAAAAGTTATATGTAGAACTTCACAAAAAAGTTTCTAAGTAGAATTCCTTCATGAAGTTACACTATTAGCTTCAATCTAGCATCCTGGATAGAGCCTACAAGTGAAGGTTTCCCTTTAGAACAGTTTGTAGAGATCTAAAACCAGCTAAATCTGTTCTAACACCAGTTAGAACCGTTCCAAACCCAGCTAGATCTGTTCAAACCAAGCTAGACGTGTTTATAACCTAGTTAGAACTGTTTGCAACCCAGCTAGAACTGTTCAAACCCAGCTAGAACCGTTCAATACCCAGCTAGAACCGTTCAATACCCAGCTAGAACCGTTTAATATCCAGCTAGAACTGTTTAATATCCAGCTAGAACTGTTCAAACAGAGGCTAGAACCATTCACAACCCAGCTAGAACTGTTCAATACCCAGCTAGGACTGTTAAGACCCAGCTAGAACTGTTTGCAACCCAGCTAGAACTATTCCAAACTTAATTTTCAGTTTAATGATATTTTTGTTTTTTAAACATATAACACATATCCCCTTTCACCAGAGCTGTCACTGTTCTCATGCTAGCTTCTTGTATTTTTTCATTCTGTCCCTAACCCTGCTCCGGCATGTCTGCAGAACCGAGCTGCACTTCAACCACTTTGCCGAGAACAGCGCCTTCGGGATCTTGCCTCACTCCAAGGTAAGCACCATCTTTCAAAAAAAACAAAACAAAGCATGTAAACACCGGTTCATATGCACACCCTAACACACTTTACAACCTCTACAGCCTGAAGAGAAACAAAAAGCCAATCAGCAGTTTGCGAAACTCCAGGCTGCGATGAAGGTGCTGAGTATTTCTGCAGAAGAACAGAGAACCTTCTGGCTGGTGTTGGGCGCCATCTACCATCTAGGAGCTGCAGGAGCCACCAAAGGTATTGGCTGGATGGAACGTTTTGACATGCTAATGTTTATTATGTCTCATTAGAAATGTAAATAAGATGATGTGTTGTCTCGGGGAGGGGGGCGGGGCTTCCACTGCCATGAGCATGATGGATGGTTTGAATCAGCTTCGTCTCAGTGCAGTAATGATTATTGACTGAACACTAATGGCTGTGACTGTGTTTGTCCTCAGTAGCTCGTTTGACGATCATTTTGTCTAATTGATCCCACACCCTCCCCTCGTCCCCCTTCCCTGTGCAGTCTCAGTCATTGATGAAATCGGTAATGAACGTCTCTGTCACTCTTGTGTATGTCATCGCTTTCCATAAAATAGAGTTATTTTACCTTAATAATAATTAAAAAAATCAGTTACACTTTCTACTTTAGTGATGGACATTTTCACCACCACTAAGAAATAGCAAAGATTCCCTTGACATAACATACTGATGAAATATACCATCATACTTCATTACAGCATTATAAGGCATTATAATACATACAGTGTGTATTTTGGCTTTATAGAAAGTGTCACTGTTTTTTTTATTATTATTATTCCTTTATTCTCTTATGTACGTTGGCGTACTATGGCCACCTGCTACCTGCTAGTGTTTTTATAACATTTTTAAATCATGCTGTGCATGTTTTTGGGCTGTGGGAGGAAACCAGAATACCTGGAGGAAACCCACGCAAGCACTGGGGAGGGAGGATTAAAAATTTGTTAACGTTTCAGTTTAAAGGTAGTATTGGTATAATGGCTGACATGGATGTGCTTATCAAAGGCTACCTGTGGTGAATTAGTGATACTAGCTATGAGATACAGGGCGAAGTACACCCTGAACAGCTCGCCAGACCATCGTGGGGCCAACAGTCACACAACCATTCACACACACACCCACACCTAGGGGCAATTTAGAACAGCCAATAACGTGACGTGCTAACCACTACGCCACCATGCTGCCCTTTACCGTACAGGAAAACATTTAAGGCAAATAAAGATAAATATAATGTAAAGAATTATGTACAAAAGATTTGAAAAAAAGTGTTCATATCATATAATATCATATCTAATCTAGGAGTGGCACGGTGGCGAAATGGTAAGCATGTTCGCCTCACAGCAAGAAGGCCTGGGTTTGATTCCTGGTCTTGGGGTGTTTCTGTGTGGAGTTTCGATGTTCTCCCCGTGCTTACGTGGGTTTCCTCTGGGTACTCTGATTTCCTCCCACAGTCCAAAAACATGCACAGTAGTCTAACTGGCTGTTCTAAATTGCCCCTAGGTGTGAGTATGAGTGTGAATGGTTGTATGTGTTTTAGCACGGCGATGGTCTGGAGAGCTGTCCAGGGTTTCCCCCGCCCTCGCCCAGAGTCGGCTGAGATGAGCGCCAGCCTCCCCACGACCCTAATCAGGAATAAGCGGCTTAGAAAATGAATGAATGAATAATAACATGTTTCAGGATTTCTGACTTTAAATACCCCTATTGATTAAATTCACTCAGTTGTTAATAAGCGTGTAATAAAGCCCAAGATGTCTGACGCCTTGACTTTTCCTCCTGTTGCACTCCTGTACGCCGCCACTCAGTGGCAGTATAGTCATTCGAAAGCCGCTTGGCTGTGACACAGCCGTCTCTCGGTATCCTCAGCCTCTCTCCTGCAGTGTGACACGGGGTTAATGTGTGTGGGCGATGATGCTAATAATGACATGGAGCGAGCGGCTCTCGCTATCACTCAGTGCTCTACTGAGAGTCTGGTAATGAGCTCGCTAATCGGTCTCACACGCTTAGAACAAGGCCTGTATCCTTTCCTGAATTTTTACATGCATGTGTGTGTGTGTGAGAGAGTATGAGACTGCATGCTGATATGAATTTTATGAGCTCCTCTGAGATTTATTTCTCCAGTAGAATTACAGCAGGTGATATTTGGCTTGTTAACCCTTCTGTTTTCACTCACATGCTGATGTTGCATGCCGACGCTGCACCGCACCGTAACCCAGACTCAGATGAAGGTAAATGCATATTCACTAGAGTGTGTGTGTGTGTGTGTGTGTGTGTGTGTGTGTGTGTGTGTGTGTGTGTGTGTAAATCACTGATAGCTGACGGTTTATTAGCATTTTAATGATGTTGCACTTCCATGTCTCTTACGCTTTCATCCTCTCTCTGCGAGGCGACGCAGTGGGCTTGTGCTGCTGATAAAGCGCCTATCTGCCCTGTTTGATGTTCCTCCATAGTTCTGTTAACAATCTGTGTGCTGGAGTATAAGAACAACAGACAAAAGTAAAAGGGTAAAAAAACTTCATTCAAACAGTTTGATCTTCAGTCCAAACGATTAAAATACATTAAAAATATTGAAGGCTCTTCTGAAGCTGTTAAAGCTCGAGCTCCTTATTTCAGCTATTAAGCAACAAGTACTCGACATCTTCAATTTGCTTCATAGCAGCTGTGAGGATAATTAATGTACATACAGAGTATCTAACAATTCGTTCAGTTCAGTTCCGACAGCTTCATGGACTCCTTCAGTGGTTTAAGCAGATTTTTATAAAGTGCTGTTACATTTGATGACAATAAGGTTCCCTAAATCCAGCACACGTTTTAACAACAGCACTCGGAGAGCACAAACCTCCACCAAGCCAGTCCAACTCCAGTGCAGTCCGTCATATGAAACAAAATGTCAAAACTCGACCTTACAGTCATTACAGTGTTAAAAAACCCTTTAAAAATTCCCAGAATACAGAATTTGATCCGGATCATCTACAAATTTTTATGGGGTCTTCCTCGTCCAAAGCCCCTCCTCAGGTTTTTAGGGTAAATAACAAAGTATACGGCGCCCTCTACTGGGCCTGCTGTAATAGGACTCTTCCAAAATGTCGTCTTATCTCACAACGTTAAAAAATCTTTCAAAATATTCCTGGATCCAGAATTTTTAACAATAACAAACAAACACACAAACGGAGGATTAAACATTAACTTTTTGGTGAAGATAAATACAAGGAGCATGATTGGCTCCGTTAACAGCTCTATGTGCTGATTATATTTTCCCACTTTGCCTAAAAGCTTCTCCTACATAAATAAATGTAAATATAAAATACAGTACGTGTACAATGAGTCCTGTGCCGCACGCTTTATTTCTTCATCAATCTCTCTCTCGGTGCTCCTCAGCTGGACGTAAGCAGTTCGCCAGACACGAATGGGCTCAGAAAGCGGCGTATCTCCTGGGCTGCACTCTGGAAGAGCTGTCGTCCTCCATCTTCAAACCCCAGGGCAAGGGAACACTGCCACGCACCTCCGGCGTCCGCCAGGGGGCCGACGACTCCGCAGATGGCTCAGGTAAGCGCAACCACAACCACGTCCCTAACCACAACCACATCTTTAATATCCTCTCTCACCACATCCACAACCACCTTTATAACTATGTCCATTCCCTAATTCAGAGAGATTTCCATGTACAAGTACTAACACTGCAGCTTTGCCATGTTATTCTACTGTACATTCAGCTCCAGAATGTAGGGTGCCAATAATTTTGAAGCCAAAAGAAACGTGTTAAGTGTTAAGGCTTAAATGTAGGTTAAATGTAGGCTGGAGCCTATCTCAGCCGACACTGCACCCTTACCAGCAGGCCAGACCATCTCAGGGCCAACACACAACCATTCACACCCAATTTGGAACAGCCAATTAGCATAATGTGCATGTCTTTGGACTGTGGGAGGAAACCGGAGTACCCGAAGGAAACCCACACAAGCACAAGGAGAGCATGCAAACTCCACACAGAAACGCCTGAGCCCAGAACTCGAACCCAGGACCTTCTTGCTGTTAGGTGGATATTCTAAACACTACACAAGGTGACTAAGTCCTGTGTTTACGTCAGTGCACGGTGCAGTGTTTATTCTTCTTCGTTTAAACAGGAAGTTGGATGAAGTGTGGTGTCAGTGTGTTTATTTCTCTCCAAATATGACTGCATGAAATGGGATTGTCGCCCAGGGCCACACCTACACTTTCCCACATGTGGCCCGATGTCTTCCGAGGGTGTGTCTGGTTGTGCCACGGCGGCTTGGTTCCAGGTGATGGATTTCTCTGATGTCAGAAATGCTCGGTGAGTTTCAGGGGGACTGCGTGTAGGCTTCCGCAGTCTGATTTCTCTCGTCAAGCCTGAGTCACTTCATCGACGTCGCACATCTTCAGATTTGATGTCACAACTGAATGCATCATCACGATGAAAGTGCTTTCTCAACTGCGAGTGCACTTCAAGTTCTTACTCATCCTTAGCAGTCCTCGAGGAACTCCGAGGGTTATTCAGGATTTTTCTTTTACGCTCACAGTGTGTGTGTGTGTGTGTGTGTGTGTGTGTGTAGGGTCCAAGTCCACAGCAATAGAGTGTTTGGAGGCCATAGCATCTAGTTTGTACTCGGAAATCTTCACTCTCCTGATCTCCCTCATCAACCGGTGAGTCGACATTTCACAAACTTTTAGGTACCACTGTAACCCACAGTCATCTAAGTCTTCTTACATGTTCCATTTTTCACTAGCGCTCTGAAGTCCACGCAGAAGCACTCGCTGTGCTCCATACTGATCGTAGACACTCCAGGCTCCCAGAATCCTCGGCAGACCAAGATCGAGAGAGGCGCTACTTTCGAGGAGCTCTGTCACAACTACGCTCAGGAGCGACTGCAGGCGCTTTTCCACGAGCGCACTTTTGTGCAAGAGCTGGATCGCTACAAGGAGGTACACCTGTGTACACACACACACATACACACACGCACAGGGTTGTCTTACTATCCTTGTGAGGACCTTCCACTGATAAATCTAGACATGGTGCATGAAACTCTGTGGGTGGGATGTACCAGGGTGGTTTAAAAAACACAATCAGAATGTTTGTCCCTTTTGGCTTTCCATCCAACTGTAGCAGGACATCGTGACAGACAGACGGACATGAAGTCGGGCTGTCGAGTGTACCGCTAAACGGCCTACCCGTTAGGGGGTGATCACACTAGGAGTACGATAGAAAAGCGACTGCCAATTAATTTAATTTAGCGAATTTTTACATTTGTGTCAAGATGTTTTGTGACTCCACATGCAAGTGAATATTTTGCATCTTAAATACGGATATCTCAAGAAGTATTTTGTGAATGATTTGCGATTGGTTCATGGATGTTTGTAAAAAAAAAAGTGAATCTCGCTGCAAATCAGTCGCGTTTTCTTCACTTTTTGTTCTCAAACCACTCGCTTTTTATTCAGGCGTTATTAGCGCGAACAAAATGCGAATAAAATATGAATCATGGCAAAATACATGGAAAATGGCGGCTGCCAGCAAGTCTCAAACTTTCTGAGTTGAAATCTACAACTTGTTGCTTTTCCTTGCGAACAAAAAACCGAATAGTTTGTAAGACTACAACTTCGTGACCTTCTCACGACATGTGCGGACTATTTGAGAAGAGTTTACTCTGCGTCACCATTTCGGTTTGCAACATTCGCAGAAATTTCAGATGTCTGAAAATTTTTGCAATGAGTTCACCAACCAGGAGACTAAAATGCAATGCTGCGAATGTCGCGAGACAAATTTGAGATTATTTTGAGAATAAAAAGCGACAATCAGTCGCTTTTCTATCACACCGCTACTGTGATCACCCCCTTAAATGGGACATCCTACAATTATTATTAGCCGTAAGGTGCACTCACATGACATTGATCATGATCCCGATTTGAGTTCATCATATTCTGATGTTATGTTTCGGCCGATTTTGTTACGATTTCTGTATAGACCAACAAACCAGAAGTCAAAAGCCCTGTTTTCTCAGGCACAAACCGTGTTTTTGTTCCTTTAGGAAAACATTGAGCTCACGTTCGATGACATGGAGCCGAGCCCTTCACTGTCTGTTGCTGCTGTAGACCAGGCGTCCACTCAAGCCTTGGTAAGATCACATGTACACCTGTATTACATCAGTTATTCCGTTATCCTCTCTCTGAGTTTTCTCAGAAAGTGTCTGAATGGAATCAACTCCTTTTGACCAACCAGAATGAAGAATTCGAGACAATTGTGATGTGGTACGTTATTGTAGTGGTTAGCATGTCCGTCTCACGGCAAGGTCTTGGGTTCGATCCCTGTGCCCGGCACGGGAGTTTCTGAGTGGAGTTTGCATGTTCTCCCTGTGCTTGTGTGGATTTCCTCTGGGTACTCCGGTTTCCTCCTACAGACCAAATACATGCACCAGGCTAATTGGGTATTCTCAGTTGCCCCTAGGTGTGAGTGTAAACGTGAATGGGTTGTTTTTTTTGTGTGTGTGTTTGTGTGTGTGTGTGTGTGTGTGTGTGTGTGTGTGTGTGTGTGTGTTGTGCCTGTGATGATCTGGCAAGCTTCAAGATATATACTGCCTTCCCCTAGAGTCAATCTAGGATAGGCTCCAGATCTCCATAACCCTAATAATAAAGGATAAAGCAGTCTGGAAAATAAGATGAGATGGAACAGTACCACACACACACACACACACACACACAAATATACCTGTTTTTAAAGCATACATTTGCTTGACTGTGCTAGCCTCCTCTTACCAAACCAGCGCTAACCATCTTGGTCCACTACTGGATGTATTCCTGTTTATCACAGCTGATGTTTTTCTGCCGGGTTTAGAAGTGTAGTGCTTGAACTGAGAATCGATGAAGGCTAATCGCTTCATCGCGTCTATCAGCGTTTGCTATTGTAGCCTATATTAAACTCAAGTTAAATCAGACAAAGGGACAAAACAGGCAGAATTGCAGCGGCTATTTTTCCAATAATTGTGTGAGTGCCCTCCTCATTGGTGTCGTCTTTGAGTCAGAACCCGAACACCACGACTAACAGCTCGGCCCATTGACGCCTTTTTAAAGCCCTCGAGAGCGTGATAATTGCTTGGACAGGGTTGTTGTTGTTTAATGGTGGGTACAATACAATAAAGCATGAAATTAAAAGTTCAATGGTGGTAAACTGAATTCGGCTCACTGCTGTTGGGAATCTATAAATGCTACTTCTATTGTGCTTATTGAGATGAGCTTGAAGTGTGGTGGTGTATAGGAAGGGCAGGCGAGCAGCAGGATCGAAGTGTGATAGTGTGTGTATGTGTGTGTGTGTGTGTGTGTGTGTGTGTGTGTGTGTGTGTGTGTGTGTGTGTGCGTGTGTGCAGGTGGGTAGAGTTTCACTCGCGCAGTGTGTTGGTGTGTGTAAGTCAATAACGCGCAGGGGTCTCACTGAGTCTTTACCGCCGATTATTACATGCTGGTGGGAAGGAGGTTTCTTGCTGTGCAAACTCGGTGAATCTTTTACAGAAACACAAAGTGTGTATCAGGAAAAGTAAAATTCTCCACTGTGTTATCTAAGGGTTATCGTTTAAAAAGATATTAGATAAATACCTTTTTGGCCTGGTGTCGATTTCTGACCTCCCTTCTTACTGTTAACCTGCGAATCTGTGCCTGGCAGTGCCATTAAAAAGGGTGCCCTTCTGATTACCAGTCTCAGTGACAGGGATGTGACCCCTATTGGCTATCAGCCTCAATAAAGGGGGTGTGGCCTCTACCTATCAGCCTAAATAATTGGGGTGCATCCTCTTGGCCTACCAGTCTAAACAAAGGGGGTGTGGCCTCTATGGCTACTGGCCACAAGAAAGGGGAGTGGCTTCTGCCCTACCAGTTTCTATATAATGGGTGGTACCACTGTTCCTACCAGTCTCAATAAAGGGGGGAGTGGCCTCTGCCTATCAGTGTGTATAAAGAGGGTTCATCCTCTGGGTCTACCAATTTCACTAAATGAGGTGTGGCACTTGCTTCTGCCTATCAGTCTCAATAAAAGGGGTGTTGCCTCTGCCTATCAGTCTCAATAAAAGGGGTGTTGCCTCTGCCTATCAGGCTCAATAAAAGTGGTGTTGCCTCTGCCTATCAGGCTCAGTGATGGAGGTGCATCCCCTGAACTTACCAGTCTAAACAAAGGGGGGTGTGGCCTCCACGGCTACTGGCCTCAGGAAAGGGAAGTGGCGTCTGCCCTACCAGTTTCTATAATGGGGGAGTGGCCTACCAGTTTCAATATAGTGGGTGGAACCTCTTTTCCTACCAGTCTCAATAAAGGAGGTGTGGCTTCTTTGCCAACCAGTTTCAATATAGGGGGTGTGGCCTCTGTGCCTACCAGTTTTAATGATGTGTGGCATCTGTGCCTAATAGTCTTAGTAAAGGGGGTGTGGTCTCTGTTTATACGAGTCTCAATTAAAGGGGTGTGGCCTTCATGCCTGCAAGTCTTGGTAAAGGAGTCGCGGCCTTTTATCTGTCTGCCGTATTGAAGTAGCTGTGGTTCTTCCTCCTGCCTGTTTAATTGGGTAAATAATATATCCCCTGTGTGTTTGTGTGTGTCTGTGTGGCAGGTGAGGACGCCATCAAGAACAGATGAGGCGAGGGGGCTGTTGTGGTTGATGGAAGAGGAAGCACTGCAGCCATCAGGAACAGAGGACACACTACTGCAGAGACTGTTTAGCTACTATGGCCCTGCAGAAGGAGAGAGCAAAGGTCTCTCTCTCACACACACACACACACACACACACACACACACACACACACACACACACACATACACACTCACACAATAACCTGGTTGATTATGAACGGCTGGTTTTCATGCAGGCCACACGCTGCTTTTGAAGAGCGAACGGCAGCATCACTTCCTGCTCGCTCACAGCCACGGTACGGACTGGGTGGAGTATGATGCCCGTGGTTGGCTGAACCATGCCAAGCAAAACCCCGCCTCTCAAAATGCAGCAAGTCTGCTTCAGAATTCACAGAAGTAAGACAAGTCAGAACACACACACACACACACACACACACACTACAGTAAAGAAAATAAATATAGTATAAAATATGTATAATAAAATTATCAATGCCTCTTGTTACTTTACATCATCATCATCATCATCATCATCAATACAGCAACATAATGATTCAGTGCTAAATTGTCCGCCTCCTTCTTTCACAGGAAGAACATCAGCGCCTTGTTTATGAGCCGCTCCAGCAGTGCGACGGTGCTGTCAGGATCCATCGCCGGGCTGGAGGGCGGCTCTCAGCTCGCTCTGCGCCGTGCCACCAGCATGAGGAAGACCTTCACCACCGGAGTTGCTGCCGTGAAGAAGAAATCTCTCTGCATCCAGATCAAACTCCAAGTGGTGAGAGCTTAGCATTAAAGTCACTTCAGGATGGGGAAATGTACAGTCCCATTTCCAAAAATGTTGGAACACTGGGTGAAATTGAATGCAATGATTTCCAAATCTTAGGCACATATTTTATTTACAGTACAACACAGAAAACTTGAAATGCTGAAAGTAAGACATTTTACTATTCCATTACAAAATATGAGCTCATTTTGAATTTAATGGCAGCAGCACACTGAGCTTTCACCTGCATTTGTGGATGTCACGGTGAACTCTGTACATAGACAATGATTTGTGGAAGTGTTCCTGAGCCTGTGCAATGACCGACTCATGCCTGTTTTTAATGCAGTGCTACCTGCGCTCAGAGATTTCCCCTGTTTCTCACAATCATGAGTCTTAGGAATTTTACATCGAGGAACATTATTCTGAAATCGTTCCACAATTTGTGGGCATAGATTTTTGCAGCTTGGTGAACCTCTGCCCAGATGTTCTTTTCATACCCAATCACATTACTGATAAGTTGCCAATTAATCAAATCAGTTCCAGATGTTTCTTTTTAGTACCACTTACTTTGCCAGTTCTTCTGTCGCCACACACTTTGAGATGTGTTGCTGCTATTAAATTCAAAATGAAATATTATTTTTCATAAAACATTAAAATGTCTTCCAATGTTTGATCTTTTTTGTGTTTTATTATCAAATAATGAAGTATGGATTTATGAGATTAGCAAATCATTACATTCTGTTTGATTTATATTTTATACAGCCTCCCAACCTTTTTGGGTATTGGGATTGATTTTCTAAAATTATGGTATTTACAGTAATTATTCATTCATTTTCTAAGCTGCTTAATCCTAATTATGGTCACGAGGAGGCTGGAGCCTATTTTAGCCAACCCCGGGAGAGGGCGAGGTACACCCTCGACAGCTCACCAGGCCATCGCAGGGCCAACACACACACAACCATTCACACACACTCTCATACCTAGGGGAAATTTGGGACCGCCAGTCAGCCTGCTGTGCATGTTTTTGGACTGTGGGAGGAAACTGTAATACCCAGAGGAAACCCACGCAAGCACATGGGGAGCACATGCAAATTCCACACAGAAACGCCCCAAGCCCAGGAATCGAACCCAGGCCTTCTTGCTGTGAGGTGGACGTGCTAACCACTACACCACCGTACCGCCCTTACAATAATAATATGGTATGATAATACAGCACATGCTAATCCCCCCAATACCCCCCCCCCCCCCACACACACACACACACAGTGCATTGTACAATAATTACACATCACCTGAATAAAATATGTATAAAATAAAAGCAGTTTGAGGTAAAATTCCTGGATTATTGAATAAACTACCCTCCCATGACTTCGGCTTTCTCCCAGGATGCACTGCTGGATACAGTCAGGAGGTCGAGGGTTCACTTTGTTCACTGCCTGCTGCCTGAGACGGATGCTGTAAGGCGTTCGAGCTCTGCTGAGCTCCAGAGTGAGAGCTGCGATCCAGGCCTCATGCAGCTGGACGTGCCCTTACTGAGGACTCAGATCCGCGGCTCCAAACTGCTGGACGCTCTCCGTATTTACAGACAAGGTGTGGAGACGAGGTGGAGTCACTCTTGAAATCACAATTCAGTTTAGATCGAGATCACTAAATAAAACATCCTCTCTCTATTTCTTTTTAATCCTCAGGTTATCCAGACCACATGGTGTTCTCCGAGTTTCGACGTCGCTTCGACGTCCTGGCTCCACACCTGAGCAAAAAGCTTGGCCGTAACTACATCGTTAAGGATGAGAAAAGGGTGAGTGGAGAGAAGGATAAAGTGCTCAAGGCTTTTCGGGAGAATGAGACAAAGCCCTGGCGCTCATCTCTCGCTTTTGTGGCAACGTAACAGAGAAATAAAGCTGAGTTAATCGTGCCCATTGTGACGACTTAATCAAGCTTTCCCAGCTGTGTTTCCCGCTCGAATCAATACCGGGTGCAGACAGGAGAAATATATTAATTGCTCTGGGGCTTAGGGCTTGGAAAATGGCCTAAAAAATCTTAGAGCAATTATCAACTCTGAAAAATGTGCCTGCCATCTTGAACCTAACGATTCGCCAAGGAATGTAGGATACACGCAGAAAAAAAGCTACGTACAGGTTTATTTGAAATCTCCCCAGCTGCACGACTTTGTTGAATTTGTGTGGTGTAAAATAAGCGTGAAGACTTTTTTCTTTTCCTTTTTTTTCTAAATCCTGACAAGAATTGAAGGTCAATTGTGTTTGAATTCCCGGTGGATGAAGTCTCGCAGAAATGAAACGGTGGGAAGAAGGAGGAGAGCACAAAAGCCGGCCTTAGCAGGAGAGAACGGTAGAGAAAGCGCGAGAAGCAGATTTCCCCTGTGCCAGCGTCGCGCTGATGGGTTTCTGTGGAAACGGAGTGGAACAATGGCGCTTTAGTGCTGCTGGGCTGCCACCCCTCGTCCACTGTAATCTAGATGGTGCCTTTCAGATCTGGTTCTCAAGACCTGTTCTGCTTAGAGAGAGCAAACGAGAGAGAGAGAGAGAGAGAGAGAGAGAGAGATGACAACACGACACTGAAGCTGAGTATTAGTAGGACGCTTGGGGACTGTGAATCAGCTCCGCTCTGGTTAGTTTTGGTCATGTTTAACTTTATGTATAGCCGCAGAGTCAGTGATTGGTGTTTGTTCATATTATGATTTCGCACACAAGGTTCTGGAACGCAAGCAAGACCTCAGGGTTCTCCAGGGGTCTTCTATTTGCCCTATAAGTGAAAGCACCTGAATTAAAATAGAGCCGTGTGTGTGTTTGCAGGCTGTAGAGGAGCTGCTGGAGTGTCTGGACCTGGAGAAGAGCAGCTATCACATGGGCCTGAGCAGGGTGAGTACCTTCTCAACTCCACATCATACATCTGAACTTCTATCCCTTTGTTAATAGAAGCAACAGAAACAGAAACAGAAAGCAACAGCCAGAGTGATAAAAAAACCGAGGGATCGTGTGGTTCACCCGAGAAACACGTCATCCTCCAGCAACACAATAGCAGCATCTTCCTTTTGTGTGGAAGTCATTGTTTTGTTCATCATTGGCGACAGGTGATAGGGTTATGTTGCGCATCTTGCCTCAACACACTCGCCTGCTAATCACAAATTAAACCGGCAGAGATCTAATCCTAACGGCGGAGATACGGCAGCACCCAAACAAGCTCAGCTCCCTCCACTTCCACACAATCGCGAATTCATTGACTTCAGAACGGACGGTTAATTATTTGGCAGGTGCAGGGCGTAAAGTGGCCCACATGCAGGTTTAGATTAAGAGATTTTCATTAACGTTCACAAAAGCGCCTGACAGCAGAATCGCTCTGACTCGAAACTTCCCCTGGAAAACTCCGAAAGTGAGCCAATGGGATTTCGCTAACAAGCACGCCAATCCAGTGAGCATAACCTGTCCTAATTGGATAAGTTTATACAGCATGTGTCAATTCCAAATCTCTCTGCTTGCACTGGTGTATTTAGTTCTGCTTGTCAATCAGAAAACAGAACGCATGCTAATTCGAATATTAGGCCACACCCACATAGTGAACTTTTCTTCTGAGAAGCTTCCTTGTTAAGCGTGTCCTGTTTTGGATTTTAATGGAGGCTCTTTGTGTTAAGACTGGAGTGATTAAGTGAATCACTTTGAATGCGCTGCTAATCAAACACTTTGTTTATATTTAATTCCTTTTAAAGTGTCTTCGGAGTGTGCTAATGTACGTCCCTGTGTTGCTTTGCTAGAAATGACATTTCAGCTGATAGACGTTCGTAAATTATTATGACACAAATGCTATGAAGGTCATGTTGGCGTATTTTATTAGATTAAGCGTCAGATATAAAAGTGTTCCTCATTATTACATTTAATTCTTCATTTGAAGTTCATGGAAGACTTTCGGGCAGGGTGGTGTAATGGTTAGCACATAAGCCTCACAGCAAGAAGGCCCTGGGTTTAAGTCCTGGGGTTGGCGAGGGCATTTTTTTATGTTCTCTTCATGCTTGAGTAGGTTTCCTCCGGGTACTCTGGTTTCCTCCGACAGTCCAAAGGCATGCACATTAGGCTAATTGGCTGTTCCAAATTGCCCCTGGGTGTGCATGTGAATGGTTCTGTGTGTCTTTTGCCCTGCGATGGACTTGCGAGTTGTTCAGGTTGTTCAGAATGTACCCTGCCTTCGCCATATGTTGGCTGATAGGCCCCATCCTCCCCGCGACTTTAGTAGAATTAAACGGTTTGGCAAATGAGTGAGTGAATACCTTTGTACTGATGCAGTACATTAATTTAATTAATTAATTACATTTCAATATAGTGGGTATCTGCCCGGTGGTTAGAGAAGCAGGTTTGGGACCAAAAGGTCGCTGGTTCGATTCCCAAACCAGCAGGGAAAAGGGCAGATGAGCAGCACCTTCTTTTCGTCTGCCTTCATGGCTGAAGTGCCCTTGAGCAAGGTACCTAACCCCCAACTGCTCTCTGGGTGCCGCAGTGTGTGGCAGCCCACTGCTCTGAGAGTTTGTGTGCTCACTGTTTATTGTATAAATCAAAGGTCTCCACTTGAACTAATGTTTTTTTTAACCCCCTGATAGCCGACCAATCTGGTTGCGCCATTTTTGTATAATATATACTAACCATATTCTAATATCACTGAGACGATAAAACCATGTGTAAGATTTAATGGTATCTAGTGGAGCGGTTCGACAAATGCAGACAACTGAAATTTTATTCCTGACTCCTCCCCCTTTAAGCCTGTCTGGTTCTGGGCTACTGCAGAAACATGGTGGAGCAAGATTGCCACCTCCATGAGAGGGGACCCACTCCTCGTGTAGATATAAACATCTTATTCTAATGTTCTGAAAACATTTTTCTTTTAATGATTATAGATTAATGAATTATTAATGATACTTCATTTCTGCTTATAGATTCTCCAAAATATTACACACTGTACCTTTTAAATCTTAAAAATGTATAGAAAATCCAAACAATACCTGAAGGTTAAAGGTGGATGGTTATATAGGATGGTTTTAGAATCATATGTAAATATGCACTGTGGTGAGTTGTGCTGAATAAAATATGAGTGCTGAATAAAATCCGACACTTTTGAACAGTTCTGTATTATCTGGGTCAGTGTGCAGTACAATGAAGTGTGTTTTTTTTTATTTATTTATTTATTTATTTTTGTTGTTGCTTATTCAGATGTAGATTTTCATTAAAACACATGACGGTGTTTACAGACAGTGCAGTTACACAACCGGAGCCGGGAAATAACTTTAAAAACAATAGAAGACGACGAGACGTATAAGTCGGTGTTACAGCAGGATTGCATCATTTTCACTTAAAGTGCAATTCAAGTGGTAAATTGTAGAGCTTTACAGTGTAGTGATGCACTCGATTTGTTTTTGTGTTTGTGTGTGTTAGGTGTTCTTCAGAGCGGGAACTTTGGCTAAACTAGAGGAGCAGAGAGATGAGCAGACCAAACGCAATATCACGTTGTTCCAGGCTGCCTGCAGGGGTTATCTGTCTCGGCAGGCATTCAAGAAGAGGAAGGTAAACACCGCATCGAGAGCACGACGAAACACACACAGACACACACACACACACACACACACACACACACACACACACACACACACACACGTACAGTCATTCTATACACAATAGAGTCTAAAAGTTTAAATTCAACACTGAGCCATTATTAAAGCTCACTGAAACATATTAACTTGTTAAATTCTTGATTCTGATTGGTCAGAAAATGTATTAATATTCTCATAACAGCAGCTCTGACAGTACTGCCAACACCAAAGTCTATATTAATGCCTTCTTTCTAATTTCTAACCATTCATATAAGTTTGAGCTGAAGGTGAAGTGGATGTCGCTGAATAGTCCCCTAGACGGAATGTCGTAAAGGTGTTGTTATATTTATCAGAGTTTTTGTATCCACTATGTAGAAACTCGAGAAGACTTTAGTTTCAGTTTGAAAGGTCGCTGGTTCGAGTCCTGAACTGGCAGGGAAAATGTGTTGGCAAGGGGAGTGAACAGCACCTTCCCCTTCCTTCATCTTTATGGCTGAAGTGCCCTTGAGCAAGGTACCTAACCCCCAATTGCTCTTCGGGTGCTGCAGTGTGACAGCCCACTGCTCCAAGTGTGTGCGTTCACTTTGGATGGGTTAGATGCAGAGACAAAATTTCCCTTGCGGGATTAAAACAGTTAATACCAAAAAAAAAGTGTCTGTCATTGTGAGTTGAGTATTATCCACTTGAACTAATGTTTTTCTAACTCCCTGATAGCGGACCAATCAGATTGCGGCATTTTTGTACAATATATTCTAATCATATATATGTCTAGCACCACTGGCATAATGAATTTTCTGTGTGATCTTTCAGTAGAACATAATCTTTCATCTTATTAATTTCTAGAGGCCATTTATAGCTGCTATAACGTAAGTGACAATAGGAGGTAACGGTTTCATGGATGTTCAGGAATATTAACTGTAACTGTGGGTGTATGTACAGCGAGTGAAGCATCATCATCATGAAATAAACCTAGATAGAGGATTTATTCTGCTAATGACACACTGTATAGCAACTATGGTAAGGTTTCACATAGCCAGTCAATATGTGAGAACCGTTGCTGGGACGACTGTGGCTATTCTTTGGCCGTTATGCCAGATTTTGTAGGCAGTCTGTCACACAGATATATGTGTAGGTGATACACACTTGCCTGAGAAACGTGAGCATCCGTGCAGCTGTTACATCGCAGCCGTCATGTTATTCGACAACAACTGCGATGCAAACGTGGCAGTCGCTGTTCCATGTCCATTCCTGACTACGTGAGATTGAGGCTTTAGCACTTTCTCTCACTCACCCACTTACTCACTCGCTCAACTGATTATTAATATCAGGGTTGTGGGGAGGCTGGAGCCGACACTCGGTGAAGGCGGAGTTCACGCTGAACAGCTCGCCAAACCATCGCATGACCATCACACACAAACATGCACACTCACATCCACACTTATGGGCAGTTTGGAAGAGCCAATTAGCCTAATGCGCATGTCTTTGTACTCTGGGAGGAAACCGGAGTACCCAGAGGAAACTCATGCATGCAAACTCCACACAGAAATGCCCTCGCCGAGCCTAGGACTCGAACCAAGTATTTCTTGCTTTGAGGCGGACATGTTAACCACTACGCCACTGTTCCAGCCTGAGGCTTAAGCAATGATGTTATGAAGAAATAACAGAATACCATAACCGACCAATCAGAATGAAGTACTGTAAAAAGAAAATGTATGGCATGTTCGCATGTGCACTTTAAATGTTCTGGAACAAAAGAAAACAAAAACTCTTTAGGGTGCTAACTCGAACCTGATCTGATATCAGGACTTGTGACTAGTTTAACATCTACAGGTTATCATTACACTATAAACTGATAATTGGGTATAAACTTGTGTATTGATGTTCTGGGACATCTGATGTACTGATGATCTGGGAGCTGGAGCACTTTACAGAAATAGATTTTTACCTCAGATCGACTCCTCTCCCAGCTCTCTGAGTCCTGTGTGTCGAACATCCGTCTGGATTAGCTGGGAATGTACCGTCTGACACATGCACTTCAATCTAGGTCTGATTTTTCCAAGCTGCCAACAGAGACTTTCATCACAGAGCCTCTGTTATTGACCTACAGCTTTCAAATTGCCACCGGGGGCGTCTTTGATCATTCCATGTTTATGTACAAATCCTGCCAGAGTTCCTGTGTAATCTTTCTGTACTGCTGCCTCAAGACCATTCATAATGAATCATAATCCACCGAGAACCTTTATAATTCATCATAAAGTCTACAACAACCAGGAATAATTCAGGAGTCATCATGTATGATCACATGATCAGATCACAAGCTTATCCTTGACTTCTTAAAAAACAATATCAGAGTTTATCTGATGCAGGGCTTGATTGGCAGATTGGACACCCAGATCTACTGAAGGTTATTTCACCATTGGTTCTTTCTGACCTTTTAAAATCAGAGACGTTAAACATATCCGATGAGAGGGAGTGGAATTGGTGTTTTATTCTATCCTCTGAATTGTAATAAATATGGCATTTTTATTATTGTATTCAAATTCGTAAAAATAAACATACACTTGCACCATAAAGTACTTTACAGAAGAGGCGGTTAGCACGGAGCTTACTGGTTAGCTGAAGGTCTTTTCCTTACAGCAAGCTGATAGTTATGTTTATGTTTTAATTTACAAAATTTCCTCCAGGATCAATAAAGTATTCTGTTCCTGATTTAGTGGGAAAAAATTGTGTAATTCTTAAATATAATAAAAATACATAATTACCATCAAATAGTTTAATTTTATATTTTATTGCTTTTCATGGAATTTGTTTATTTTAACTAGCTAGCGGCACCTGGATTGCCCACACCGCCTATGATGTGCTCTCCTCTGGACATTGTCATTAAGTCATATTGAAGATTGAAGGCCTGTTCATCACAGCAACTTTAATTTGAAATGTTGTTTCAATCTTTTTCATTGACACAGTCTTGAATGAATGGTTAAAAGAAATGCTGGCCAGTGTTAGATTTTAGCTTATAATGAGTCACGAGAGTTTCTCTTATTTGTTTATTTATTCTCTGTAGTGACGTTTCGAGTAAAAGGATATGAGCGGATATCCTGGTGGTAGATAAGCCAATAAGCTATACAAGGATGTGCCAAAAGTTACTTTTGGAAAACGAATTCATAACAAATTTTCTTTTACCACCAGATTTTGTGTTGTCATGGTATCATGTGATCATGTGATGTTCTTGACTAGGTTACCATATGGTGGAAATTCCAAATCATAAAATTGTGTAGTAATGCAGCTGAAGAATGTTAGAGGGGTTTAGTGTAGAGGTGTCAAACTCATTTTCACTGAGCGCCACATCACTAATTTTTGAGGTCATCAAGGGCTGGCTAATCTCGTTAAAAAGGGCAACCATGGAACCTGCATGGCAAAATGATTAGCTCTTTATTTTTATTTACTTTCCTTTTCTGACAGTGCTTGACAGCAACATGCTAGCTTGCAATCTTTCTTGAGCCATGAATGACACTTGAAATAGGTTGGATGATGAATTATGTTTCATGGTTATGGTTAAATAATGTATGATAATCATATACTTTGACAGTAATTGCGGGCCACATAAAATGAGACGGCGGGCCTCGAGTTTGACACCTGTAGTTTAGGAGATATACTGTTGTGTGAATGACAAAAAGCCTTAAGACTCGAACAACGTCAGACAAACTAATTAAATGTAAAAGCTCAGTACTTTATCATTCGGATAAAATCTCAAGGTTATATTTAATAGTTATATCAAAAATAACTTCCATAGTTAATATTTAAATAAAAAACTTTGCTTTCATGTTAAAAAAGCATGATTTTTTTATGTAGCCTGGTGGTGCACTCCTGAAAGTTCATTCCATAACCTTGGCACATTTCATTCATTCAAAGTTGTGCAGCAGTTGAAAAGCGTAGCAAGATCTGAAATCCGAACCCCATGGTGTAGCGCCGGTTACACAAGACCACGTTATCAGATTCGGTGCATTTCTTCCAGCTGGTGAGCATGCCCAGAATTCACTTCTCTCTACATTAGTTTTATTCTTCTTCTGCAAGTAATTTTTTTGCTATTGATTTTTCTATTATGTGTTTTGTGTCCTTTCACCTTTGCGCTAGTGTGTAAGTAGCTTGTGAATAATGGCCATGGACTTGGAATAGAGATTCAGAGAGAGAACAAGGCCATTCTTCATAAAAAGGTAGGCTCGGCCTGGGGGAGTTTACAAATTTGAAAAGGCTGGAATAAGGATGTGTAGTGGAGTCACTTCCATTAGGGTGATGGATGCTTCTGTCTTCAGTACGAGTCCAAGTGTGCTGTAATAAGAGACTCGCGTCTCATGCTTGCATGTTGTTTAGAAATTAATTAAGACTACTGTATATATGAGCGGAGAAGGGGAGGATTAAATAATACACTCCATATCTTAGTTATTATAGTGGAGTTATGAGGGAATTAACTGTATACATTAAATGCATTAGATAGAGGGGAGTATTCATTCTGGTGTTATTAATTCTTCATAAATTCATCTTTCCCAAACTTTCAAAGACACCAAATTGACTCTTAATTCTAGGAACTTGGCTTACGATGGATACGTCCAAAATATATACAAGTCCTAGATTTTCGACTGAAGCTTTTCTCCGTACCATATTTTTACCTTCGCCAAGAAGGTTTGTTTGCTTGCACCTTTACACAAAATCCAGGAATTTTTTAAAGGTTCTTTAACATTGTGAGATAGTTTGGATGTGTTGTTTTACAGCAGGCCCAGCAGGGGGTGCTGTGTACTTTGTGATTTTTAAAACATTTATTTATTTATTTATTTATTTGGCTTGGCAGAGGTTTGTGCTTTCCCCCCCCGTTTTCCTGAGATAAGGGGTTAAAATGTTATTTTAATAATCTCCAAT
>JBCNYH010000008.1:18735760-18773652 GCA_039654325.1 Tandanus tandanus | reverse complement strand
GTACAACCATCTCACAGCAAGAAGACTTAGGCTTAACTTTATTGATCCCTTTGGGATGACTACCTCAGGGAAATTTAAAAAAGGTCCTGGGTTCAAGTCCCAGGCTCGGGTGTTTGCTGTGTGGAGTATGCATGTCCTTCCTATGATTGCGTGGGTTTGCTCCGGATACTCTGGTTTCCTCCCACAGCCTGAAGACATGCATATTAGGCTAATTGGCTGTTCCAGATTGTCGCTATTTGGTGTGTGTGTGTGTTGGCCCTGTGATGTACTGACATCTGTTCAGGGTGTACTCCACCTTCATCCAAAATTGGCTGAGATGGGCTAGTAGGGTTAAGCGGTTCAGAAAATGAAAGAATGGAAAATCTCGAGTACTCTAGCGTCGGTCAGTCGTGATGATGCGTTAATGGGAGTGCATGTTTTTACTCTGAATCCAGACAAAATTTGAGGAAATGAAAAAGCAGATGGGAAGCATGGAGGTGGAGGTGATGGAGGCGCGGCTCCTCAGAGCGACCGAGCTGAACGGAGACATAGACGATGATGATGAAGCTGGTAAAAAAAGTTATTGTTTCTTTATTTTATATCACAGTGTTTATTCCTAGCGTTCAGTGCTGATGTTAAACTGGTAGATAATTTTCCTATGATATACTTATCCACCTCACAAAATAGGATTTCATTTAGTACATTCTTGATCACACATACAGCTGAAAACAACCAGCCTTGTTATTTTCATGTAAACTTTAAATCAGTATTAAAAATAGCCATTCTATAGAACGTAGTAACCCCCCAACCAGGACGTCTCAAGCACACGGAGGACAAAAGCCATCCCCCATACGAACAGCTTCGGACAATCAACATTTTATTAGCCACCCTACGCACAGGATTAGGTCATAGGAAGTGCCTATGCAAAATTTCAGAAAGCTATCATGCATATGAGCTGAGCAATGGCCCGGACAAACTTTATATGTTCAAGGTCACTGTGCCAAGGTCAAAGGTCACATATGCAAATTAGCTACCCCACACAGGTTTAGGTCATAGGGAGTGCCTATGCAAAAGTTCAGAAAGCTGGCCTGTACATGAGCCAAGCAATGGCCTGGACAAAGTTATTGTCACACCGCCTGCCTGCCCACACACCCGCCCGGCCGCCAAGCCAACGACAATACCCCTCCAGCCATAACTGCTGAGGGCTAAAAAAAACAACATGCTACTATATCCAGTTAAATACACACACCTCTTAAATAATAGCACACACTTACTCTACTGTATAATAAATTGCAGAATGAAAAGATTGGTGATTTAACCTTGACCGTTTCAGGCGGTGAATGGAAGCTGAAGTACGACCGAGCGGTGCGAGAAATCGACTTCACCAAGAAAAAATTACAGCAGGAGTTTGACGACAAGTTGGAGGCAGAGCAGCAGAACAAGAGGCATCTGGAGAGAAAGGTTCGTTACTGTGTGCTATATTTTATATCTAATCACAGACATTAACCAATCACATAAATCAACCAATCAATCACAGACAATAACTAATCAATCACAGACATGAACCAATCACTCAGACAATAACTAATCAATCACATACATGAACCAATCACATAAATAAACTAATCAATCACAGACATGAACCAATCACATAAATCAACCAATCAATCACAGATAATAACTAATCAATCACAGACATGAACCAATCACTCACAGACAATAACTAATCAACCACAGACATGAACCAATCACATAAATCAACCAATCAATCACAGACAATATTCATCTCCGGTTTGGTGCAGTTCGCAGACCTGCAGGCTGATCAAGAGGAAACACAGCGCTCTCTCCAGCAGGGGAAGAAGAAGAGTCAGAGATTAACGGCCGAGCTCCAGGACACCAAACTTCACCTGGAGAACCAGCAGAGCCGCAACCACGAGCTGGAGAGGAAGCAGAGGAAGTGAGTCCACGCTGAGTTCAGCTTCTCATTTTAAATTCATTACAGAGAGACAGAGCGTGTACACACATGGCTCGAGATACAGGATGAATAATGTATATTAGGTGTGTGATGGAATGAGAAAGTCACAGTCTGGTGACCAAGAGCATCAGAGACTTCAAATGAGAATGAGGATTGGTTCGAATGAAGATCTATTCAGTTATTTGGTTAAAAGAGCTGTGGGACATGTTCACACCGGAGATTTATAGTTACTTATTGTAGTATTTGGGGTAATAAATCACTTCAGTTTGGTAAATGGTGCAATTTGGGGACAGTTTAGTTTTGAATCTACTGAATATCTGATACTGAGTATCACTGATTAAAACATGCATGGACTATATTAAATGACACAACAACAGGAAATATATTTTTTATAGGACATTTAGCATATGCCTGGAATAAAAACTTCAACGAACCGCTTACTCCTGTTAAGGTCGTGGGAAGGCGGAGCCTATCTCAGCCGACACTGGGCGAAGGCGGGGTACACCCTGAACAGCTCGCCGGATCACTGCAGGCCAACATACACAACCGTTCACACGCACACTTACACCTAGGGTCAATTTGGATCAGCCTATTAGCCTAATGCATGTCTTTGGATTGTGGGAGGAAACCGGAGTACCCAGAGAAAACCCACACAAGCACAAGGAGAACATGCAAACTCCACACAGAAACGCCCTCACTGAGCCTGGGACTTGATCCCAGGACCTACTTGCTGTGAGGCGGACGTGCTAACCACTGCGCCACCATGACACCCATAAAACATGCGGTCTTGCATTCATAGGAAAGTAATCAACAACCTGGTGGTGTGATGTGGGTGAGAGGTATATCGGTGGGTCATGAATCCTCTTCTGACCTGCACTATCATTTATTCGAACCCAGGACCTTCCTGCTGTGAGGCGAACATGCTAACCACTACACCACTGTCCCGCCCAAAGTTCAAGTACAGAGATATATTCTACTAAACTTTAACTCCTTCTATTATTTTCATCTCTAACGTGAACGTGGATGAAGAACTCTTCGGATTCTTTTTGTTGTTCCTTCCACTATTTCCTTTCCAACTTGGATAGATTGCTTCATTTGATTCAAATCTGACACGGTCCACCTCCATGGAACACACGCAGCAGCTCCTCAACAGTCCTCCAGTCCTCTTCAGGAGATGAAAGGAGAGGTGCAGGCAGAGGTCACATCTGAGCACCTCTTCACCGTTCAGAGGAACTCAAGCGTCTTGGAGCTCACTTAGACAGAGCAACGTTCTGATGATCGACACGTAATTGCAAGCGAAAAGCCTGTTGTTAACACCAGATGTGAGCATCAACATGAAAATAGATGCAGAGTGATCCTTTAGGAGACAGAGAGAGAGAAAATATGGCTACTGTAGTGATGGTGACGGGGTCCTGGATGAATTAGTGTAAGTAGAACATCACTGTACTTTTCTGCGGTCATCTGATCAAAGGGGCGTGGCTTCTGATGATGCAATACGCATCTCATTACCATATACTTCTTATGATGGCGATCAGGTTGGTGTTACACAGTATGGATTTAATCCTGTTGGATATGGGGTGAAGACTCACGTGTGTGTGTGTGTGTGTGTGTGTGTGTGTGTGTGTGTGTGTGGTGCGCAGGTTTGATCTGGAGCTGAGCCAGGCTCAGGATGAGGTGCAGAGAGAAAGGACCCAGCGGGAGAAACTGTGCAGAGAAAAGGATCTGCTGTCAGGAGAAGTGTTTACAGTCAGACAGCAGCTGCAGGTAAGACATGGGTGTCTCACACTCGCACCGTAGACCTCCATCTATTACCTGCATCTATACCATCATGCAACTCTTCACGCTCACTGGCAGTCGTCAACATTTAAATGTGAAGCCATGGAGTCTTCATGGCTACATCATATACTGTAGTTAAAAAGGATATTAAGACGCAACAAGGCAGATTGACTGTTTCACTGTTTTTAGAGATCAGGTTAGAATTACTTTTAGGTTAGTGTTACACCTTTCGTTCACGATCGGGGTTGTGATAAGAGTCTAGGAAATGCATTATGTCACTGAATGTCCCTGCAAAGATAAAAAAACAAGTGTGTGTGTAGGATAAGGAGCTGGAGTTGTGTGGGCTGAATATGAAGCTGGAGCAGCTGGAGGCCGAGCTACAGGATGTCTCCTCTCAAGAGTCAAAGGACGAGGCATCGCTGGCCAAGCTGAAAAAGCAGCTCCGTGACCTCGAGGCGAAGGTGAAAGATCAAGAGGAGGAGCTGGATGAACAGGCTGGAAGCATCCAAATGCTGGAGCAGGTAGGAAGGCATGAATAAGGAAGACTTTGAGACTGACGAGATAAAACGCCTGATTAAAAATGCTGCCAGAAAGGGTAGAGTCGAACACTGTGTGTGTGTGTGTGTGTGTGTGTGTGTGTGTGTGTGTGTGTGGGGTCAGGCTAAGCTGCGTCTGGAGATGGAGATGGAGAGGCTGAGACAGACGCATTCAAAGGAGCTTGAGAGTAAAGATGAAGAGGTAGAGGAGATCAGACAGTCATGTAGTAAAAAGGTAAGACAAGAATCTGACGCTCGGCGCTCCAATATCCGGCTTTGATGTTGGATTTTGACGACTTCTCATCCACATGGCTGCTTAAGTGTATAAACTCTACTGTGGAAGTCTCCTGTTGAGCCTTGTGTGTGTGTGTGTGTGTGTGTGTGTGTGTGTGACAGCTGAAGCAGATGGAGGTGCAGTTGGAGGAGGAGTACGATGAGAAGCAGAAGGTTCTGAGAGAGCGGCGAGAGCTGGAGAGCAAACTACTGAATGCTCAGGACCAGGTACAGCCCACAGTGCCATGCATAACCAATCACTACACCGCGCTATCCTGACTCTTACCAATCCTGACATGTCATTGAATGGCTGGTCTCCTCAGGTGTGCCAGAGGGATGTGGAGACAGAGAGGCGTCTAAAGAAGGATCTGAAGCGCACCAAAGCGTTGTTGCTAGATGCTCAGCTTATGCTTGATCACCTGAAGAGCAACGCACCAAGCAAGAGAGAGATCTCGCAGCTCAAGAACAAGGTTAGCGCTTGGAAAATTTGATTGGTCGACAAGGCACGGTACAGTAGGTGTTTTCATGGTCGTGTGTGTGTTTGTTGGCAGCTGGAGGAGTCAGAGTTCACCTGCGCTGCAGCTGTGAAAGCTCGTAAGTCCATGGAGCTGGAGATTGAAGACCTGCACATCCAGATGGAGGACATCTCCAAGGCCAAGATGGCGGTGAGTTCTATTTTTGGTTCTAAAGGTACTCGCTGGACAACAGCTTGGGGTTTGATTTTATTGCTTGGCGTTTGTTGAAGCAGGTAAGGCCCGAGTCCTGATGTGCCGCATGGTCACGCATTTTGTTTTCATGAGCAGCTATAGGGAAGATGTCTGGAGTAAAAGAATGTAATCTCCTCGTCTATTCCTGAGCCAACAACATGCAATTACTCTGTATAATTACTGTGTTCTGTCCTGCTGTGGTTTTTACTACAAAACGGTAGAAACATGGCGATTAAAATACCACCAGAATTTTTACTCTTTCTCTTCTACACCATGTAGATTGGACACGTCTCCTTGACAGCTTTTTACTTTTATTAATTTATTTATGGGATTTCCCACATTTTTTCTCCTAATTTCTCCTAATCCAATTCCCATCTGTCCACCACCAACCAAGCAGGGGCATAAGCATGCCCAAGCCCCACCCCCACCCCTTTACAAACTGTTGTGCATGTGTATTTGGAGGCGGACTTACACTCGGAGGGAACCCTTGTACGAATGAGCTCACAGACGCCCATGATTGGCTCATGCTCACTGTGAATGACAGGGTGTGACAGGAAGTGAGCATATGCCCTCCCTCCTTTGAGAGCGTATGCATCCCTCCGATGAGAGCTCAGCCAATGAGCTCACGGATAACTACTGCATTAACCTGGGTTAGAACCGTTGAGCTCCAGGTTGCTCATTTTGTTGATGTGTCAGGAGTCCCATTAGCTCTTTAATCCTAGCACCATTTTATTTAATGAAATTAACAAAACAAACTGTTTTAGTATATACTACACAGGAATGGTGCAATCTGATTGGTCAGTTATCTCTGGATTTAAAAACATTATTCTGAGTGGATAATGCTCAAGTCTAAAGGAGAGTGACTTGGAACCGTGTCATCATACTTTAAAAATAAAAAAAGAAACCATAGAAATCTCATTTTAGTTTGTTTTCTTTGTGTTTCTGTGTAGTATATACTGTACTTAAACACCTTAACTGAACAAGTGTAGCATGTACTAAAGCTCACCTTGAAGCGCAGAACTCACCTGTTCTGCCTCAGTCATGGTTAAAATATGTATAAACTATAAAACTTTTGTTTTGTTTTGCTTTTCATTATGTTTCCATGTAGTATATAATAAAACTCTTAAAGAGTTAAAAAGATGCTGTTTCTCAGCTCTGCACCTGATTGCGCATGCACTCGCAACTCACGTGTCCATAGTGATTAAAAAAACAATAAACCATAAAAATTCCATTTTAGTGTGCTTTTTGTGCTTCTGTTCCCGTGTAGTATATACTAAAACAATTACGCGCCTCAGGCTCGGTAGATGTCGCTAAATTGAATAGTTCCCTCTCTGTTCTGACGCCGGGACTGTTCAGCGACATCCATTTGCACTTACACTCCCACCTATGGGAAATTTCAAACATCCATTTAGCCTAATGTGCATGTCTTTGGACTGTCGGAGGAAACCAGAGTACCCAGAGGAAACCCATGCATGCACAGGGAGAATATGCAAACCCCACATAGAAACGCCCCCACCGAGCCCGGGATTCGAACCCAGGACCTTCTTGCTGTGAGTCAGACGTGCAAACCACTACACCACCATGACGCCTATAATGAAATAATCAGCATGAATTCCAATTATAACAATTGATTATTTTTGTAAAACATCACATGACACATGATTTGTTCAGGAGGGCATTCTGTTAAATTTCTACGATTTCAGAATCACCATAGCATCCATGAGTTTTTGTCCACCATTTTGATTCAAGCGTTGCATTATCCTGAGTTTGCGAGGTGAATAATGTCCATTATACCGACATAGCGGACCAATCAGATCGCACCAATGATATAAAGAGATTATCATATGAACTTTGATGGTACAGCATTTCTGACACTCATTTTCCTCTGTGGGTTCGGAGTGTGTCTGTAATAACGACACTTAAACGATGGTTGTGCCCCTACGGGAGGATGTGCCGGTCTGCTTACAGCTGCTAATTGGTGTACTTAATTATGCCTCCTTCCTTTTAGTCTTTTGGGAAGGTCTATGTAATTTGAAGTGTGCACGTGTTGCGAGTGTGTGTACTGAGACTGGTGGGGAGGGGGGATTATGAGATGAAGTAGCAAGCTTTGAGGGTCCATCCAAAGGCACAAGGTACAAAACCCTTTAGTACAAATCTAGAAAGACATTTTTTATAAATTTCAGCTTTAAAAGATTTCGTACCTAAGAGCAGATGGATCTCGTTGAGGTTTGAGTCTCTATGTTTTCCTGTGTGTGGGTGTTTCAGCTGGAGGAGCAGATCAGCAGACTGCAGAGAGAAAAGAACGACCTACAGTTACGTCTGGAGGAGGACCAGGAGGACATGAACGAGCTGATGAAGAAGCACAAGGCAGCCGTCTCCCAGGTTCCTCACAGTCTCCTTTCTCACTTTCCTCATGCTCGAGCTGTTGGGATTCACCTGCAGAATAAAAAGACGGTGTGTGTTTTTGATTTTAGTCGACGAGGGACTTGGCTCAGATCACTGACCTGCAGGCTCAGCTTGAGGAAACAGCAAAGGAGAAGCAGGAGATTCAAGATAAGGTACGAAAACACGGCGGAATCATTTGAATCTCAGCAGCGACCCAGACTGTGTGGATCAAATAGCATCGCCATGCCCCAGGTCTCCATGGCAGCAGAGGCATTAGTACGATAACCCTAAAGAGCTTAGATCTTCTTAGATCTTTATCTAAATCTGATTCAGCGATTAGCTGCTCTCTGGACGACTTTGCTTCCTTTAATGACACCAAACTGCGAGTTCAGTAAACCTGACGGGTTCTGATGCTAAGCTCCTAATTACAGAACGCTTGCACCGGAGGAGCTGGTGGGTATTAATGGCTCTCCGAGAATGCTGAAATTGCTACAGAGTAGATTGGATTAAATAAGAAAGGTTGTGTTATAAGCTAAAAATTAATCAGGTGAAAACACTTACAGCATTTGGCACACGCCCTTATCCAGAGCGACCTGCATTTTTACCTCATTTATACAACTGTGCGGTTGAGGGTTAAGGGTCTTGCTCAAGGACCCAACAGTGGCAACTTGGTGGGACTGGGGCTTGAACCCTTGACCTTCCAATCACCAACTCCACTCATTAACCACTGAGTCACCACTGCCGCGCAGCAGCGATATCTGAGCATAATAACTATCATTTATTACACAACTCACTTTATTCTGATTGGTCGGCAGTCTTTTGTTTCTTTGCTATGGAGCGCATTCTTAGAAGAAACAATAAAACAATTACGCTCAAGGAGTGCAAGCCTCTGCCAAGCTGGGAAAAAACATACACAGTGACTCCTGCTGGCCTTGCTGTAATACAACGCTTTCGAAAAATCGTCTTATCTCACAAAGTTAAAGAATCTTTTTAAAAAATTCAGAATTTGATCCGGATCATGTCCAAAATCTAGCAGAGACTTCTTTGTCCAAAGCCCCGCCTCTGAAATTTCATTAAAATCCAGATGAAATCAAGCACACACACACCAAACCAAAAACATAACATGTAACACATGTAAGATGGGATGATTGACGTGTTGTTCATATGGGGGATTGTTGAGCTTGGTGGAGGTTTGCGCACTCAATCAGAATATCTTGATATTGATTTTCAGAGACATCCCTCTTAATAAATACCCCTCATATAATAATCAAGGCTTCTTTTTTACTTTATGCGATAACTGGTTTATACACAGTTTAGCCAGAATGACAAAATCAACTATCCCAACAATAAAGTTTTTTCAGTACAGAGAGACACTAAGGGTAAAAAAACCTGGAATAACCCCTTAAGATATGATAAGGTCTGAAAAGATCCCCACTGCACGCTATACTGAGATATATAAGCACTGTAGATATTGTGGAGTGTGCAAGTGTGTGTCTCTGATGACCCTTGAAATGAAAGTTACGCTGTTTCTCCTCACAGCTCCAGTCCGTACAGAACCAGCTGGAGTTCCAGGAGCAGTCCATGGTGGAGAAATCTCTGGTCAGCAGGCAGGAAGCCAAGATTCGTGAACTGGAGACCAAGCTGGAGTACGAGCGCAGCCAGATTAAACGCCTGGAGGTGAGAGAGCGAGGGATGGCCGATGTGTGTGGGTGGAAGAGTTGCCGTCCTAAAGTTATGTGCAAGATGCTGAGTGAAATAAATCGGTACCCTTGAGAGCAGCACACTCGAGCCGAAGCTTTTTATTCAAAAGCACGTCCACTGAGCTTCTAGCGTCTTCTGAGAGAGGATGTGTCATTGATTTGGTGAAAGTTAGAAGTGTTTTTGATGTAATATTTATATGTCCCCATGATGTCTGCGTACAGCTTTGACCCACGCCCCTTTGTGGATTCTGCTGCTTCTATGAAGTGATTCCTCTTTTCTTTAGAGTTCTTCTCCCAATACCACCTCCACCACACCAATCGGTCCTCCCAGCCATGGGGTATATGTAAACGCATTTCTCCATGTCCACTCAATTACCTCTGTAATTTACTTTTACCTTTCTGGCCCTTCGACGTGCAGGCTCTGGTGACGCGGCTGAAGGATAACCTCGAGAAGATGACTGAGGAGAGGGACCAGCGCTCAGCCAGTGAGATCCGCGAGAAAGAGCAAAACAAGCGCATGCAGCGACAGATCCGCGACGTCAAGGAAGAGATGACCGAGCTGGCCAAGAAGGAAGCGGAGGCCAGTCGCAAAAAACATGAACTGGTACGCAAAGAGAGTTCTGTCAGATAGAAATGTGTTGCCTGATTTCTTTCCTGAGAAACTTTTTCTGCTCTCTAATAAAAATCAGCTTAACTTCAAATTGCGTCTGGAGTTATATACTATACGGAAATCCTGACTCACGTGAGAACTTCCTGTCTATCAGGAAATGGATATCGAAAGCCTGGAAGCAGCCAATCAGAGCCTGCAGGCAGACCTCAAGCTGGCCTTTAAAAGGATCAGTGATCTGCAGGCCGCCATCGAGGACGAGATGGAGAGCGACGACAACGAAGACCTCATCAGTAGGTATGTGCGCCCATGACAGGGATCAGTCCTGCTACAGTACTTATATTAATCAGTTCCAGACTTTTTGGAGATTGTTCAAAATACCAAATTTCACAGCAGATTAAAAGAAAAGAAAATGATGCATGTTGTGATGTTGGCGCCCATCTCAGCCGACTCTGAGTGAGGGTGGGGTACACCCTGGACAGCTCGCCAGGCCATTGAAGGGCCAACACACACACACAACCATTCACAGTTACTCTCACACCTAGAGGCGAACAGCCAGTCAGCTGTGTGTACTGTGCATGTTTTTGGGCCATGGAAGGAAACCGGAGTACCCGGAGGAAACCCACACAGGCACGGGGAGAACCACTGTGCAACCATGTCCGCATCATGATAACCATAAAGAAGGAAGAGTTTTATATCTTTCCCTTATAATATATCTTAGGGTTGCAGGTAGGCTGGAGCCTATCTCAGCCGACTCTAAACGAAGGCGGGGTACACCCTAAACATCTTGCCAGTCCGTCGCAGGGCAACAAACTCACAACCATTCACACTCACACTCAATCCGAAACAATTGATTAGCTTAATGAACATGTCTTTAGTCTGTGGAAGGAAGCCGGAGTACCCAAAGGAAACCCACGCAAGTACGGGGAGAACATGCAAACTTCATACAAAAACGCCCTCATCGAGCCCGGGATTCAAACCCAGGAACTTCTTGCTGTGAGGCGGACATGCTAACCACTAAAATGAAAAGCCCTAAAATGAAAATGAAATCACGTGTATTTATTTGAGATGACATCATATTTAGTTAACAGTGTTTCTCTATGAGCTCTGACTTTCCGTCTTGCTAATAAATGTGTTTTCTGGCTTTTTGCAAGATCAGCGCAGTGGTCTGGAATAGTGTCCCTGGAGAATGCCTTCTGTCTGTCTGTCTCTGTCTCTCTCTCTCTCTCTCTGTGTGTCTTGTTTAACATCCTTCTGAGAATTTTGCAAATTATTATTTTTTGCTTCGAGTTAAAGGTGTCGAATCTGTGTGTGTTTAATGCTATACATCGTTTACATATGAGCATACAGCATTCTGTGACCCTCACACTGGTTTAAATTCTCCATGCTGATGATTTTTTCTGTTTTACATGACAAACCTTTTTTCTTCCATGATTTAAAGCTCCCATCCTCCTGTTGTTGATCTCCTTCCCTTTTCCATTTGTGTGTGTGTGAGACAGTTTGCAAGACATGGTGACAAAGTACCAGAAAAGGAAGAACAAAACGTGAGGACCTGAATCATGCCGCCGTTTGTTTGATCTCCATCCGAACATTCCTGCACGTGAACCCATAAGCATGAGGAAATGCCATTAAAAGTGTGCATGCTGAGCAGAACCCTAAACCTCACACGCGTCACACGCTAACATCACCTTCCAGCATCCATTAGCCATTTTAGCATGAATCTGCAAACACTCCACGTCCGCCGCCTCGTGTCCATTCACCCGTCGTGTTTACGCCTCGTCGCATTTAACAACTTCTTGATTCCTGAGCACTGTCGGTACGCTGATAAAAATAACTGGATGAACTGATTGCAGTGGAGGGTCAGCTCGGGCCATGTTCGACAAATCCTCCTGAACGTCGCTTTATCTTTGTGCTACAAGTGAAATATTAGCAATAATGAAGGAATCGATTTCTGGATTAATCAAAATGTCAAGAGGCATCAAGGAGCTTCTGAATACGATTGGTAGGAACACTGTGAGAGGCATGAGGCATGCGGCAGTTATTGTCTAGGTATATCAGTATTTCTATAATTGTAGCATTCTAGCATAAAGCTAGCATGTTATTGTGTTAGCATGGGTGATGTACATCATATATACTTCTCCCTTGAAGGAACCCATGTTTTTCTGGTGTTGTTCGCTTGGTGAACTGCTTTTCTATGTTCTACTAATGTAGGACTCCGTCCCCATCCATACAAACTCGGGGGTCAAGTTTCAGTGTTTATTTCTCCAATAAGGACATGTTTGGAAAAGCTGTTGATTATTTTCGACACCGTCCGTCTTTAGGCCTCAGTCTGATCCATATTCCGCTATCTTGAAGATTATTCATGTAATCAGCTGAAATTTGGAGCAGAAGTTCCTTGGACTGCGTGCTTCTTAAAAATACAAAAGGCTTCAAGAGTGATTTTTTTTAAAGGTACCTCCCAAATCTGAAGTCCTTCTGCAGAAAAGCCTGGAATATAATTTAGGAATAAAACCCACCACCACTGTCTGTTCCTGGAGCGCAGTTTAGCATGAATCATTAACTAGAAATGTTTTTACGAGTCTGTAATGCGTGTTTAAGCCACGTGCTTTGATTAATGTTGTGTGTGTGTGTGTGTGTGAGAGGATAATGCAGTGTGGGAGTTGGGTTGTGGATGACTGAGCAGTACAAATAATGTTGAATGGTTTGGGGAATTTCTACAGGAGCTTTAATGATGAATCTAATTGGGCGGAACAGAGATATGTAACCAATAGGACTACGTTGTCACAACTGATTAATGTCCAGGCTATGAAGTGACTGTACGTGTGTGTGTTTGTGCTCCGTGCTCACAGACCAGAGAGCTCCACACCATTGGTAGAAGGCATGGGGTGCAAATTTAGAGCCTTTACATAAATACTGCTGTTATTAGATAATGCCAAGTCCATGTGGTTTTTGGTTTAAGTCCCTTGGACCAAAAAAACCTCTCCCCAACCTCAGAGTATTGCTAAACTCCTAAATCTGTGCTATTATGTGCTGATTAATTGTCTGTAACAGAATTTCCAGTTAAATGCTCCTAAAATAGTCCACAAACTCTGGCTGAATTTCACCATGGTCAGTGGAACAGAAGGCTAAAAGTGACACGTGCTGTCTCAAGACAATGGTGCAATCTTTACCTAGCAGGACTGGTGCCATTAATGATGTGAGGCGAAGCACAGCCATGTACGAAGAAACAAGTGATATAATACACACGACATGGAACTAATTCACGTGTGCAAACAGTCCACATGTGCATCATCCTGTTTAATCTGTAAAGCTAGTATCTGACGGAGCGGTGAATGCTGATGAACGTAGGGAATTTTGGGGTTCATCAGGGTTTGTAAAAGGTCGCTAAACGGTTCGCTAACAGTTTATTATTTTACTTTTTGGTTCACCAAGTAGTGAACACGATGCTGCGGAGGGTTTATTCACCCTTTTTTTATAGGGTTTATAGGGGTGTGAATGTTGCTAAGGGGTGATCACACAGGAAGTGCAATGGAAAAGTAACTGACGTGAATTTATTTTTTTTTCAAGATTTTTTGCAAATTTTGAGATTCACATTAAGATGTTTGGCAACTCCACATCCTAATATTTTGCAGCTTGAATACATATATCGGAACAATTTGCAACTGATTTGCAGGTAAGTTGTGATTGTTTTGCGGATGTTTGGCAAAAATAAAGTGAATCTCCCGTCGTAAATCAGTCACGTTTTGTTTGCTTTTTGTTCTCAAACCATTCACTTTTTATTCGTGCGTTATTACCGCAAACAAAATGCGAATAACATACAACTGATGACAAAATATACGGAATTTGACAGATGCCAGCAAGTCTCAAACTTTCTGTGAGGAAGTCTCCAACTTGTTGCTTTTCCTGTGAACAAAAAATGAATAATTTGCGAGCAAAATGGCGACTTTGTGACCTTCACACGACATGTGAAAAGAGTTTGAAACTATTCAACGTCAGAGCCACATTTTGCAACATTCGCAGAAATTTAAACGTTTGACATTTTTTGCGATGAGTTCACGAACCAGGTGCCAAAATGTGACCTCTCGATTGTCGCGAGACAAATTTTGAGAATGAAAAGTGACAGCCAAGAATTGCCATTTGCTTTTCTATCACATCTCTAGTGTGATCACCCCCCAACGGTCGCTAAATGTCACAAAAATCATTCATCAACATTCGTCAGAAAAGTTTGTCAGCATTCGCTTCTAAACCGGATACAGGCTTAAGTGACTGTGTGTGAAGATTCCTCACCACAGAACAGCTCAGTGCTTATTAGTTCACTTTACTGTTTGTCATGTAAATATTCAAGGTTTGGAATTGACACAGCACAATATGGAGCATTAGAACTGCTCAGTATGCAGACAAACACCCACCGGAATAAAGAATAAAAACAAAACAATAAATGATCCTGACGGCTAAATTAAAGCGAGTATGAGAACATAACGTCAGCTGCACAGCCAGGTGTTTCCACACCGAGCAACATTTTCCCCTCTGTATCTCATCCGAGATATAAAATAACATCTCTGCTAAAGCCTTCTGTCACATCGAAGTGGTGTGGAAGTCAAGCACAAGGGTTGGGAATTGAGCAAAGACTTCACTCTGCTTGAAGAATTTGGATTTGTTCGAGCAGAGGGAAAGGTAATAGTGTGTACAGACGCTGTAGCTTGGTGTCAGATCCCACTTCAGGCACCAAAGAGATCAGAAATCACTAAGGACATGACAGAGTTTCACACTGATACCTTCCTGAGGAGAAGAGGAAGGATTTATCACCCTGTAATATTCTCAACATGTTTTGGAACACTACTAATGATAGCAATATTACAGAGATCCTATTAATCCAGACATCACTGACTTCAGAAATAATAAATATAGCTGCAAGCAGCGATTCCCGGGGTCCACGCAAAAAGACTAATAAAGAATACGGACGGTGATGAAGAGGAAGAGGAGATGATGGAGGACACACATTGTAGAGATTAAACATTCGAGTCTCTTGGAAGACTAAATGATCCGTTTGCTGGTTCTTTCTTGCCTGCATGCCTTAAACATACATACTCTACAGTGTGAGCGAGCAACTAAAAATAGATCATAATTACTGATATTCTGTGTTATTTTACACTACGCTTGTATTAAAAATCTCACAAACCCATTATAACATTTAATAACCTGCTACATGAGATATTATTATATCCACACCCACTAGATATGAGCAATCAGGCACTCTGATTGGCTCCTCTACTACATGGATATCAGCCCATGTACTGTGAGTACAGAAAAACAAAATGGCAAAGTGATTTGCTGAACCAACACAAGATGAAATTAGAAGCGGTGCGTAAAGCTCTGATGGTGGGATGTCCCAGGGTGGTTGTGCCTACTCTGTGACATCATAGACTGCATAGGTCATGTGACATTATGACAAGGGGACAGAGGGACACTGAGTCTGGCCCCAGTAGACCATCGCTAAGTGGTCTAGCTCATTACATATGACATCTCACAATAAATTCTATCTGAAGAAACTCAACAAAAGTTTTGTTGTATTTGATGTATATGATGGTAAACTGTATACATTTTTAATTTTTACAACAAAATGCACAAGCTGCTAGCCAATGAGACGTGTAGGCCACAAAGTAGCAATTATCTTGTCTAATGTTTTCAAAATTCACTAAAATAAAATATATTGCGCTACATTTCTCACAATCACCTGGATGTAGATGTAATAAAACAGTAATTCCACTCATCGTACACAGCTTTTATTAGCACCTCATCCGTTGCCAGCTAATTTATGACTGGATTTCATCAAATAACTTGAATATTGTATACTGATATTTAGCTCTGCCCACAACAGGAGTTATTTTAATTGTCGGCATTTGTGAGTCACTTTGTCATTAAATAACCGTGCAAGGATTTACACCAAACTTGGTGGGGACACTACCCTACCCGAGTCCCAGAGATGGTTTGATTTTGGAATGTCAAGGTCAAAGGCTAAGGTCAGAGCAAGATGACAAATCTTTGGAGATAGTTCGCTTATATAAGATTGAGTGCTAATATGGAACACTAATAGGATGTTCTGTGAGGTTCCTGACTGATTAATACTGTGTAAGGTACTCCTTTTGGTATTAATGAGTACCAAGAAACAAAAACGGCATCACTGCATGAGTAATTCACAATATACTGAGATCTTTCTGTTTATGTATAGAAGTGAGCTGGTAATGACAGTCAGTACATCAGAAAGGATTGAGATGATTGGGTTGTTTCTTTCTTTTCGCAAAGTGTTTTCTGTCGGTTATCGACAGGGCTGAGATGCAAAGCTTCGGTACCCGAGCTTGAGTAACAATCATTAGAAACAGACAGGCAGGGAAACAGACATGCATTAACATAACCATTAACATACTTAATTGTGCCTTCAAGAAGTAATTTGCATTCTGTTCATAGACAGAACCGGTTTCACTCGACGGATCCCCATCCTAACTTATTCGACATCTTAAGAGCCGTAAGGGAAACATGCAGATACATTCATATTTATGGGCAGGACCAATTGCTTTAGATATTTTCAAATATTCAAAGCCCTGTGGCATTATGTTGCCTCCTGCTTCATGCATGACAATCACAAGTGAACTTTATTATGCAAATGTTTTCAGTTGTGCGGTTGATCTAACACAGGAAGTTGTTAATGCAGGTGAAGTCCAGCTCTGTCATTGTCATACTCATTCATTCTTCCGCTGTGAAGAGGTTTGTTCAAGAAACTACCAGTTAAAATGTATGCTACAATATACATGTCCTTTATTATCATTTGACCATCATTCCAAGTCATATCAGTTGAAGATGAAGGAGTTGATGGTCAGGGTCCACCTGCAAGGCGACTCATTAATCCACACATTAGTAATGTTTGCCTGGTTTGAAGTATATCCATCTTCCTCTACCATTTTCATCCCTTCCTTTTCTCTTAACCCGTGAACAACAAACACTTGTTCTTGTTACTACAACATACTGAAACTTATTTTTCACAGTGGTGACGACTCCGATATGGACTCGGAGGTGGAGGACCGTGTGGACGGGGTGAAGTCCTGGCTCTCAAAAAATAAGGGCTCCACCAAGACCCTATCAGACGATGCCAACTTGAAGGCCCCCAGGTTAGTATTAATCATTTCTTCCTATGTCCAAAATAATGGAGAAAGTTTGCCTGAGGTGAAAGTTGGGGTTTGCATGATCTACATTTCCACAGAGTGGGCCGTTTCCCATGGCTTCCCTGAAGGTATACTGCAGTTTCTGGTTGTTTTTTAACAGGGTACACCAGTCAGTAGATGTTTACAGGATCCCTGTGTAAATGTTTTCATGTCCATTTATGCTTCTTCAAATTGATGTACTTTCATATTGACTTATCTTTCTCTCCTCCTTTATCCTGTCTGCCTGCATCTGTTCCGTTAACAAAGCCTCAAATATCCTAACGCAGCCAATGCTGATGTAAAAGACATAAAAGAAGGGAAGGAAGGTAAAGAAGGTCAGGATGTGAAAGAAGGGTATAAAGATGGCAAAGACAACGAACCGAGTAGAGCGGTGTCTGTGATGAGCTCGCTTAGCTACAGGAAGCGGTCCAACCTGAAGGACTCCATTGGAGGTACTGGGGATGAGAGCTCCCTTTTTAGTACCCTGAAAGAGCAACCAGACACCCCGGACCGGTCGTCACTCCGCAAAGCTAAAAACAAGTCCAACGAGAAAACCGGAGAGGACCTCGATGACCGGGGCTCTGTCATCTCTCAAGCTTACTCTGAGGCCACAGCCAGAGCCAGGAAAGGTCTGGAACGGCGTTGGACCAAGAGTAGCCCAGAGTTTGACAAGGAGTCTGTTGCGTCTTCAGTGGCACTTAGTAGGACTTCCTTGCGCCGTGGGCTTGACCAGGACAATGATGCTAGTTCTACAGTAAGTGGCTACAGCGTGCGCAGAGGCACGTCAAGGATAGACGAGAGTCGGAGCGAATGTGGGTCTGCAGTGAGTCCTGGATTAAGCCGTCGCTCAGGAGGAAGAAGCCCTGGGAGCATCAGCCTGAGCTCCCGGACCTCGTTGGCACGCAGCAGCCGGCTTAGTGAATTTGGTGTCAACCTTGCAGACAATGATGATGCTATGAGTGTAGCCTTTAGCGAAGGAGGAATCTCATCCTATAGTCCTCGCTCTTTAGGCCGAAGCCTTTCCAGCCCAGCCCAGAGCCGCTCCATTGGGGGTGAAGCGCTTGATGACACTGATATAAAACCTGTCAGCCACCGCAACTACCTGGACCCTGATCTGGAAAAAGCCATCAATGAAGTTCTCAGCTTTAAGCCTATTAAATTCAAGCGCCGCAGTCTGGAGGACTCCGATGAAGAGAAGGGAGGCGCAGGAGAAGAAGAGGATGACAAAAAGAGCATACACAGTATTAAGAGCTCCCTGCAGTATGATGACGATGATCTAGATCTGCACCGGCGCACATCTAGACTTCAGCGTTCGGCGTCTGGCTCGGCACTGGACTACTCTCGCTCTTCCAGCACTTTCAACACACGCAGCAGAAGCAGCAGCCGCAAAGCCAAGAAGAAGAAGAAGAACCGAAACTCTGAATCTGAGAGCTCATCAGCTGATGAAGGCAGAAAGAGCTCCAAGAAGAAAGGGAAAAAGGGCTCCAGGAAAGGAAAGAAGAAGGAAAGCGAGTCAGAATCATCAGAATCAGAGTCATCCGACTCGTCCTCCAGCTCCAGTTCTGGCGTTTCCTATCGGAGTTCCAACAGCATAAAGAAGGGCCCAGGTCAAGGTACGCCAGGATCTGATGAGGAACCGGGCCTTGGTGGTGTTGCAGAAGAGAGACCCCCGAGCAAGAAAAAAGAGAGGAAGAAGAAAAAGAAAATGGACAGCCTGGTGATGAAGTATCTTTACAGACCTGATAGTGATTAAAACCGCAGTGCAGCAGGTGACTGCAAGAGCAGCATGGTGTTAAACTAACACATTAGCCAACAACAGCAGGCCTACTGACAGAATATAGGATAGTTTTCACATTGCTAAAACAACTAATCATAACACGGCATGCCTGTAGAGCTCTCGAGAGCAACGGTTTCCATGCGGAGTCTGTGCTGTGAACTCGTAACAGTGTTTAAAGTTTAACTTTGAGAGGAAATTGAAATTAATGACCTATGTTCCTTTTGTTTTCGAGTTGAAGAGCATGGTTTGTTTCATGATTGTTGGTTGTTTTTTTTCAGTCCCCTCATGAAGCCTGGGGTTATCGTCTAATTATTCGCTTCTTCCTGAGAAAGCAGTTTATTTCGAGTGCTCCGTGGGTGCGAGTGCACATACTAATTCCCAGTGAAAGGCCGGTGTGATAAATGACTCGACTGCTGCAAAACAACACAGACCTGAAGTTAATTTACTAAGACCTCCATATCATGCATGGGCTTCTCCCTGATGATATTTTCAGTTTAAAACCATTTAGATTTTACAACAAGACAAAACAACCAAAGTATCCACCCAAAAAGTAATCTATTACTAGTACAGTGGTTGTAATGGAAAAGTAAACAGTTTCCCCTCTACAAACATCTCTCGGTTGTCTTTAAAGGGAATCACGGCACAAACTCAGTGCAAGTATCGATTTCTGAATGCGACTGTGCCACGAAACCGTGGGTGTGCACTTAACCTCCAAGCTAGAGCAGAAAGGTCGTGCTTCAATGCTCATTTTTCAGCGAGCCTTGGCTAAAAGTCTATTTTCTGTTTTTCTTTCCTTCCCCCAGCACCTCTTCCTTTAGGACACCCCTGAGCCGGACTGACGAAGAGGAAGGCGAGGAGGAGAAAGTAGATCTCCAGCATAACCTTGTTAGCGACGGAGGCGGCGATACCAGACTTTCAGAGACCACGACATAGATTTGTATCGTCAACACATGCACTGGATCATACCCCACCCCCCTGGGGCAGATCTTCTTCACCCCTTCGGACTTTTTAATTCCGCACATAGTCGAAACTTATTTGATTTTATAGGAGTTTTGAATTAAGGATCTGAAGACAGACGGAAAGGCAAAGTCTGCGAGCATCATCGCAACGTTATCCTAAATCCTAACTCACATCCATCACCCTGACATTTCTCCTCAATCAGGGTCATTCAACTACCAACCATTAAACTAAAGCTCAGGCATGAATTAAAGAGATTATCATTATAATCATCCGTACGATGATCAAGTTTTATTTTAGCAGCAAATTCTTAAAATGTCTTTTGATCTTTGACAGTCACTGGATTGTAGACATCTCACAATGCTACGTGCTCCTCACCGCGCTCGCTCTCTTTCAGCTTTAGCAATATGATGTTTTCTAGAGGAAATGCTCATCATCATTAGCCTCGAAGGAAAAAACTCGATATTATCATCATTAGGAAATGACTTTTTTTTTTTTTTTTTTTTTTTTTTTAAAGGAATTTGCTTCTGATCAGTAAGCTGATGAGGTGTGGATGTTGTGAATTATGCCTTTAATCGTTTCCACTTTTCAAGCCTTGCTCGGAGATCTTATTTACTTGTGTATCTCCTGCACATCTTGCTAAATATTTCTTTTCATCTTTTCTCTTTTTTGTTTTTGCAAGGAATTATTACGATGCCTAAAGATTACATGCTGACTGGTGACTGTTACGTGTGTGATTATGTAACGCCTACGTATGCACTTGACAGGATAATATTCTGAAAGCAAAATATAAGGAAATTTGTAGAAATATAGTTTAACATGAAATATTTTGGTCCTATTCAGTATCGAGTCACACTGAGTATTTAAAAAATCTTTTTTTTAATTAATAATGTAAATCTGCCAAATATTAATTACAGGCTGGTGTCGGTGTTGAAGACACGCCGGTTATGCGCATTAATTACCAGTGATTGTGTGTGCACTCAAGCGTGAAATATGAAAAGAATATAAAAGTGCCGAGTGGACAAGCTGTTAGCGTGGCTTTACTTCATTACTGTCATCCGTGTTTTCTATGCATTGGTACCTTATTGAGAAACTGCGTAAAATGATGTGCTGCAGCAGCGCCTGTAGCGAATTATGAAATAAACGAGAAGGGATATAGAATATATTTATGTCTTTGAGAAGGCTTATCTACAGTACATACTGTATGGCAAATATTTGAATGAGTTTTATTGTAAATAAATCTTTGTGATTGTTTACACTGCCTTGTTGTCATTTCCTTTTAAAATACTATATATTATTATTATTCCACCCTTATTATTGCACCATTATTTTGGGTAAAAGAAATAAGTACGCAAGAAATTCCCGTGGTGTTTCACGCTGTTTTGAACACGCCCTTGTCGACTTCCCCTTGCCATTACCCCTCGCTTAAATTCCCACTGCTTTCTTCAAGGCTAATTAAATACTTTATTAACTGTACACTTTCTTAGATGACCCAGTTGGAGCCTGAGGGAGGATGTAAACACGGCTGGAGGCACCAACATTATTTGTTAACTTTGTGTAGGAATAAAATAAATAAATACAATTCTTAAAAGTCTTTTTCATGCTTTAAGGTTTTAAAATTGTAATAAAAAAAAAAAAAATCGATATTGAATCAGGATATTTATAAAATTACGATACTCACAGAATCACAATACAAATCAAATCAGTACCCAGGTATCATGATAATATTGTATCAGATGGTCCCTGGTGTTTTCCATCCCTAGTGTTTACATTTAGAATCACATATCTGTAAAACAAATTAAATCAGTGTTAAAACCAGCTGTAAGCAGGCGTTCCCTCAACAGCTTTTTTTTTTTCTACTCCCATGTTGGAAAACTTTACCTGTTGCCACTGGAGACTCCTTTCTAGAATTTTGCTCAGAGAAAAACTTAAGCAACTCAACATCTATCATTAAAGTGAAATGAAAGGAAAGCCTTCCAATCTCTCCTGTTTCACATGAACATATGTATATTTTCATTATCAAGTGGGTTTTACTTACAGTTTCGAAGTTGTAATCTGTTAAAATCCGTTGGATAGTTTGCATTAACCAGTTTGAAAAGGCTGCTGTTTCACTCTCATGAAATAGTACACGAACCCCCTAGTTTATATAAGGCAAGTTAATGGCAACAATAAGAGTATACAGATATTAAACTAACAAATCAGATATAAACTAGTGCACTTCTGAATAAAATAAAACCAGACACAAATACAAATCATACACGATTCCATTTACATACAATAAAACAAGTGTGCGCTCATACATTTAAAAGAAAGAATATTGCGCCATGTGTTCATATGCAGATTATTTCCGTATTTCTTGTGGAGACACGAGATAAGAGTTTTTTCTACTTTTCGCATTACAATTTTTTAAATTCTTTTCCTCTCATCACGAAAAAAGGTTCATGAAAGTGCTTTTAACATGACTTTTTAAAGTTTGAATATGTGAAGTAAAGTGTGTGGTTTTTTTTACCTTAAAAAATGTGAAGGCGATATTGCTTAGCTTGCATCATCATAATTTTTTGGGGTGGCATTTATTTAATTTCTTGGCTTTCAGGGATTGTGGCAAACTGTAACTCTTTGTCCGCCATATTGATCTATGCATTATCCCAAATTTGTGAGGTGTATAAAATCCAATATCCTAAAAACAGAGAACCAATCAGATTGTGCTGTTCTCGTGTAGTATATAGCAAATGATTTTATGCATGGCTCTGGATGAGAAGGTGTGCAGGTCCTACTGATAAAGCTGTATTTATTTTTATTAAAGTCTCTAACAAGATGTTTAACAAGATGGTTATAAGGTTTTCTTCCATTTTGCGCATTTATTTCATCGTTAATTTTCTAAGCCGCTTAATCCTAATTAGGGTCGCGGAAAGGCTGACGCCCATCTCAGCCAACTGTGGGCGAAGGCGGGGTACACCCTTGGACAGCTTTCCAGGCCATTGCAGATCTAACACACACCACCATTCACACTCACTCTAACACCTAGGGGCGATTTGGAACAGACAATTATCCTGCTGTGCATGTCTTTGGACTGTGGGAGGAAACCGGAGTACCCGGAGGAAACACACAAGCACAGGGAAAACATTCAAACTCCACACAGAAGCCGAGACAGGGAATGAAATCCAGGCCTTCTTGCTGTGAGGTGGACGTGCTAACCACTACACCACCGTGCCGCCCTCCATTTTGCGCATCAAACAGTAAACGAGTAAGTGTGGGAAGTATTAAAGTTGAGAGTGGGGAAGTAAAGAAACATCGAAGCACATGCTCTGTAGGATCATTCCGGGGAATCCTTCGAGGGAGCTGTTGCGATCGCGTACCTAATTTGCATAGAAGCATGCCACTTTGCTCCTTACTGCTGCTGTTGAATATGAAGTGTGGCTTGCTCGGCGAACCTGGATTGAAAACGCAAATGATGTAATTTAACTCCAAGTCCAAATTACAGGTGTGCTGTTCCTTAAAAGGGGAAGTTGGAAGAGCTAATTCAGAGTCACCGTTAAATGAAACGAGGCCTGACTGGGTTCCCTGATGGCAGGCTGCAGCTGCCTGTCAAAGCGGTGTGATTGCGGGCGCTGTGAGCCCCTACAGCGCGCAGGTGAAGCAGCAACTCTCATTTGCAATTCAGAGAGCACTCTGTGTACCGCTTTGAGCTCGGCTTTGTTTGCACATACTGTTTCCACCCTAATGAGCGATGTGCTCTAGAGGAAGAGGCAGTGTGACTTCTGATGCCGAGCGTATAAGGATTCTGTCGTACATCCTAATCCGACTGTAGACCCAGGGAATTATTTTTTAATACATTTTGTATATGCACAAAGACATGGAGTCGAAATTGCTCCAGATTTCCGGGCTGACGCTCTGGCAGCCTCTCTGATGCCGTGCTGGGTGGTGACTTGCAGCTCATATTGATTTCACTTTTGGTCTCTTTGTTTCTTTCTCTTTTTTTTTTTTGGTTTGACTGCCAGGGCTGAAATCATGAAATTACTCATTAATTCCTCTTCTCTGCATGAGAGATGAGAGAAGGCGGCTGATGAAATTTTCAGCTGATGAAATTTTCAGCTCCCTAAAGCACATGGCTCAGTGGCTCTCCAGTGTGAACGCTTCCTCCTCATCATCTCTTACTGCTCCGCACCTCATCTAGAGGCGTCTCATCCAGGCTGCTAGTGCTTTCAAGTGGGAACATAAGAGAAGCTTCTTGATTACTAAATGCAGGCTGTCACTGAGAGTCCTAGACCTGTACGCAAACAATCAACAAGCAATACATGCTCTAATAAGAACACTTCTATAAATAACCAATTGAAATATGCCTTTAATGTGTTTTTAAAATCACAACAACAATCAACCTCACTGTGCCAGTCCCTGTTTAATCATCGGAGCAATTTCTTCAACCCGGACCTCTGATGTCTCGAGTCCATATTGGGAGAAAACACAATTTGTCCTAAATTTGCCAATACCCAATCACACGCCACCACCCGAACCTGAGGATGCTAGCCTTATGAGATATAATGATGAAATTGTCTCTATAGGATATTACATAAATTACATACATTTAATCTGATTATGTGCTGCATGTCCAAAAGCAGACACATGGACACTGATCCAACAAATAAATCACCCGGAATCCGGATCTACTGAAGAGTATTCACAGATTTCCCATCAAAAGCGCATATCCAATCATTTCCGGAGGGCGTGTGAAACTGGTTCAGAGTTAAGATGCTAGTGGAGTTATTGTGAGCTGGTTTACATGTGAAATTATCCACAGCAATCTGAAGATGGCATAATATCGAGTAAACATATTTCCTTTTCACCAATTAACCAGAATATAAGCGATTAGCATAATCAAATAGATCTACCTTCCCTCAGGAATGAGAATTTTCCACCAATCAGCGGATTTCCAAGATACCTGAGATCAATGAAAATTTGATGTAAAATCTTAACTGTTTTTTTTTTTTGGTGGGGGTGATAGGGGTCTAGCCGGCTGCTGCATGACAGTGCCGGCTTATGGCAGGTGTTACCCACTCTTATGTGCTGCCGTTGCGTTACTGCCTGCTGTGATAAATCTTTCACCACTTAGGCCTGACACAGCTTTATACGTATGCAAATATCGATATACATATTCAGGTATACGCCGGTAAGCAGTTGCCTGACTGTCAAAGACTTGCAGTGTGATTGGCTGACTGGCGGATGACGCGTCCTATCAGTCCAATCATGAGTGATATTAAAACAGACTTATTCTTAAAGCATCTATTGACGTCTTGTTAAATATTCATGATATACTCGGGCTCTTTCCTGCTGTAACAGCAGTAAAATGACTGCCATTGGCTACTCAACAAGAAGTAAACATAAACTTTGTCAATATTTTATCTGTCATATTACATATCATCACGTACCTTTAAAAACTTCCTTCCAAGGGACATCATCTTCCCGCATTTTTCCTAGAAAATGCAAAAATTTTTGTCCCTCTGAACTCTCAGAGGGGGCATTGCCCCCGCTCTCCCACATGGGGGCCTGGGTGGCACACCTGACCCCTGCCCATTATCCTTCTTTTTCTTCTAAGCCTGTTCTCATCCCTGTTTCCCAGGTGACGCAGCATGGCTGATCGCTGAAAACACGAATCATGGCGGCCTTCTATGTTGCTTTGTGGGTTGAAGCAAATGGGAAAACGATGTAGTTTTCCGGTTAGGGAAGGTGAAATAGTGATCCAGGGATATCACTAAAATATACGTAGTGGCAGAAAATAGTCACAAAGGCTCCCATCAACAAGCTTCATGAGTAACACCTGGACATCACAGGTTCAAATCCTATGATACCGGGAATCCATGGGATACATGGGAGCTAATTGGCCAGACTCTCACAGGACATTCTGGCACCTCACAGTGATCACCAGCCAATTATTGGTGTCTGTGAGCTCATTCGTACAAAACATGTGGATAGTGGTTTCCCTCAGAGTGCGTTAGTGCAGCAGTTTGTAAATATGCGGGTGGCAGCGTCATGTGTCACAAAGGCAATAAGGCAATAATCAGACTGGTAACTCACTTTCTGAATAAATTCTCAGGTCAGAGGTCGTCCTGAAAAAGAGCTGCTTATTTCATACAATCAATGTTCTGCTTCAATCTGCTCAAACACTTTTCATGGTCTACATCTGGAGCACAATCTACCAGTTGACCCCTGGTGTCGAATAATCGTACACAACAGAGTGAAAATCTAAGCCATATAGAAATTTAAGGGTTTTGCTGAAGAGCCAAGCTGTGGTTCTCTGGATGTGATTAAACTCCATGTACATTCCTGCCGTACAACATTCTGCCACTAAAAATATAGATGGTATTCAGGTAATGGTTATTCCCGCGGACTGAACGTGAGTGAACTGTTACGGTTCAGAGTGCATGCCTGCTTTAATGGATCCTGTACAATTGATATGTGAATTCCCAGCAGCCTGTTCTCCTTTTCCAGAATTCTCTACCGTAGTAATACCCGTCAGTCTGTTTATCTGCGCGGAGGGGGCTCTATATTCCCCAGGGGTAATTAGTTCAACCCCCACCCCCACCTCCACAGACTCGCCTCTCCATTTTGATGACGGATTTCGCCCTGCATATCTAACGGCTTTTTAATGCACTCATTGTCTGCCTTCGTCAATACAAATTCACTTACCAGCCCACTAATAAATATCCTGCTGATATTCTCCATGTACGATTCCCCCATGATGCCTGTCGTTATGGTCCACCTGATAAGTGATTAAGTGCTTTGCGGTGAAGAACAGGTATGGAACAGCTTGGCCGAGTCGTACATGGGTAAATCATCGGACAGAGATGCTGATGGATTTTTAATAGCTGCGTTTGTTTACGCGAGAGCTGCTGCATTGTACTGATGTGAAGGGCTGCCAGGATATTTATGTGGAGTATTACAGTGGTTTCTATATATATGTATATTTATATATATATCATTATTACAACCGATTGATGAGTTATAAAAACATTTAGATTTTTTATCTTTTATTAGAGAAAGACAAGATTTTTAGATCATTCTTTTCCAAGTCTCATGTAACATCACTCTCAATATGCGTTTAAATCTGCACTGAGTCTGCGCTGACCTGTGCAGGAGAGCAAAGGAAACGAAATGTGTTTTAATCCGTGTTTAATTATCCACACCGTTAACATTACTGGTGACCCATCACCACAAAACGAGCACTCAATACATCAAACCATGCCTTAGTCAAACACGGCATGCACTTACCAGAGTGAAGTATCTGCATGGACTTCCCAAATATGCATGGTGCCTCATGTTACAAGATAGAGCCCACTTTCCTATATGGTAAATGCCTTTGGCACACATCTTACGATTTGATCTTATAGGGAAACACTTGTTTAGCTAATTAGTGATATTGTTGGTGGGGACGCATTCATAGAAAAATACTCAAGGTCTCCTTTTCATTTAATTTATCAACTGAATCAACAGAATGTTTTGAATTTCGTGACCGATTTCCTTTAAAGCACCAAACTGACTTTTTAAATAAATAAAAATTTCTAGAAAAGTCTTTAAATTAATTCATTAAAGTTGAGTTTTTGTGGTGCCATGATGGCATAGTGGTTATCACGTCCGGCTCACAGCAAAAAAGTTCTGGGTTTGAGTCCCGGGCTCTTCGAGGCCGTTTCTTTGTGGATTCTCTTTGCGCTTGCATGGGTTTCCTCCCCAGTCCAAAGACATCCACATTAGGCTAATTTGCTGTTCCAAATTGCCCCTAGATGTGAGTGTGAGTGGTTGGGTGTGTGTTGGAACAGCAGTGGACTGGTGAACTGTTCAGGATGTACCCCAACTTCAATAGGCTCCAGCCTCCCTGCAACCATAGTAGAATAAAGCGTTTCAGCAAATTTTAACATTTTTAGAGCGCGTCCTCTATTTATACATGTGCACAACTCAAAAAGTCAGTTTGATCATAAGTCATCACCAAAAATAATTAGAATAAAATAATAATACACATAAATAAGAATAAAAAAATAATAATCCTGAGAATGTTTAAGTGTTACAAGTTATTATTACTTATTAGTACTTATTATTATTATTACCATTGTTATTACCATTATTACCATTGTTATTACTATTGTTATTACTATTGTTTTTACTATTACTTAATTTTTCTTAATTCTCAGGATTATTTGTTTAGTTTAAAATGCTGTTCTTGTGTTAATTCTTGGTGCGTTCCTAATAAACTGGCATTAATTATACCGTGTATACTCATCTAATACTGCTATTAATCAAGTGAAAAATAAATGACCTAATATTAATAAAATATTAATGCTGCACTCTGCTCTGGATAACAACCGAACAGGTGTAATCCAAAATGTACCATAATTGGGGTGGGATTTAAAATGACCATTAGGATTGATTATCTAAGTGGCACAGCGGTGGAGTTTAAGGTCGTATTGCAGCCGTATATTATACGCAATCCTTCCAGAGTGACTTTTTTTTCTGCTCGGGTCAGAAGTAACCTGAGGGAACGGAGTTCTATTTGGGAAGAGTGTTCACTGTCAGCCAGGAAGAAATGTCAGAGAGGAGCTCTTATTATTATTACTGGCTCCAAACCATCCACTGGAGGAACATCTGAGCGGTCTGTGCAGTCCTTTAATCACCTTTTACTTCATGATCAAGACTGAAGAGAAAATATAAATAAATAAATAAATACCACCTTGACTTGTACTCCAGTCAGACAGTGTTTTAGCTTGGGGCAGGTTTTACACGCGGATCTATTTCTACGAGCACCAGGACGTGTTTATGATGGAGACTAGAAAGCATGGCTACTTAATAAATGTTATCATAAATAAATATCAGGGAACTATAAGAACACATATCTGAGTATACTCTAGTAATGTAGTAACTGTACACATTGATTTCTACATGCAGGATGGAGAAGTTAGAAGCTCGGTGGGAGCGTGTAGCGTTCCCAGCACTCCGCTCCAGGGTTCTCCAGTTTCCTCCAACCTCCCAACAACAATAAGCTCTGATTCCATCATAATGCTGACAGTGATGTAGTGGTTAGCACATCCGCCTCACAGCAAAACCCGGGCTCGGCGAGAGAGTTTCTATATGGAGCTTGCATGCTCTTCCTGTGCTTGCATGGGTTTCCTCCAGGTACCCCGGTTTCCTCCGACAGTCCATGGGCATGCACATTAGGCTGTTCCAAGGTGATTCCTAGGTGTGAGTGTGAATGGTTGTGTGTGTTGGCCCTGTGATGGTCTGGTGTGATGTTCAGGGTGTAACCCGCCTTCGCCCAGTGTTGGCTGAGAAAGGCTCCAGCCTCTCCACGACCCTAATAGTATTAAGCTGTTCGACAAATGAGTGATAACAAATAAATAATTATTTTTAAACAGGAATGACCTAATAATTACTATGGTATATAGATCAATCAGCCATACCATTAACACCACCTCCAAGCTGCAATGCACTGTGTGTTCTGGATCTTTCTATCATAGCTAGCATTAGCAGTTTTAGCAGTTAGTGCAACAGTAGCTCTTCTGTGGGATCAGATCAGATGTACTAGCCTTCACTAGTCCTTCTGCGTGCAATAATGAGCGTTGGGCAGCCATGGCACTCTCACCAGTTCACACTTGGTCCACCTTTGCTAGGTACGTACCACTACAAACCAGAAACACCCTACAACACTTCCTGTTTTGGAGATGAACACACCCAGTTGCTTAGCCATCACAATACGGTGCTTGTCAAAATCATTCATATCCTCATGTTTGCTTATTTTTCCTGCTTTCAGAACATCAGCTTCAAGAACTGACTGATTACTTCCTATCCCACTCTGAGATCATCAGTGTCGTTCATGTCAGACTCATAATGTTTATAATCTTATGGTTGATTAGTGAATGGAAGCTCAGTCAGAGTAGTGTGTGAGGATTGAATCTTAAAACTGGAACCATGTTTTTTTTTGTTGTTGTTGTTTTTATAGACACCCCTCAGCTTGCATCTCTTCCCAGACACCCCAAACTGCAATACACAACTTCGGATACAGTTTGGTACTTAAACCTGATTAAGGGCAAAAAATTAATTGCTCGTGTAATTACTAAATACATTAGCACAACTATACCATATGGAGCTCATTATAAGCCGGATACGCCGCATGGATACGAGCCGTCTTTATTTTATGATTAGTGCACTGAGAATACATAAAGGGTTCACAAAACTTTTAGTTGGGCCCATAAATGCCAGATAAGTTGAACAGCACACTCATCTGTTGGATTCTGTTTAGAATGAAGTCACACTCTTGTATAAATACTCTGGACATGGATATTACTGATAATACAAATACAGTCAGTGCAGTAGGGTCCCAGTATCTTTCGCAACAATGGTGACCAGTTTTATTAATTCATTCATGCATTATCCTAATAGAGGATGGAGCCGACTCTGGGTGAAGGCGGGGTACATCCTTAACAGCCAGTCCATCACAGGGACAACACACACAACCATTCACACTGAGGAGCAATCTAGAACAGCCAATTAGCCTAATGTGCATGTCTTTGGACTGTAGGAGGAAACCAGAGTACCCAGAAGAAACCCATAGAAACACAAAGAACATGCAACCTCCACACAGAAACACCCACGCCGAACCCGGGACCTTCTTTCTCTTACAACAAACTAGAAACCGTACATTTTGTGATCGTACACTGGCTTTGTACTGAATGTTAATAATGGCCATTTTAAACAGGAAGCTGAAGTCTTGATTAGTCGTTCATTCCAAACGCTAACTCTGCAAACAGTTAATGAAAATGTTCGGGGCTATTTATCAGGTTCTCATTTGCATTACCCCAGCTGTCTGGCTTTTATTAACTGAACGACACTCTGGTAAGGATTTCTATCAAGCAATGATGTATAGCTCTGTACCGTACACTCTGACCACCTCGAATTGGTGATAGCTTTCACATCACACTTCAGTAATAAAGAATCAAGTGATAGGGGTTCTGTAGAGGAATGAAAAGATAGGACAAATAATAAATTATCTATGAAAAGGGAAAGATGCCAGAAAAAGTTTTTAACATAACCTTTTACCCGGAACTTGGAACCAGTGCACATATGGATAGTTGTGTTTATTTCTACAAATAATCAATAAGCTGTTCGGAAGAAGCAGGAGGAACTTCATGGGCACCAGGTGTTCAGTGGTCCAATCATATCTTGAGCCATACTTGTGTATTATTAGACCAGTGGCACTCCTCTGAAGCAAACCCACTGTAAGTATCCCTCGGGGTTCTGAATGTTTTAACCAATCCACTTTTACTTCTGCTACGACTTCATACCCAAAAACCATATAAGGAGTTCGCCACTGTGGTTTAGTGGTGTCCAAATGTATGGTGAGAATTAATATACACTATACAGTGCACGCAATGTATCCCATAATGCATCATGAAAAGTAATGTACAACCAATGGTCAATCAAGCAATATATACCATGATGCATTGTGTTCCTCCTTATGACAGGAGGGCATGAGACACATTTCGGAGTTCTAATGCCAACTCCAGGCAAAAGGCGGGGTACACAAACACCACATCCATCCAATCCATCACACACAACCATTAACACTCACACTCACACCTAGGGGCAATTTGGAACAACCAATTAGCTCAATGTGCATGTCTTTGGACTACAGGAGGAAACCGGAGTAGCTGGTGGAAACCCACGCAAGTACTGGGAGAACATGCAAACTCCACACAAAAACACTCACTGAGCGAGACCTTCTTGCTGTGAGGCGGACGTGCTTACCACTACACCACCCGGCCAGAGTTGCTGTTACAAAAAAATTATTCAACACCCTGTCTTATGATGCCGTTAGCACCCCAAATTTGTTTCCTCCATTAAACCTGGGTGGTCATGCAACTAGAGGATGTAAATATGGCGTACATGGCCATAGCTTTCTCCTTCTAAACGCTAAGACACATTAATTATCCACCAGCCTAGCATGGAATCAGCCTGGCATGAGGGCAGTCAAATTCAGCACGCCTCCATCAGCAAAAGTAACCCTGCCCCCACCCCTTTTTGTTTTTACCTGGCAACCTTTTAATATCTGTTTTCCACTGAATTGCTTCTGAGCCCTGAAGGTGATTTGATTTTAAATACAAAAATCTAGACAACTTATCACCCCCCTACCCTAACTTAGTTTTCCATTTTCACACCTCTCCATTTCCTCTCTTCCTTGTGTTTCTCTTCTCCGAGAAATTTCCAGATTGCGTTTGTTTAAGGCCGCTTTGCTGTTTTCCTTTTTTAAACCTGACATTTAGCAGCTGTGAGTGCTCAACAAATAGAACATGTTTGATTTGCGCAACATGCCTCCATTATGTGATTTATGGGAAATTGACTCATTCGGTGCACACAACTTTTGACCCCTTCAATCTGCAACGTATTGCATAAATGCAGAGCAGCGTTTCTGTCTCCGCTAAGGGCTATGATCGAGGAGCGTGAACAGTGAGCAAAGAAAGCCAATCTGCTAATATATATATATATATATATACACACAATAATACCTGTATGTGTTATTTATCCACATGACTCCTGTTGTGATTAAGAAGGGTCTGTGTGTGTGTTTTGCAGTATTTTTAGATGCTGTAATGTAATATAATATAACATCACTCTTGGCTGCATATAGACGGTGACTACAGTGGCAGGCTGAATACTCGCTACCTTCTCAACATTTTTCAAAAGTCCCCTGAGATTCTGGAGACATTTCTAGTGAAAGCACATTATGGAGGAAAAAGTGAAAATAGCACCAGATGCATATCCAGCAGAGTTTATATTTATGTGTATGTATATATATAACTACTGGGTTACATTCTGTGCTGGTGCGATTTCTAAGCCTTTGCACGTTCTTTAATAAATAAAAGTAAAAAACACAAATACGTGAAGTTGGTGTTTAGAAAATTCAAAAGAAAAATATGAGGAAGCAGCATATTAAACTACAAGGGCACCCAGAAACTGTACACATCAGTCCCTACAGCTGGGCATGCTGTAATACCACACTTCCAAAAAAAATTCTCTCTCATAATGTGAAAGAATACTTTTTTTTTTTTTTAATTCCTGGATCTTAAATTTGACCCAGATTATCTCCAAATGTATCAGAGTGTTACTGAGGCCATATTCCAAAAAATTCATCCAAATCCAGTAATGCCTTTGTGTGTAAAGTTCCTAACCTACAAACCAATGCCAGCAAAAACATAGCCTCCTTGGTGAGGGTAAATCTTTTTAGGTTGTAAACATGATACCAGACCTGATGCTTGGAGAAGTAAACAAAACAAAAATACCTCTCAGCATTTTGTAGGAATTGTTTCTGACCCTTGTTCACAAATATTCACCTCAACATGGCGGAACAGTCGGATCTCACTAATTGGGAATTGTAGCAGGCTAAACATGTAGGTATACTGTATTAATTAAGGACCGTTGGTGTAAATATGATAAGCAAAGTTAGCAAAGCTAGCTAATGAGGTTAGTGTTAAAAGACAAGAATTAGCATACGTTTACATTCTAAGTAAAAGTATGTTAGGTCAGGAGCGTTCTGATTACTTCTAGGAAAATAATTAATAATGAAGTAAAAAATATATTAATAATAATAATAATACAGGTTGTCATATCACTGACAAACTTGATGAGAAATCTTTTCTGAGAAAAATCAGTAAATAAAAGTTTTACTTGAGCCCAAACTGATATTGTGCAGCACTTTCAGCCTGGTTCTCTCGGTGGATGTAGATGAGTAAGAGTGAGTTGTAATCTTGCCAGACTCAGTCAGGATGTAGCTCTCCAGCAGCCGTGTTTATCAGCTGTTGGCTGAACTCTGTGTGAGGTACGACTTTGCGGATCTTGTGTGGGCCTGAACAGCTGGAAATCTCGATCCTCATCCCATCCTTTCACCAAAACGGTGAGAATCCATAAGCATGTCTGTATATTCCTGTGGCTTTAGCATTCATCTGTACGAAACAGAGCTTTGTTTCTAACAGTACTGACGCAGTAACACTCCGGGGGCCGTATTAGCCCTATGCCCAGACCTGTTTGGCTCAAATTGAGCCTTCAAGGTGACGAATGTTCTCGGCAGATGTATAAGGCTGATGTTTTGTCTGTACGGCAGATCGTAATTCATGTGCACTGCTGCCTCATTTGGCCCACAGATACATACATCAGGGCCTCTGGGTGTAAATATGTTGCCTGTGTTGAGGCGTCATCATAAGTAATTGTCGTCGCCTCTTGGACGTCTTGTATTCACGACTTATCTTGATGTATGAAATTGTGTGAAACAGCCTAGCAATGGTGCTGATATTCACACCATGTCGGACCAGATATGAGAGGGTGGAACGCTTAAAACAAGCCGCTGATATCAGTAGGAAAGCTATCGAGCTATTAGAATTCAGTTTAGTCTCCATTTTGGTTCCTGCCTTGTATATAAGGGGCTTCTCACCACAAAATTACTGTAGGAAAAGTTTATTTTGAGATATAGAGTGACTTCAAATGTAAAGAGTGCGTGTAAAAAAAAAAAAAAAAAAAAACACCCACAGATGGTTTGTCTCTTTATCAATTCATAAATATATTAAAATATTCTATAACTCATATCACTAAATATCATACTGTACAACAACCTGTAAATATGACTTTGTAGATCAAATAACTAACTGCTACGCATTAACATTTGTTCGCTGAAGGCGAGGCGGATGTCGCTGAATACCCTGAGAGGAATCATTATTGCAGTATATATTGTAGCATATACTACACACAAACATAGAAAGATTAAACATGAATATTTTAACCATGACAAAGGCGAGTCATGTGAGATCTGAATGCTCTAAATAGCCAAGCCCCATGTAGCTAACAGTGTCCTTTTAGCATTTATCACTCGTTCAGAGTTTTAGTATATACTACATGGAAAATGAGCTCCATATCAGTGCGTTTAAAAAAAAATCTAAACTTTGTGTACACACTTCATAAAAAATTTAAGAAAGCAAACCAAAACGAGATTTTTATGGTATATTTTTCCATTTCTAAAGTGTGATAGTGATGACACCACCTGCTACAAGTGACCACAACAAACCGAGAGTGTCTGCCATTTTGATTCAAACCTTATTCACTTGAAATAATGTCTATAAACCCCAGAGATAGCACACCAATCAGATTGCAGCTTTCCTGTGTAGTACGTAGGGATTGTAGAAAAAAATGTTTAAATTCCTTTTTAAATAACTTTTACTATGTAAAGCTGCTTTGCGACAATGTCAATTGTAAAAGCGCTATACAAATAAAACTGAATTGAATAGTACTGTATATACTAATTATTAATTTCTCTGAATTTGCTGTTCTGTTAAGATGATAACGCCTTAAACATTTTCACTTATTCCTCAAGACTGGTTCCATCAAATTTCACAAACTACGTCTCATAATAAAGATATTTAAATGTAGATTTAAAATATTCAATAAAACACCTTTCATTTTTAAACTACTGAACTCATTTTGTGCTGATGGCCCAAATATTCTGCTCATATCCGACTCGTTATCTGTGCACAAATTTGTTTGATAGGATGTAAACACACTGACTCTGGTCATAAATTTACAATCATTAAATCAGCTCACAAACTCAACAACAAGAGGTTGGTTTTTTTTCCATCTTTCCTTATTTGTGTTCTTTTCCCTTGTTTCCTGTTTATTCCTAACATAAAACATTTAAAGAATGGGCAATATAATCATATCTGACAGAACTTTAACTCAATTACGGGTCTAAATCAACGCATCTGAAGCCTTGGAGCAGCTCATATCTTTTGCTTCAGAATACTAAATGTTGCAATCCGACTCTTTGTAACTCAACCCTTGATTTATTTAATGTTCTCACATACCACCGATATCTTATGTCTTCTTCTGAGCCTGTAAACTAAAGGCGGTTTCATCTTGCGTCCCTCGCAGATTTCTTCCGATACTATGTCGCATTATTGGAAGGTAATGCACTGCAAGTAAGGAAAGAAGGGTAGAGTGATTACAACAAGCTTATATAAAGTTAAAGAAAACAGATGGTATTCAAAGTGAGGTGTGCAAAGCATGTCATTAATTAGTTATTATAGACATGATTCTTATCAACTGGTCATGTCAAGGTAAAAAAAGTCATGCTAAAAATAACAGACACTCAGTGAGTGCAAACCCCCACCCAGCCAAAAATAAATAAATAAATAAAACACACAGCACCCCCTGCTGGACCTGCAGTAATACCACACTTCCAAAAAAATCATCCCATCTCACAGTGTTAAAGAATCCTTTAAAAATTTCCCGAATCCCAAATTTGTTTCAGATTATCTCCAAAATCTAGCGGAGCCTTCCTTGTCCAAAGCCCCACCCTGGGAGAAATTACATGAAAAGCCATGCATGCCTTTTTGCATAATCCTGCTAACAAACAAAAACACAGGTAAAACATAACCTCCAAGGTAATTTAATTAAATGAGGAAAAAGTAAAAGGGTGGTGACCAAAAGAACAAGATCGTGGATGCAATCGTCCAAAATGAGTTTCCTTCGAAGGGTATCTGTGCTCAGCCTTAGAGATGGAGAGAGCTTGGGGTGGAGCTGCGGCCCCGCTGCATCGAAAGGAGTCAGTTGAGGCCTCCTGGTTGCTTCCCTTTAGAGGTGTTCCAGGCATGACTAACTGGTAGGAGGCCCCGGGGCAGACCCAGAACTCACTGGAGATTATATATCCTGTCTGGCTTGGGAACGCTTTGGGACCCCTCCTAGACCTGTTGCCTCCACGACCCGACCTCAGACAGGGAATAAGTATTTGAGGAATTGTTAATGTGCCTAATATTTAAATTGTTGGATAATGTTTATAATATTCATTCATTCACTCATTTTCTAAACCGCTCAATCCTAATTAGGGTCGTAGGGAGGCTGGCACCCATCTTAGCTGACTCTGGGTGAGGGCGGGGTACACCCTGGACAGCTTGCCAGGCCATTGCAGGGACAACACACACACACAACCATTCACACTCACAGTCACACCTAGGGGCTATTTGGAACAGCCAATTCGCCTACTGTGCATGTTTTTGGACTATGGGAGGACACGGGAGTCCTTCATTCATTCATCTTCTTCCGCTTGTTCCGGGGTTGGGTCGCGGGGGCAGCAGCCTAAGCAGTGAGGTCCGGACGTCTCTCTCCCCAGCCACTTCCTCCAGCTCTTCCAGGGGGACTCGGAAACCGGAGTACTCAGAGGAAACCCACGCACGCACAGGGTGAACATGCAAACTCCACACAGAAACACCCTCGCCCGGGAATTGAACCCAGTCCTTCTTGCTGTGAGCCGGACGTGCTAACCACTGCACCACCGTGATGCCTGTTTATAATATTCACCATATTAATCTGTGCTATCATGTTTTTATTCCAGTCGAAGGACTTCCAGGTGGCCAGGAACGCCTGGACCTTGTTATAGATTACATTTATACTGCTATCACACCAGTAACTAGAAATAAGAAGAAATCGATCTGAAGAGATTATGTCAAACACACAATTCATAGCGTAAATGATCCGAGAAACAGATTCTGAAGAAGTAACCAGTGTGGATGATTGGATTGCTGTCAAAGCTTTCTAGTTTCTAACAGACATCATCAGCACCACCACCACGCTGCTTTCTTAGTGCAGTTGTTTTGTTCGTTTTTTCAGGAAGCCCCCAGCACTAACGATGCGCTCTCGGCCCTGCTGGGAGACGGCAGTCCCGACTCTAGTTAGCCCTGTCGCTCTCCGGTTCCCTGTAGAGCTGACAGAGCGTTCAGTTCTCTGTCATCCACAAACAGTCGCCTGAAAATTCTCCTCAGTGCTACTGAACAGGGCTAAAGGTCTCACTTATTTACAAAGTGCCCGAGGATCATTTGCATTTCCATTTGCATTTATTCATTTTATCCGAGGTTAAGGCCAGGTAACGTCCTAATGGGCTAATTTCTTCAAATACTCATTTCAGGAACACAGTGTTGTTACTGTTAGAAATGTACTGCAGAGCAATATATA
>JBCNYH010000008.1:18688275-18699479 GCA_039654325.1 Tandanus tandanus | reverse complement strand
CCCGAGCTGGGAATCGAACCCAGGACCTTCTTGCTGTGAGGCGGACGTGCTAACCACTACGCCACCGTGCCGCCCCCACACCTTATTTACTAGAGCAGAAAGCACAGAGACCACACCTTCTTTCCTGAAACGGAAAAGAAAGAGGCCACACCTCCTTCATTGGAACGGAAAGCACACAGGCCATGCCTTCACTGGAAAGTAATGCACAGAGGCCACACCCCCTTCACTAGTACAGAAAGCACAGAATCCACACCATCTTCCTTGGAAGGCAAAGCACAAAGGCCACACCTTCACTGAAACTGAGAGGATCAGAAGCAATGCCTTGTTCATTCAAAGTGAAAAGGTCAGAGGTAACACCATCTTCACTGGAACTGAGAGGATTAGAGGCCACACCTCCTTTACTGGAAGTCAGAGGATTAGAGGCAATGCTGACTTGTTAGTACTTAAAGTTACCTAGGCCACGCCTCTTTCGCTGGGCTTGACAAGATCATGACACCACCATCCTCCAGAATCCCTGCTTACTTCAATTTAAAAAAAAAAAAAAAAAAACACCTTAAAGAACCCAGATTTTTACATAGAACCGAAACATGGGTGTTTCCTCAGTACATGCATCAAGTATAATCGTTAGGAAATTAAATCTTATAACCGTCCTTTAAATCACTTTATGGAGTCCACCGTGCTTAATGTAAGTAAACCAAATTAAAAACAGGTGAAATAATGTAATGGCTTTCTTTCTCATAACACACTATTAAATCTAACAAGTTTATCATTACTGAGGACTGGCGGGGAATCAGGCATGTGATTCAATACGATTTGCATTTCTGTTGCACTACTGCCTTATAATCCAGTGTCTGTGATTAGAGAGTAGGATTTTTAGAGCTTCTCTCTCCTGGAACAAGCAGATTGGTCTCTACATCGGATCATGTCGACCAAGTAAAGTGGATTATCCGCCCGCTGGTACTGCGGCTTGAACCTTTATTCCATCTCCGAACTGTCGTAGTGCTGTCAGAGCCTTACGGTCTGTTCTAGAGGATTTGATGCGATTGTTGTTCCCACTAACTAAATGTTGTGGCGTTGTGTTTAGAGACACTGTATCATCATTTATAGCCCAAATCAAATCCCTGAGAAATAAAACGCAACTCATTTCCCATCCTAGTTCGCTTCTCAGGTGGTGGTGGTGTGAGGCGGTTGTGATTAAGAGGATCCATGGACGTCACGGCTCAGACGAGGACATTTCCGTTCTGCTCGTCTAATCCGAGTGCCGTGATGTAGCCAATTTCAATCTCCACTGCTTAACCCTATGAACCCGAGAAAGGAGCAGAATTCTCGTCACTTGTATGTAACCACGGCTATTTATAACGTTGATGCAATTTCCTGGTAATCATCGCAGTAAGTTGAGTGGAATTGAGTTGAGTGGAATGATTTAACAAGGGCTGTCTTGCACACAGAACAGTCCAGCATGAATGTATTCCTCTTTCTGCACCATGAATCGATCTCTGCTGGAAACAGACACGTGCAAATCACTCACTTTCTTTTTATTAATTGCTGATGACTTAAAGTCCGCTTACTGCACTGATTCATCAAAGTGATTTACCATATTCATAAATCAAAAACGCTTGAAGTATAAGGAACAAGCTTTCAGAATTCAACTACTGGGAATAAGAGAAATTAGTATACAGTACATGGGAACGGCGCAATCTGATTGGTCCGCTATCTTGGAATTAAAAATCATTTATCCGGAGTGGATAATAGGTGAATCAAAATGACAGTTTGTCAAGGTCACTTTGAGCAAGCGGCATTGTTATCACTATTATTATAATTCTGCTTTAATTTGAAAAAAATTAATACTAAAATTCACCAATTCAATTAAAGACCCACCTCTGTCATGGTTAAAGTATGTAAAATTAAACATACTTTAACCAGGACCAACACACACACACACACACACACACACACACACCCCCATTCACACTCACTCACACCCCTAGAGGCGAGTTAGAACACCTTGATGAAACCCATGTGAGCACAGGGAGAAGATGCAAACTCCACACAGAAACGCTTGAGCTCGGGAATCGAACCCAGGCCTTCTTGCTGTGAGGCGGACGTGCTAAAAACTCTGAAAGGGATATATAGAGTTCACTTCAAGGTTCAGTTTATTTTCATCAACAACTGTGTACAAGTACATACTGAGATGAAACAGCGTTTCTCTGTGATCACGTTGTAACAACTTGTTTGTTATGATTAAAAAAGAAAAAAAAATTACAAAATGAACCATAAAATCTCATTTTAGTGTGCTTTTTGCTAGTGTTTCCATGTAGTATATACCTAAACAATTATTCACTTCAGGCTTGATGGATATCACTGAATGATCATTCTGTCCACCTCGCCTCTGGCAAATGTACTTATGATGTACTAAATTTTTTAACAAACTTTTAGGCTTTTAAAAGTTTAAAATTAGGCTTAATTTGGCTCTTCTTGCTTCTACAATTGTTTTTATTAGAACTTGAACACAGACTATAAACTATTTAATATCTTTTGTACATCTTGCAGGTTGATATCTCATCACTTGTACGATGAGCTTTTCTGGCACAGTACAGTTACTGGACTTATAGAATTCTTACTCTAAATATCATTGACAAGATTTGGAAACACTTTTAGAGTCTAATGACTGGAAACCCGAGAAACGTGCTTAGCGATGAGTACACAAGATATTTGCTGAAGAAAAAGATATGTATTTGATTCTTTTCCATGTCAGTTAGACTGGCTTGTTGAGATAGACCGTAACAGACCCTCTGGAGAGTTGGAGAAGTGAAGCTAGCTCTTTGTTCCTAGATTCGTCAGCAAACAGAATGATTTTTATCACAGGAGGAGAACATGCAAACTTCACACAGAAACGCCCTTGCTGAGCCCGGGAGTCGACCCTAGTACCTTCTTGCTGTGAGGCGGACATGCTAATCACTACGCCACCATCTTTTTCCAGCAGTTGGTTGTGGGTTAATAAAACCAACATGCATATTTGACTACAGGAAACAATATGGTTGGTCCACCATGTCAGTCAAAATGCCGTGTTTTCCCAAAACCACCCGATTCCAGTTGAGAGAAGTGCTTGACCAGCACCACAGTGGTCCCCTATTTCTCTCTTAAGTTATGTACAGAATATAAGCGCCGGCAGCTGGAATTTCACAACCGCAGTGCCGAAATTGGCGTCTATGTCATTGATATGCAAGGCTTGAACTGATTTGAAAGTTTCATGCACTTGTGTTATGCAGGGCTTGCTCCAGGGTCTATAAAAGCCCTTGGTCGGGCCCCACTGATTACCCACACAAGAGAGGCTGATGACGGCAGTGCTGAATGGAGCTGCAGCCAACGTGCACAAAAGGGCTGCTAAATTAGCCTGCCTCCACCTTGTGCAACAGATCCACGTTTTTACCCACTGCTAGAAATATAGTTACTCGTTTTTCATGCCCTACGGCCAGGCGAATGAGATGGAGTGATGGGAAAGAGGTGGGTGCGCAGTACCTACAATTTAGCGCAAGGTCTTTTAACTTCAACGCGAAAAGCAGCCTTTGTTACTGAAGGACGGAGTGAAGTCCAGATCATCCTGCTTCATATTTTACACACACACGGATGGATGAATTATCCAAAATCAATCTGTCCTTCCAAATCATTCCCAGGGGTGAGAACGAAAAAAAAAAAAAGTGCGCATTTATTCTTTCTGACCCATCATGTTCTCGTCCTTGTGCACAATAAGAGTTACAGAGTGTTCCAGGTTTATGACCCTGCTTAAATCTATTTTCGGTAATTCTCTTGTGCAATTTCAGCACTCGCTTTTATGCTACAAAAAGACTTTTTCTTGACATCCTGCGCTCAAACTCTACCTGACATTCGCTGCCCAACATCTCCAACTGTGCCGATTGTTCTTTACTAGAAAGTGTATTCTAGGCATAACCTGATCTTTAAAGCTGTTTTCTTGTCATTATCTATTTGAACTACTCAACAGGGAGCACAAAACCCATCCAATTAGTATTCCACGCATTTTATATTGATTTTTTTCAGATGTTTCTTCCCTACTGAGCTGACCCAGACAGTGTAGTGTGGGGAAAAAAAAAAAAACACCTATTTATTCTTCACGGCCTCAATCGAGGAGATCCATCGGGATCTGTGGTTGTTTCCATGGTAATTCTTATGCTAGTTGCCAGCAGGAATGGGTAAATAAATATGAGGGGAGAACTTGGAAAAAGTTAACAAGACACAGAGGGAGGTGGTTTCTACCATTAGCCACCTCGCCGCGTGACTCCTCCATGCGACTCTTTCTTTCTGGAGGGAATAATGATGGTTCTGATGATGAAAGAGCGATAGCATGTATGGTGGAGATAAGATGGCTGTCAGGCTCGGTGTTTCGGAGACCGACCCTTCTTTTAACAGCTTGTAGACCTCGTTGAAAGAGTCAGGCTAGAGTGCAGTCATGCAGAGTTGACGTTCTGGCTCTGAAAACAGGATGAAAGAGGCTTCAGCGTATTTGTTCTACGGCTCTTTCTGAGACAAACTGGGTCCTTGATCTTTAGGCTAAGGCTTGGGTGATCAAAGTTCTTTTTCTGTCTCTCTTTTGCTGATACTGTCATCAGGGTGAGAGAGAAGAGGAGAGGGGACGAGGTGAGGGTGCTGTTTTGGAGAGCAGCCAAGGGAACGGCAGTTGGACAGGCTGGAAAATAGCTTTAGGGATGTGGGCTCTATCACACCTTTCAGAGTCATCCCATGATCAGGGTGCAGGTTAAACCTTTCAATTAAATCTGTTTTGCAGCAGTGAAGCCAACAAAACATCGATTTAACCACTTTAAACCAGTTGTTTCACCAATTTCAGGCAAGGTATTCATTTTATACAATATTACTGCGATTCTCAGTAACTGTGAGAGGGACTGACTGTCGCTTTCATTCTCAAAATGTTCTCAAATTTGTCACGTGACATTCACGGCATTGCATTTTGGTCACCTGGTTCGTGAATTCATTGCAAAAAAATTCAAACATGTTTGAAATTTCCGCGAATGTCGCAAAATGAGGCTCTGACACGGAGTAGTCTCAAACTCTTCTCAAACAGTCCGCACATGTTGCGAGAAGGTCACAAAGTTTAAAATTATTCATTTTTCGTCTGCAAGGAAAAGCGACAAGTTGGAGACTTTGAGAAGTAAAAAAAAAAAAAAAGTTTAGATTATCCCGTATATTTTGTCATCATTCATATTTTATTCGCATTTTGTTCACACGAATAATGCATAGATAAAAAGCGAATGGTTTGAGAACAAAAAGCTGGAGATTCGCTTCTTTATCGCCAAACATCTGCAATAATCGCAAATCAGTTGCAAATTGTTGCCTGACCTTATCACGACTTTCGTGCGTTATATGTATTTAAGCCCCAAAATATTCGCATGCATTTGGAGTTGCAAAACATCTTGATACGAATTTCAAAATTCACAAAAAAAAAACTTTTTTTGCGTCAGTTGCTTTTCAATTACCCCTCTAGCGTGATCACCCACTAAAGACATGCTTACGATCTTAATGTGTGCTATCACAGTAATACTGATAATAATCAGGGGGAGGGACAATAAGAGAACATATTTTTCTTCTTCTCATTGCATTTGAACAGTAGATCACTGTTCAAATGCAAACATCTTAAATCTGACTGAGAAATAAAGTTATATACACCCATAGAGGAAACAAGGTACAGAAAGTAAACCACATGTACATATACATGCTTTTAAACTGCAAAATTCTCTTTGACCTTGAATGACCTCAAAAGGTGAAAATTAAGGTCATGGGATATTGAGTGCTTATAACTGTGAAAGGAGAGCAGATAGAAATGTTACTATGGAACCATATATGAACTTTCAAATGGGACAAATACTTTTGACCTTGAAAGGTTAAACCCTATCCATCTCAAAAAACTTTTAATTTATATTAATTTATATTAATTTATATTTATAATTTATAAAAACTTTATATTGTAGCCTATTTGCTACAATATCCATGCATCCATGTGGAGGTTCCTTACACTCCATCTACCTTCTGCACTTATCTTCATAGACCAATCCTCAAAAATGCTATAAAACGTTATAAAAAATGTACTTGGTACTCCAAAAACACTGAAAAGCAAGCCTAATTGATCCAACAGGCTACACCACTGTTTCATTGCTCTTACTCTTTCAGTTTCCTAACATGCAGCATGTTCAGAGAGAGAGCAGACTAAACCCGAACACACTCACTGGCCACTCAAAGGATATTGTGTGCATTTGATGTGCTAGCCAATCCTCTGACGAGCTAGCGACAAACAGCGGAATAGCACGGCCAAGTGCTTTTTGTATTATTGAGTCTCAATCAGATAAATGCTACGAGGACTTTCTTTTGCATATTGCCCTTTTCTTTAGATGTCTCATAAGGCTTTTAGTCATTACATCAGTTACTGAGTTAAGTAAAGCCGAGCTTTTTTCTTCCCCCCATTTCAAGTGGGGTTTTTTTTTGGTTTTTTTGAAAGGCTGTTGTTGATTTCTTTTTGGATGTCAGGTTACCACAGAGCTTTGATCTCCACGGTGGTCTGTCTGCCGCCTAGAATACTGAACATGCCAATTATCTCGTACTCAATCATTTATCCACAAATTAAAGGCGTGAGATAAATAATGCAGAGTGCAGGTCAATCCAGCGGGCAGCCAACATAGGAAACTTGTTTTGTATCTGAGTGATTGCTTATTAAAGACAAACAACAGTACATAAAGTATTTTTTTTCTTCCAGCTTGAGTGTGAAAGGAAATAGAAAAAAAAAGCGGGTTGCACTAGCTTTAAAAGAGTCAAACGTTCTCTTTCATTACTTTGGAGGATATATGACCTCAGTTTTTCACAAATCACGTAAACAAACGTGACTTTAAATGAACATTTTTTTTAATGATTGTTTAGGTGTAGGGATTGGAATCGCCAGAGACCACTCGATGCAATATCACGATACCAAGGTACTGATTCAGTTTGTATTGCGATTCTGTAAGCATCGTGACTCTATAAATATCCCGGTTCAATATTACAATTTTTACACTTATTTTTGCAATTTATAAACCTTGAACCATGTAAAGAAAAAATGTTAATTGTTATTTCTACACAAAGTTATCAAATCATTCACTCCGACCACACGGGACGCCGTGCTGCCTGACAATGTGTGAATAGATTAAAGTGCACCACCTGTAGAAACAGCAATGTTGCACCTCGAACTCAAGCATATAAATTTAAAAAATTTATTTTAAAAATCGATTTTGGAGTCAGTGTGGCAAAACAAGAGCATTTACACACACACAAAAATCATGATACATAACTGGATAAACCCCCCTCCCCAATATCTATTAGTTTTGTTTTTTCAGCGGTTTTGCCTTTTATGGCATTTTTAAGGGTGTGGCAAAATGTTACACAGCTGTGCATGAAATGCGCTTGGAAATTCACAAGTGATTGACAAATGTGTACAAATTACAAGGAAAAGTAGCATTTAAAATGTTTTTTTGGTAAATATAGGATGAATATTGAGATGGAAAAACAAACATGCACCGACCTCAGTGTTTGACACGCTGGCATTGTATAACATGGCTATTCAGCAATTGACGGGTGAACAAAGTGGAAAAAGCTTCATAAAAAACCCCACAGTGGTAAGTCTAAAAAAATAAATCAGCACCAGGACGGGGAAGGCTTCAGATTCCGAGCTACTTGTTGTCGCATCCCAGAAACCGTGTCTCAGGACGATCTCATTCTATCAGTCACTCCTTCCAAACTTCCAGACACAGCCCGGAGCTGCCAAGCAATCATCAGGAGATAACACAGAATCAGGAGGACGTCTGAACTCAGCAAAAACCCAATAAGCAAAAAGTGAATGGTGTGCGGCTGCGGCCGCTATATCTCTGCTTGCCCGAGCGTGTCCTGCATCCCTCTGTGGCACGGCGGTTTTCATACACAGTTAGAGCTGAGAAGTGCGATGCTCAGTGGTCCAGAACGGTCATTTCTTTTGCTATGATATCTTACACTGACGTTCCCGTCAGTTCATGAGGAATAGCATGAATAGAGTGATAGCACTCTAATCCGGCACTCAGGTTCTGATATTGGATATCAGATCCAGTGTTGAGTGTTTTTTTTGACAGTTGACTGGAAGCAACTCTGTTTTTTTCTCCGTTATCTGCACCAGTGGACTGCTTTTGTGATGGCAAGTAGAGACGGAAACCAATTTTCTGTCATGAGAAGCTTCTGAGTAAGTTTTAACCGCTGGTGATGTTTCCGTGACTGTTGAAAAAATAAGCAGACTAGCCAGGCTTGAAGATTTTTTTTTTTTTCAAAGAACTCACCTCGTGCTAGTTCCCTCACTCACTCTGACCAGGATTCAGGGGTTATTTATTTAGTTAAACAAAAAGTACATCAGCTAGACTGAGCCGCACTTGACTTGAACATTTAAGGTTAATTATCACACATCATAAATGAAGTCTTTTGGTTGCTATAAAGGACGTGTCCTCTGAATGAATAATAAATGCCCTGTCATTAATACCCCTATTAGGGTCATAGGGAGGCTGGAAGACTCTGAGCGAAGGCGGGTTACACCCTGAGCAGCTTGCCAAGTCTATCACAGGGCAACACACAGACACACACAACCATTCATGCTCACAACAATTTAGAACATCCACTTAGCCTAATGTGCACGTCTTTGGACTGTCGGAGGAAACCAGAGAATTCCACACAAGCAAGCATTCACATTCCACACAGAAACACCTTAGCTGAACCCAGGACTCAAACCCAGGACTTTCTTGCTGTGAGGTAGACATGCTAACCACTACACCACCGTGCCTGACACGCTTTAAGGAAGGGGGAAAAGTGCCCTGAATGCCCCCTAGATTCAGGTGTCCATAACTGGTGGTGTTTTATGAAGGGTCAAGGGTCAAAGGTTGAACAAACTGCTCATACCTTTAGTTTCAAAGACATCAAAGAAACAACTGGTAAAATCTCTAAGTGCCTTCCCGGTCTCCGTTAATCTGGGGCGGCTTGTATAAATGAGCTAGAAGGGGTGTAATATGGGTGATAATTTAGCATAGCCAATCCCCAGGGTTAGGGTAAGGAGACTTCTGGATGCCAGTTATTATACTCTATGCTGCAATCCAATAATCCTGTCATCTGCTGCCATCCCATCACCCATTACTCTCCTCTTTAACAGCCGTTCCTGCTGTGGGCTTGGCTGTTATCACAGCTCGACCAGAAGGCTCAGACTCCTCACCCGTATTATGAATTGTGGGTTTTATTATGGGTTCAGTCGAGTCCATTCCTCACAACGCCCAAAGCAACACCACTCAAACCTGGCAAGAAAAACTTCCAAACATCAGCAACATGTTGATGTGGCCGCTGTAATGATAAAAGCCCTGGAGCATGGTTTACAGCATCGCCTCTAGCATTAAACAAGTGTACGACAAAATTACTCCATACTGGTCCAACTATCATACCTGTCTGTAGTTTCAGTTGGAAATGGAGGAGCAGACAGACACTTGGACCAACAGGATATAATTAGTCGAACATGGACAGAACAGAAGTGCTCGGGGGTAACCTGGAGGGCAGGATGGTATTTCTTTAGCTGCTAGATTTACATTTTGGCCTCACTCCTGATTGGTGGTTGGGGACACAGCCACAGAAATCTGACATGCAAAGTCCAAGTTTGTTTTCAACACCAGTTTTCAAGACCACACCAAGTCTATTTTTAAAAATACTTGTACCACAGCATTCTAAATCCATAGTAACCAGTATGTGTTTCTATTCTGATAGCTGACAGACACACATTTTTCTTCCACAACTTCCTTTAGTTGTAGGCAATCTCTACCATGCCTCCTATCATGCAACTACCATCACCAATCAAGGAGAGGCAAAAGAAAGTACATGCCCCCTTCGTGACACCTGATACTGCCAGCCACGTGTATTCGGTGCATAACGTTCTTGTAGGAAAAGCACAATCTGCCTCCTTGTATGCATGAGCTCACAGATGCCTATGATTGGCTGGTGATTGCTGTAAATGACCGGGAGGTGAGTGTATGCCATCCCTCACTTCCTCCCCCGAGAGCTCAGCCAATTAACTCCCATGGACTCCTGGCTGTGGCATCAACCTGGATTCTATCTTGTGATCTCCAGGATGATGGGACCTAAAAACTAATATTTTTAAACTGGAACTGGACTTGCAGCTGGTGAGACCAAACAGAATATTTGACAAAACCAATGGTCAAGACCAAGGCAATAGAAAAACAGCTCTGCTTATTAGCTAAAAGAAAATGATGGATATGTGGTGGTTTCCTAGCAACAGCAATCTTGGTTATTAAAGTGGTTAAAATAGTACGGGATGACTATTTACTTTCTGACACCAATTGGTGTGGAACAAATGGCAAAATATTCATGCACAAACCCCTACTTAATCCATCCCCATTCATGGGCAAACATGTGAAGAAACTTGATCATTACTTCCATATATGGTTCTATGGAAAGTGAACCTGAAGCACACAGCCATAACCTCAACCCCGCTCGATGCCTTTGGGATAAACTGGAAGCTTGGCAAATGGACTCGGTTACCAGCCATCTGGAATGGAAAGTCAAGTCTTTTAGGTTGTTGGATTAAACTTGGCTTGTATACGGATGTGTTTCTTGAACAGTGAAAGGAGGTGTTTTTGCTGCAGCAAAAACAGACATTTCTATTTATTCTCTTCTAACACTTTCTGTACTGAAGACTCGATTTCAGGAGGAAGAGTTGATTGCAGACAGTAACCGATGAAGGCATCTGGCTCAGACTCAGACTGCGGTTCAGACTCAGACCATCACTAAACACTACCTTTACTCTCACTTTGTGTCTCAGGTCTTTCAGCTGAATCTCATGCATCTTAGGTCCTCCTCTGGTGTCATGTTTTGGTGCTAGTGTGCAGGATGGACAGTTGTTTCTTTTAAACTCTCATCCTCTCAACCTGAATCTTATATAGGCTGAGGAAAAAAACTCAAGTTACATGCAAATCACTGTCCCACATATTCATTCCATTGCTCGTTAGGGTCCTTTGTCCACTAGGGTTGTTTACCTGGTCTGCATATGGGGTCTTTTGGTCGCCTGAATCAAGGTGTGAAGTGGAGTGAAACCTCTTGGGAAGGAGATCCAGAGCTGCCTTGTAAGTGCTTGAAAGGTG
>JBCNYH010000008.1:18632344-18654565 GCA_039654325.1 Tandanus tandanus | reverse complement strand
TTATACCTCATTTAAAGCAAATTAAATTCTTTTTCCAAATTTATCAATATCTCAGTATGTAAAATTTCCTACTTAATCCGTTTTATGCTGGAGCAGGTCACATTTGCATGTTCTAGCTTGTTAGAGGGTTTGATATATTATATGGTATTTCTAGACCATAGGGTTAAGGGTCCCCAGGTTAAGGGTCTTGCTCAAGGGCCTGACAGTAGAAACTGCTTGGTGTTTAAAAATCTTGACCTTCTAATCAGTAACCGAGAGCCTTATCCACAGAGCCGCCATTGCCCCCAATTAAAATGGGTTCAAAAGCTTTAAAAAAATACCTAAATTATTTATTAGAGTCTGAACTGAGCCAGAGCTGTGCAACATCCATGCTGCACCACTATTACTTCTATACGCTGGATTTAAACAAATGTTCACTTGTAGTGTTTCAGCATTGGGCGGAATACAAAACTGATCGTGTTGTTTTCAGATGACGCCATCAGACCAAGTGATGATGGAGGAGAATCAAAATGGAAACAAGAGCTCAACCCCATCACCAACAAACAGGACTCAACAAGGGAGCTCCATAAGATTCCAACAGCACCTCAACCAAGCTTCAACCACCAACCCCACCTAAAAGACCTTCTCCTCCATGAAGCTCTGCTCACTAAGAACTTTGATGGAGACCAAGGGTTCTTCAGAGATGATGGTCATATGCAGGCTCAATCCTCCTCACCAAGACCATCTTACTTAGAAACTGGAAATCCACTTGGTGCAACTCGTGTGGTTCCTCATGAAGATGCGCCAGCTTTCTCGGACATTGCAACTGCAGTCATGACAACAGCAAGTCCTACCAGTCCCGGGAAACTGGTCCCTATTGACCAAAATGGGCTAAGCAAGAAAAGGATAGAAGGGAAAGTGGAGGTCTTGGGAGGTCAAGTGGTTACAGCTACTGGTCCATCAAGAAAAGGGCATCAAAGAGCTTCATCAATGGCTGAAAAGTCTCAAAAGGTGGATTTTACAAAAAAAGAATCTCGGCCAGCAGAGAAGAGCATTATGGGAAATCCCACAGACATGGAAGATCCAACCACAACAAGCATAATCCACACCACGACTGTAATCAGCAATTTGAGAGAACAAGGTATGCATATTAGTATGTGCTGTCTCATCCTGAGCTTGAGTATATATGAGGTATATTTGGACATTACACCCAGAGAGGGCTGCAGATGCATGGCAACCCTGATCAGGATAAACCAGTTACTGAGGTTGAATAAATTAATTAATGGTTTCAGTTAACAAAAGAGCAAATGCCTGGCTTACAAAAAACAATTAGGCTTCTTTGCTTCAGTCAGTACGAAGATAGAGCTTCTATTGCACAGTTTTTGTATTGATAAAAATTGAATATTTTGTTATGTCCTTGGATTCAATATATTTATTATTTTTTTTAAACTAGCTTCACACGATATGTGTAAAATTAGGTATATCAAGCATCGTCTAGTGGTGGGGTTCCAGATTGCAACCAATTGAAATTTCATTCCAGACCACTCCCCCTCACAGCCTGGTGGTATGGTTCTACTGTATACGCGGTGGTGCAAGATGTCTCCATGAGAGGGGACCCGCTCTTCGTGTAGATATAAACAGTGAACTCCAAGGTTCTAAAAACTCCATGACTTTCTGGCGTGATTATAGATTACTGAAAATGTATTTGATGATTATATACCTAATTTCTCGTAATACATCATCCAAAATGTTACACATACCCTTAAACAATTGAGGTATAAAGTTAGACAAGAATCTTGTTAAAGCATCATCAAATGCTCATTGAAGATGGAGTAGTCTTTTGGTCTAATAGGGGTCAAGAGCTGCAGTGACAAATATAACACCTCAGCCAGAGACCATGCATGCTCTCTCCACCCCTTCATCCCTCCACAATTAAAGTTTTCTAACTTCAACTATACCATTATAATCAGAATAAGAACCATTAACACATTTATACAGGAATGTCATCAAGTTAATATCCACTGTAACCACAACATAATTAAAAACGTGTAAATGAGTGTTCTGGAGCATGCCTATTCAATTTCCTTTCTTACAAACAGCCTTCTAATTCCATTTGCTATTATAGTGATTTGTTCAGGTTCCTGGTCTGCATTGAGACCATGCTCCACCAGTTTGTGTTCTGGAGAATCAGGAAGCACCAGATGGAAGTTCTTACTGTTTGCCTATTTGGCTTATCTGCATGTGCCTTTTTCTTTTCCAGGTCAGTGCAGCATGAACTTGACAGATGCTGAAGGCTACATTGAGATGCCGCAAAGCACTGACTCATTTGACTCCACAATGGACTGTACCTACTTCGTGACCGTTTATTTTGGATACGGGGTTGAAATTCAGGTCAGTCGTGGCTCCTTATCAGTAATGTCTCTGTATTATTTATTTTTTCATACACTGTTTTATTTGTTCTAAAATGATGGCTGATTCTTTTTGAGTTTCAGAGGCATACTAATTAGCACAGGTTACACCATTCAGTCAGGCTCGTCTGTCAGGTCAACAAGCTAATAACGCTTAAATGAAACACCTTGAGTATACACACTAGGCTTTTTGGTTCACTGGATAGCTAATCAGCAGACACTATTGTGTTTTAAAAACGCATTCAGACCAGATGAATTTAAGACATCCCTTGCAGAATCGCTACTTTGTTGTGTGAGTAAACACTCCAGAGTGCAACATCATCTTTACTTTGCTCTTCAAAAAAGGGAGGCAGAAAAAACAAGTAAGAAAGCATAGAAAATCTGCATTTCCTGGAAAATGTTTTAAAGATGTCTGGCTTCATTACGCTGAGGAAAGGGAGACAAACCCATCATCTTACAAAGCCTCAGTGCATGGCTCAGAGGAAATGGAAATGCAGCAGAGCTTTTGATAGAAGCTGTTGTGGGTTTTATGCAATCATGTGGAACTTGTTATCTCTCTTGTCGGGAGGCCAACCGCAGTCGATACGATACTATTGAGCAGTGGCAGCAGAACAAGTGGCTAGGCATGTAATTTTGGATGTATCAGTTGCGATGGAAGAAAATAGGATTTAAATCCCATTGTGAAGTGAGAATGAGGTATATGTTTAAGACGAAGACAGAGAGGTATTGAGTGGTTGTGTTGAAGAACATGGACACAGTTTTATCCACCTTCTTCTGTCTGGGATACAGGTATAGTGCAGGGGTGTCCAATCTTATCCACAAATGCTTGGTTGGGATAAAAACCTGCACCCACAATGGCACTGGGATTTGACACCTGAGCCTACTGGCTCATCACACTGGATCTTAGGCTGCTTTCCATGATGTGAGGCAACTCCTTCCGAATGGAAAGTTAGTTCAACGCAGGTTATCTTCCCAGTATTTTTTTTTTTTTTACTGGTACCCATTTATACTGCTGGGTGGACTGAAACACACTTGTGGTTGAGACCTTGCCCAGGGTCCTTAATACAGCTGATGGGATTCAAACTCAGGACCTCTTATTTCATGAGCACAGCACCCTAACCACTACACCAACAGCCTCTGGTGTAAACAGATGTTAAATTTTTATCTCTCGCCCACAAAGTGGCTTGGGAGCTATAGGAATGGCTTCGGTCCGTCTGTCCATCACACTTCAGTTTTCGGACATTTACTTGTCACGCGCTGAAGCTGGGCTTTCAAACTTGGTATGCAGGCTCACTACTATGAGTGCTAGGATGAGTTTGTGTGTGAGTGACCGTGACCTACTTTTCTAGGTCACAGAGGCAAACCTGTATACTTAGTTTCCGGACATTTACTTGCCGAATACTGAAGCTGGGGCTTTCAATCTTGCTATGCTTATTCTATATTGGCATATTATCAGGAGCGTCTGGACCCCTGAGGTCTATATTCTTAATAGCAGTGCCATCATGACACACCTACCATTATAAGTTGACTACATTTAACAAATGTCTTTTGGAAAATATCCCTAATCCAGTTTACATTCTTACCTGCCCATCCAGCTGCAGTAATTTATTTCGCACAGCAAGTTAAAGTCCTTCACCAACACAGTGCACATCAAAAGTATGTTACGATCTCTATGATCATGAGCAATTCCAGATGTCACTTTTGACATGGACATTTGTGAAAGAGTAGGCACATTGCCTTTTATTTTTCAGTCTTTTCCTTCAGCACCAAAATTCTAGTGGCAAATAACAGCTTTTTATTGATGCATAGCGGGCAGCACTGTGGCATAGTGGTTAGCACATCCACCTCACAGCAAGAAGGTTGTGGGTAAGAGTCCCAAGCTTAGTGAAGGTGTTTCTGTGTGGAGTTTGCATGTTCTCCCTGTACTTGCATGGGTTTTCTTCTTCGGTTTCCTTCCACAGTCCAAAGACAGGCATATTAGGCTAATTGGCTGTTCTAAATTGCTCCCAGGTATGAGTGCAGGTGTTTGTGTGTGTGTTGGCCCTGCGATGGACCGGCCAAGCCTGGGACTCGAATTCAGGACCTTCTTGCTATGAGGTGGACATGCTAACCACTACACCACCATGCTGCCCAAAAACCAGTGGCTGAATATTTTTTTCTCTAATATCTATCTTTGCTGGCTTGAGCGTTTTTGCCATTTCCATTATTGTTTTATTGTTTTGATTATGTCTACAGGGTTGTCTTTCAGCTGAAAAACTTGCAAATTGGTATGTTATGATTGCCCGTTTGTTTGGGTTTTTTGTCCTCCCTGCAAAACTGTCCCCAAATTAATTGCATACATTTACTCATTCACTGGCATTTGTAATTCCCCAAGCAGCCAATTTAAAATGTGTGACTTTGAAATGTGCGAGCCGTCTCAACACGGCTCTGGAGGGCTACGATAAGTCCAGGGCACAGGAGTGTTTGTTTGAATATGGATGTTTTTTTTTGTTTTTTTGCTTGCTGACTCCTTAGGGGGTTGGCATTGTAGTTCGGATTAATGAAGCTTTGCTTTGTGAGTGCAAACTCTAATTCTCTGCTTTTCTCTCTCTCAGTCTATCTGTCTCTCTCAGACAAACACACATTGCTATAGGCCTGGATTTAGACATGCTAGCCATCAATCTCTCTGGCTTCTTTACTGTCTTCACGTAAGCACTTAGGCTCTCGGGCTCTCAGCAGGCGGCTGCAGTGCACCAGAAGGAAAGACGAAGGGGGGGAAGAATGGACAGCTCTGAAGTCAGCTAAAATCCTGCTACTGCTCTTAGATCTTTCCATTCTGCAAAATAACTTCCTGTTTTGTTGGGTTTTTTTGTTTGTTTGTTTTTTAATACTCTAAAGATCATCTTGTACTGTGAAGTACAGATTCACGATGAAGATAGATAAAAGAAGCTCTAGAAACATTGGCAGCCTCTCAGAAGCTTTTCCTAAAAATGGACAAAGTCTGAAAGACTGACAGACAGACATCCATAAATATTGGCACCCTTAATGAAATTATCAGTTGATAAGCAGGCAGCCATAGAGATAACCGACCTCATATACTTCATGAAATCGAGTATACCCAGAGAGAGACTTTCAAAACCCTTGACATCCTTCATGAAAAATTGCAAAAATCCATTCATTCATTCATTTTCTAATCCATTTAATCCTCATTAGGGTCACGGGGAGGCTGGCGCCTCTCTCAGCCGACTCTGGGCGAAGGCGGGGTACACCCTGAACAGTTTGCCAGTTGATCGCAGAGCAACACACACACAACCATACACACTCACACCTATGGGCAATTTAGAAGCGCCAATTTGCCTACTGTGCATGTTTTTGTACTGTGGGAGGAAACCGGAGCACCTGAAGAAAACCCACGCAAGGAGAACATGCAAACTCCATACAGAAATGCCCGAGCCCAGGAATCGAACCCGGGACCTTCATTGCAGTGGTGAGGCAGATGTGATAACCATTGCACCACCGTGCTGCCCTGCAAAAGACCAATAGAGTATAACACATGGACGGTCAGACAGATAGATATAGACAAGGTGACGGAGTGCCCTCCAGAAATACTTCATGAACATGAGCACAAAGAGAGTGCTCTTAAAATATTGGCAGCCTTCATGAAAATAAGTACAGTATAATGAATAATAGGGATAAGGACAAACAGAGATATTCCTTAAATGGATACGTGGATGGGTGGGTGGACAAGCAGACAGTCTGCCCTTCAGAAAATTGTAGAATCTGTCATTAAAATGAGCAAAAATTTATATATTAATCAATAGAAGGAATTGATTTGATTTATGCTGGTACTTTGTTGAACAGCAAGCACACAGTGACTACGTAGCGTCTGCCTCTTCCATACAGCCCTGTAGAACTCATGCCCAGATGCATTACAGGTGTATTCGTCCCCTTCATAGAGTTTGACTCAGAGGTAAACTTCAGGCGATGAATCATACATCCGCCTTGTACACTGTATATTTACCAGAGAATGGAAGGGTGCAGGAGCATGGCAGGACCTCTGAATACAGATTCCGTTGCTAGTAGAGACAGAAATCTAAAGCACAGAGCTGTTGAAGCTGGGTCAAGCTGTTCACCTTTCACTTCTTATTATTAGACCTGTTCTTATACCTGACTGTTACACCTCCTGGTCTATTCAGAAGATCTCAGCATCGCTGTCACCATCATTCTCACCCACATGTAGAATATCTGAATAGATTGAATGTGAAAGGTGCAATGCATGAAAAACCAAAAGACAAAAGAGTTTCTTATATACAGGTCGCACATTCTGTTGGCGTATAAGGTCTGAAACAAACAATATGTAGATCATTGGTCATGATAATTTGTTCATTTGCCTCACAAACATCCCATGAATCTGTATGTATACACATGGCCAAAATAGCCAATTCAAATATTGTATTTAAATCAAATTGGAATCATCACCTAAAACCAGTTCTCATGAAGGTTCTGGGTTCGAGTCCCAGGCTCGGCGAGGGTGTTTCTGTGTGGAGTTTGCATTGTCTCCGTGCTTGTGTGGGCTTACTCTGGGTACTTTGGTTTCCTCCCACAATCCAAAGGACATGTACATTAAGCTAATTAGCTGTCTCAAATTGCCCCTAGGAGGGGTGGCACGGTGGCAGAGTGGTTATCACATCTGCCTCACAGCAAGAAGGCCAGGTGCAAACCAGGGTGTGAATGGTTGTGTGTGTGCTGGCCCTGCGATGGCCAGGCGAGTTGTCCAGGGTGTACCCTGCCCTCACTCAGAGTCGGCTGAGATGGGCGCCAGCCCATTCTTGTAGAATGTAGTTCTTCCAAACCTGTCAAATTTCTGCTAAATTAAAATTAATTTGTTATAAAGTCTCTTTTCCCCCTCAGCGTTCCATGGAAACAGGAAGTACTTTGAGGATATGTGTACCACTGGACTCGTCTGTGCAGTAATCACCTCTCCACTTGACCTTCATTAATTCCCTCAGCGTGGGATCCAGTAAACATGCAGACAATGAATACAAGAGCCTTGTGCTGGGGAAAGCAGTTCATTTATCACTACCTGTCAGATAAAATTAGGGATAGGGGCGTGAGCATGACCGCCGTCCCCAATGTTCCTCTGCTCTTAGGAGGCTGATAAGGGTTGATTAAGTACAAGCCTCCGATGACGCAGCATGTTGAAGGGCACCCTTGCATGGCCTCTGTAGTCTAATTAGATCTGCTATGCTGAATGCCCTGTTTGACGCAGCGCCTGTTCCTGTCAAGCACGTGTTGGCGGTTACTGCGTCACTTAGATTCCTTAAAAAAATTTCATAAATGATTCATGGACAGACTAAAAAGAAAACAGCTCACGCATCAAGGTAACTTCACTGAGTCACTGAAAAAAATGTGTTCTGATTTCCTGGCCAGTATGTGCTTTTCCTTTTGTGCAGACGATTGAATTTGTCATGGTGTAGGAGTGTCCACTATGTGTTTGCATCTGTTCCACCTTTTCCCATGAGAAGGCAGAGGAGACATTTGTATTCCCTGTTTTAGTAAGAAAGTCTGACAAAACAATGATGGCTGTTTTCCACGACACATAAAAAAAAAAAAAAACACAAACAACTTTGTCAGCTCACAGCTCTTGTTTTTTTCCACCAGTCTGGAACGCAGTCCCCCCAGACACCCCAACCCCCACCCCCACCCCCCCAACCAGTCTGCAATCTGCCTAACTGTTTGATTCTTGGAGCAAACCAGAAAACCCTGGGAGAACCAACACAAATACTAATATCAAACAATAACCAGACAGAGCTCAGCATCAAACTGGAGAACCTGGAGCCATAAGGCTACAATAGTATCTGTCTCCCCATGGTTACCTCCTCAAGTACTCACTGTTGAGAATAGTTGTGATATTCGTCCCTGTCTGCCTCCTTGTCTTTGCTCTATCCTTCACACAACTTAGTCAAATTGATTACAATGAGGACGAGGCTTAGAAGCTTCTAAAAACTTTGGGCAATTGAACTGGGTCAATTTTGCTCTTGGACAAAAAGCTTGCATTGTCCAAGCTCCCCGGAGGCAGTCCGAATAAGAAAACAGATCCATAGAAAGTGTCAGAGTGCTTCCACTAATATGGACTGATTTTTCAGGTCAAGGTACATTGATATCAGCTTACAATCAGACTGCAATTATCCCAGGCCCAAACCAGTTAGCTCTTTCCATCCTGCTTTCTTTTTGTTTCTCCCACATGTATCTCTTTTTCTCGGTCTCCAGATCGATCTCCACATTGATTTCCTGCGCCTGCTCTGACAAACACCCTGGGATCTAATATCGAGAGGTGGGTCAAATTAAAATCAAGATATTTCGCTCTTCTCATGATGGAGCCAGTGCAAGTTGCAAGGAGATAAATGGGACGTTTAATGGAAAAGGTGCAGTAGGTTCATGCATAAATGGGAAGGTTTTATGATATTTCACAGGCATGCACCATGAAGAGAAGTGGACTATCAGAGTTCATCCAAGGACGCAACTGATTTCCTGTGCGATCGAGCTTCATGACATTCCATGTGGCACTGTGCCCATGCTTGTCTCTGATGTCGACTTTTGTTGTCCTGTTGGCTATCTAAGGGCATGACGTCCTAACTTCCCGATCGATGCTTTTGGTAATCAGTCCTGTCGGTCACTGTCATGTAGACTCATTCACATGCAGGAAGAACTGCTCTGCCGATCAGAGCACTTTCATTTTAAACCTTTTTTTTTTTCTTTTTTTTTTAACGCAAAGGATGCTAAATCTGCTTGCCATCTACTACAAAACTTGGCAGCATTAGAAGAGCTTGTCATCAGTCAGCAAGCAATATATGACCAGTCATGCTATGCAAGCTAATTATAACAAATGAATCCACAGAATTAACAGATATATAGACCTTCTCTATCCTACCATGCAAAATAGTCTACTAAGACACCAAAAACCCACCAGAACTCCATCTGTTCTGGACGAGCGACTTAATATATGCATGTGTACTCAGCAAGCCAAGTCCAAATTAAGTCAATAATGAATGAAGACATCAGTCAATATTTGCCCGAGGGAGCCTTTGAGGGTGATGTGCATCAGGGGAGGATGCAATGTAAATGCACTATAAGCCTGCTAAAGCATGTTTATCGTTTATAGTCCAACTTAATTACCGATTTAACTTGTCACCACCTGTTTGTCGTATTGTGGCCTCAGAAATCCAGGATTCGGTTCTGATTAGTCTCTGCAGAGCTTTGGATGTTCTCCATGTGTTTTCCCATCTCCCAAAAGGGGGTACAAGTTTCTGTGATGGACTGTTGTTTTTGCTGGGTGGTTTCCCACCTTGCATGAAGTGTTTCTGAAACAGGCTCTAGATTCATGACTCTGAACTCCTTTTTTGTGGGATGTTCCTGATATGACTTTCCCAGGAGGGATCTATGTAAGGTGCGCAAACTGCTTCATCTCAATTCAGAGGAGCAATAGCACTACTCCAAGGCTCCTGGACTCAGCTCTGTGGAAGAATCCCATTTCCGTTGCTTGTACTTGTGATCTAATTCTTGTGACCATAGGTGAGGAGAGGCAGGGTAGCTCTTTAGCCATGATTAGCATTAGTAAGCAACTCTTGTCCATGTTATTTGCTCATCTAAAGACTTCTAAGCAACTTAGCATTTACTGATTTAACATGAATTTATTTGTGGAATTTGATTGAGAACTGTCAATAATCATGTACCTACATGGTAGGCATACCTGACAGCTAATGTACCTACAAGATAGTTGTGGGATGTCCCATGTAATTGGCACTTAGCGGTGCTCTACTTTATGCCAGGCTATGACATTTGGACACTTAAGTTGTATCTCCATAACCACTCAGAGACCTGATATTGGTTCATACGAAAGGTCTTTGGACAGGCTTTTGGAAAAAGAGGAATTAGCTGCTTTGGTATCTATGGAGCCCCTAAAGGGACATGGGTAAAAAAAAATAAAAATAAAGGTTAGGTTTCTCGTGCGCACGAGAAACTTTCTAGTTTCTCGAGTAACGAAAGTTTGAAGTTTGTTTTTGGTTCATATGAAAATTCTTTGGACAGGCTTTCAAGTAGAGTGGATCTGGTTGCTAGGATAAACAATGGTTGCTAGGGAAACATTCTTTTTTGAATATCTCTACAGCTGCATATGATAAAAGACTTGATGTTGGGCTCATATGAAAGGGCTTTTTTCTATGACTAAGTAATATATAAATTTTTGTGTCACAAAAATTATTTTTTTAATTATCCTTGGACATCCCACCAGCAAAGCTTTAGGCACTGCTTGTAGTTGTACCTGAGAGGGTAAAGTAGTTTTATTCCCAAAGTTCCTCAGGCTTCACTATTTTCCCTTAGATTAACAATCAGAATCTTTGCATCTCCTTGTCAGTAATACTTTTTTGTCAAACTCCATGCCAGTATTTTGATTAGTGACTCACGGTAAAGATGAACAGAGCCTGAGAGAGGCACACGAGGTTGTAATAAACCTTGAGATGAGAAGTGATTCAGGGAAGCACTGATGCTAGAGCCCTCCAGCACATTGGACAGGACATAAAGAAGGGCCGTCTGATCCTGATGAGTTATCCAGGGTCCTGCCACTGGAGCTGAAATGAGTTTTTCCGTGACGTCCCCCCACCCTGAGAATCGCTTTCAGGTGACATTAATTGCTCCTCGCTCCAGCTAGGCATCATAAAAGGAGAAATCGAGAGGAGACATTATTTCCCATTGGAGGAGGATAGTGGCAAGGGCATGGCAAGACGTGATGAAGAGGTGAAAAGCAGATGGCTCAGTTTCAAAATATGCATATATTCAAATGAATGCGAAGCTAAACCCCACAGCAAATTCACAAGCGGTTAGGTTGGGTTCAAGCGCCTGTATTCGAACGATAGAAATCTATCTTGCCTCATGATTCATGTTTTGTGAACATGACTTCGGATGCAGAGGATTGAAAAGAAGTCCTGGTTTGGGAAAATATTTGGGCCGACGGGCGAAAACGCGCTTGATTAAAGAAAAATCTGAGCATTAAGCATGGCATGTCTTTGTATCATGAGGCAGTGCATGAATAAATCATATTAATCATCACTCTCCTGGACGTTAAAGAGCCCTCCAGATGAGAGAGTCTCTCCAAACTACGTTGGATTTGTACTCAACACTTCTAACTCACACACCCGAGTAGTACTCAGCCATTTTATTATGTGGAGTAGAAATGTGTAATATGCACACCAGGTATGAAGAGGACAAAAATGTGTCGCCTGTCCCTTATTCACAGAGGCTGCTAACAAGTCAGATGAAGGGACATAAATGTTCAGATGAGATAAAGAGGTAAACAGGGCTACATTTTAATGGAAGCACCCTTGTCTTTTTCCCAGCTCCCTGCCTGCAGAATCGTATTTACCTTCATGCCTAGATCTGGTGTCAGGGATGCAAATCAGGACGAGTTGCACCAATGCATGTTTAGCAGGTAAAATAGAGTGTGGACAGCCTGAGATAAGATGTGATATGCGAGTGTGCTGTTCTCATTCCGACTGTCAAAAACACAATTTATATGAAGGCAACACTAGCCCGCTATTTCCTTAGAGACTGGCTTCAGTATTGCCATGGTTACGATGATTCCCTGTTGTATATCCAGAAGAGTGTGTAGTCTTATAATAATAATGATGGTGTCTTTACTCAGTGATGTGTTAAGAATATGGTTACGTGGGTCTGATGGTACATGGACACCATCAAAACTTTGTGGAAATTAAACAGAATGACTTTGCATAATGTTTTATCAGCTTAAGATCTTTATTGGTAAAGTATAAAAATTAATGTACAAGCTCAACAGCTACTTACCTGTTTTAGTTGATACCGCTCAATTTTGAAATCTGGTTCAGTGTATGGAGTTTCCAAAACCACAGCAGTGGATAAACCATAAATATATGATCTAACCCACCAGACACATTAAATCTCTAAAAATGATTTATGTTCATGCTTAGAGCACAATTGGGGTATAAAATGGAGCAGGGTGCATCCAAGAGACGAAACTTTAAGGAATCGTGTTTAAGTTCATCAAGGTCCCCTACGATGGTGCATCAATGTCTGTTAAACTCTGTTAAGGTCTGTTAACCTCTACTACGATTCCCATGCTCGATCATGATTGGCATCAAATCATAATACATCATAATAATATAATGACAGTCAAAATTTTTGTCACGATCATCACGACTCCACCAAGTTCCCTCAAGATCATCACGACTCCACCAAGTTCCCTCAAGATCACCATGACTCCACCAAGTTCCCTCAAGATCACCATGACTCCACCAAGTTCCCTCAAGATCACCATTCCACCAAGTTCCCTCAAGATCACCATTCCACCAAGTTCCCTGGTATGGTCCAATGGAATGTTATTACAGTGATAGCATTCTTACAAATTGACATTCTCCTGGTCATTATCTGATTTGAACTGATATACTTTAGGAAGGGGAGGGGGGCACATGGAGACCAGGATGTTTGAGCTGCACCAACAATATCCATGCCGGTGTCATATCTATTCATTGTAGGAAGGAGGAATGGGAAAAACCTTGACAGGAGAGAACCATTCCTCTGTATATATATCAGCAAACACTACACAGCCAGTCAGTCAGACAGATTTAACGAGCCTGAGGGGGGAAAGTTTTCCGGAGTTTTCGGTAGGGGTTACTTTCTACCAGATTTTCATTCGTACGGAGTTTGGAATAAACAGGTTTTCTGGTCTTTTCATAGTTCAGGGAAAGTCATGTACACAGTAATCAGATATTCGCTACAGATGCAGGAGGTAAAGGTTAAGAATTAAAAAACACTGAAGGATTTACTTCTAAAGGTTTGTTGATTCTTAAGCATACGGCAAACGGCCTTTATTTCACCAGTACAATGTTAATTAAAAAAATTTAACTGATTCCATGACTGGGGGACATCGATTGGTGTCCCAGTGCTATTACATTTACAAACATGTTCACCGGTAACGTATCCTTCACAACAAATGATGTGCATATTTCAGATAAACAAGTAAATAACTTAATAAACATCGACAGTACCAGAAGGTAGAGGTGGATACAAGGGCAGGCAATTTAATATTAAACACAAACAAAAAGGACACAGAGCTTAGAATCATAAACATGAGCTATGAAGACGAGATAAAGGACATACAGGATATAGGTGATCATCACTACTCACAGCAGTAGTCGGAGACATAAAACAATAATGGAGTACAAATCATAGTCATTAAAGGAGCACATTCACTAATGAATATCCCACGTGTGTTTTATCTTCCATTATCAGTTCACCGTGGCAGAATATAAAGGTTTCCTAGTGAAACCATGCTAGCTCACTGGTGTGGAGAAATTCAAATTTAAAAACGTACTTAGTCCGAGTCTTCGGACACATGCATGCTCTGTCTAACTTGAAGACGAAGTTAAACTTCTGATTATCTCATTAGATCCCGGCATTACACCTATTCCCTAGGTTAGTATGCCTGTTTTGAATGATAAAAGTGTTTTGTTTTGTTTTTTGGGGGGGGGGTTTACATTAATGCAAGACCAGTCAGTCATTCTCTAAAACTCAGACTGCTGGACCAGTGGACAGAAAGCCAGTCTCTGCCCCGAGGAAAATCAGCACACATGCACTTGGCTGGATTCACGGAAGTGTAGCAATCTGTATCTGTGTGCCACGATAAGACTTGGGCTTCACCCCTACGCACTGTACTGAGCCACTGAGGCACACACTGCTCTAGTCATTATCCGCATATCACTGACAGGATGAGAGTCCCGGTGTAAGCCTGGACGTTTCTCAATATAGATCACACACACACCAATGGACACACTGTGTGTCATGCTACACAAATACGCACACAATCCACAGTGTAGCTGGACCTCTTTTTTTTCCCCTGTTCTTACCTTACAGCTATTCTGCTTCTTTTTAAATTCTTAACCTGGCCCAAAGTCACAGCGGTGTCGAATGTTCATTAAAATCCTTTTGCTAGTTGAGACGGTGTCTGAAGGACAAGTGTGACGTCCCATACAGATACGTTCCTGCACTCTACCGGCAGTCATGGATGGATTTTAATTGAATTTCTATTCAGGAATGGATTTGTGTGATCTCAATCTCATCATTCACTTTTTTATCTTGCTGTGAAACTTCCAAATGCCTAAAAAGCATCCATGCATCTTTTCACTCCTGTTCACCCTGTTCATGCCCATACACGGCCATCCTTGATTTTAATTATCAAAGTGCTACCAAATTCAGAAGCTTTATAATTATTCTAAACATTCATTCTTTTGCTGAACTGCTTAATCCTGTTAGGGTCACATGGAGGCTGGAGCCTCTCTCAGCCGACACTGGGCGAAGGTGGGGTACACCCTGAAGAGCTCGCCAGTCCATCGAAGGGCCAACACACTCAACCATTCACACTCACACCTAGTGGCAATTTGGAACAGCCAGTTAAGCTAATGTGCATGTCTTTGGACTGTCGGAGGAAACTCACACAAGTACGGGGAGAACATGCAAACTCCACACAGAAACACCATCACAGAGGTTAGGACACAAACCCAGGACCTTCTTGCTGCGACACGGACGTGCTAACCACTATGCCACCTGCCGCCCCATAAATAATGATAGGTTAGAATGTTTGGTTAGCACATGGAGTTTTATTTCGGAGTTTTCATTAGTCACATGGAGTCAATTTTCTCCCTTATTTAGTCATAGCCAATTCCCACCCCTCCCCATCACATTACCTACCAACCCGGGAGGGGTTCCTCTGAGGCACACAATGTCAGCCGACCACAATTTTTCGAACTGCTGCACATGCATAACACACCCAGAGGAAAGCCACAAGCAAATGATTGGCTAACGCTGCGTGTGAGTGACAGGGAAGAGATTGTATGCCATTCTTCCCACCCTTCCTCGCAGAGAGCTCAGCCAATTAACTCTACTATGTGTATCAACCTGGGGCTCTAACTCGCAAACTCTCGGGTGATAGCGGCACATCTTGCCATAGCGTCAGTGGGGAGCTCTGAATTCTCAAATAACTCAGAATAAGAATTTTCAAAACTGTCATTTGATTATATCTCCTATCCCGCTCCTATAAGAGGAGGAACAGAAGGAACAGATGCAGCTTTTGTCCTGGCTTTGCTGCTTTCTGTAGCCTGTAGAAAAGGGTAATTTTTAAAGAATTTTTAAATCTTATTAAAGACCACCATCTATTATTTTGGTCTGTATCCCTGTAACCCTGTTCTATCGATAATGGTTATGTTTGTGCTCGACACTCTGCAGGTGGTCCCCTCGGTGTCCTGGCTGACATTCATCAACAGGAGCGATGCTCATTCGGGCTAGCACAGTTATGATTCTTAATAATTGAAAAGCGGACAGCTGTCCTGGGCTTGTGCTGACAGGCTGCGGAGTTCGTGACAGATGACAGGCCAGTGGGGACTCGTCCTGTCCTTCAGTGCATGTGTCACGGCTGACGCAGTGGGATGTTCAATAACGACTCATCTTATTTACAGGAAGGCAAATACAGCAGGCAAGAACAGCACAGAGCTTCCTGTATTTGTCTCCTGGTGCACATCCAATCCTTCTTTTTCCTTCTGTCTATTTTAAACAGTGATTTATGCAACCATATTCCATTCCGATCAGACCGAATCACAGATATTTCTATATAGGCCACATGTTTAAGATTCGTCTCACACCACCGCTATATTCCACACATGTCACACACTCGCCCCCTGGGAGCAGCGTCTAAAGCCTATAACCCTTTTGTAATTGAATGTGGACGCCCAGGCGAAAATAGGAGTGGCCTGTGCACAGCTCTCTCAGCACTTTCGTGGTACTTCCTGTTACACGGCACTAGAGCCATGCAGAGAGAAGCAGATTTCACTTGAGCTTGTCATCACACCCAGGCGACGAACGCTGTTTTGGTTCTGTCGCTGTGTGTTCTCAAGAGGCAAAGAGATATCTGAGGCTCTCTGCAAAGATTCTGGCTTCTGGCCTTGATTACCTTTTGTGTCGTCGTCCCCTACTTTGGAACCTGCTTAAATTGAAATGTTTTGCACTTCTGTTATACTGATCCTTTTTAAGGAGGGCAACAAGATGGAGTAGTCGGCAGACAGACAAAACTAGTTAAAATATTTTTTTATTTGGATTAATATTACCATTTTAATGAAGTATCCTCTTATTTTGATCAATTACCCCATTAGTTCGATTAAGTACCCCGATACATTTTATAAAGTACCCTTTATGTTTGACTTAGTAACCCAGTTACTTGCTTGTCTGAGTGTCTCTATACATTCCACTAAGCAACCTTTACGTTTGACCAGGTATCTTGTACACTTGACCGAGTGCCCCTATACATTCTACTTAGCAACCTTCACGTTTGACTTAGTATTCCGTTTGCTTCAATGAGTACCCCGTTCGCTTGCCTTGACAGAGTACCCCGTTCACTTGGATCCTCTTATTTAGATTTTTTTTTAATAATCTTTGACAATGTCCACATACGAAGACACAAATAGACTTCAGTAAAAATAATGGCACAGCAGGCTATTTCCAACATTAAATTAAAACTATATTAAAATATATAAAATATTTCTAGCACTGTCAAACAAATCCTGACGTTCTACAGGGTAGCAAAATCTCACACAGGCTTTAGATCACTGCTCCCACTCCGTCTGTAGTATTAGTATTTATTTTTCGGTGAAACGAGAGATATTTGGGTAAACAGTAAGCCCAGGGCTGCCTCTGCGGATGGTATCAAGGCTTAGTGATGGCCTGCCTCTTGGGGTAGGGATTTAAAGATAAACAACAAACTGGAAATAAATAAGACAGAATGTTAATGGTTGAGGTTGCACACCTGAACCTGGCTCGACTGCATTTATTTTATGTCTCTATCTGACTGGAAATAAGGTGTGTGTGTGTGTGCGCGAGGTAGAGAGAGGGAGAGAGAGAGATTCCTGTTGCTACTTTCCAGACTGCCGAGCTGCTGAAGTACAGAGCGAGCCGGAAAGCCTCTAGTTTGTTTTTCTTTGATTCAGGGTCTTGCTTCTGTGATGTGCCAAAGGGGTGTGAAAGAAAATAAAAAGTTCAAACTCACCCTGGGTCTATCATGTGTTTTCTCAGTGGGGAGCTCTCAAACTTGTTACATGGACCATTTCCTTTAATCATTAAACTGAAGCAGCAGCAAACGGTTTGTCATGTTGCCTGGTGAACTGCATAGATCTGTCCGATTCAGATATCATTCGAAACCATTTAAACATGAGCACAGCTACGTAACCCAATACAACTTCACTGTCCAAAATTTTAAATAATACGCAGCCTATTCATGTATATTTATTTAAAGAAACCTTGCCTCGCCTCAAACTAGGTGTGTTTGTGTGAGGTGGGATTCTTCAATAAAACAAATCAGGTTTGTAGAATGAGTTGCCAGCTGTAGTGCACATTACCACACAAAATACATTGATGAACTGTTCATCTTTTTCTTCGTTTTTCACTCTCTAATTTTACATATGTCTATATTTATCCTTGCGATTCTGAATGCTTACGTGCGTTCACACTGACAAGTACAGCAACACGTAGTGCCCTACAACCACCCTGATGGTTTACTCAAAATCATCACAATGTTTAGTGTACAACACTGCACACACCTCAGCTTGACTACCTAAAGGATGTTAATGGCTGAGACCAGTAACATATTTTCAGCCAGTTGGAGGAGGGAAAAATCGATGATGTTGGATAAAATATCACAAAAAAAAAGGGGGGGGAATAGACCGCAGGGGTCCAAGGCTCCCGCCGCCCAGAAATGTGTATTTTAAAGTTGATCTATATCTTCCTTAAACCAGAATCAAAACTGTTGTGTTAAAAAAATTAAGTCCAGCTGGCTCATTATTCATGCACGGATTTTGGTGTGCACCAATCCCAGGCGAGGTACCTGTAAGACAAACCCGCAAATTTTATCAAATCTGAGCAAGCATTCCTAATTTATCATCCGGAAACCAAAGTGTGACAGATGGACAGAGGGACGCCACCCATTTCAGTAGCTCCTGCCACTATGTTTGGCAGGAGCTAATAAAAATGCATTAATTTTTTAAAGATGAGCCAAAAAGGAAACAGCAAATATTTTGTCCAGCAAGTGCACAAGTTGCTGAGTTTCAATTTAAGACATTGTCGAGATTCACACATTATGCAATTACATCAAGTCAGCAGTGTACTACATGGAAGTGTATTAACAGAAGTATGTGAATTGCAATGTGGCGTTTGTATGGCAGACAAATTAACAGTGGTGTGCATGCATTTCTTATCTGTTGTATCTGCAATATATGGATATACAACATCAAACATGGCAACCCTGCTTGAGGGACAGAAACCAGGTTAATTAATATGTAATTAATAAAACATAGTATTTCATTATTTTGACATTATTAATATTATTTATTATTATTAATATTATTAAGAAGAATGGGGTAAATCTATTTATCATATCACTGAAGGCCTTTACGTTTCCATCTGTAGTAAAACATGCCATATCTGATACCTTAATAAATATAGCTTGGATTAAAATACCAACTTTATATTTTGTGCATTTGATAATTAAGACATGCTTTAATGCTGTATTTATTTATATTTTTATTTTTTTAACTAAGAACAATTTCTGAAAATTTTATGCATCTAGCTTAAATAGTTCAAAAGTTACAGCTTATGGAACTTCATGGTTTTTATAGTAAAAACCAAATATCAACCTATTCAAGTAATTACAAAAATTTTTAATTAAAAACCTCAAACTCAAATAAGGCTGAAATTTTTGCACACTGTTTCTTTGGATTACGGACATACATTTCTGAAAGTATAAAGACATTCTGAAATGGTTAGTTGTGAACATTTTCTGGAATTTTTGTGGATTTACCTATTCATTATTTGTGACTTATCTTGTAAATGTGACTTGAGCTCTTTTGAGCTAGTATCTTTATATTATACACAGTTTTCATACAAAAAAAAAATAGACCATGTACAGTTCCAGTTTAAATACAAAATCAGTTACAATACATTGTAAGCATAATAGCATTATGTCACTGTTTTACTGTACAGTTTTGCTCTGCTTTGCACATCACACGGAATTGAGGTGTCTTCTGATGAAGAGGAGACATTTAGTCAATTTAGTTCAGTCATGATATCATCCATCTGTAGGCACTAATGTAGGTCAGAGATGGTTAAATCTACACTTCAGCACCGCACCAGATGAACCTGGAGAAGCTTTTAAAGCCCTAATCTATTTTTAGATTAGTACCATTTGGAACCTTGCCGCTATATTAAAGTCATCTTTAAAAGGCGGGCTGTTGAGGAGAAACCAGCATACGACGTCCTTCAGACGCATACAAGAAGCTGAAATACGTGCTCGTGTGTGACACAGCCAGCATTAAATAAGGCCTGAAGGACAGCGTGTGAGAGAATGGAGGACGCGACTGAAGTGCATTTGTTTTGCATTCAGATGTGGCCTGTGAGATGATCAGCAAATGGTTTTCATCACAATGAAGTTTAACATAAAAGGGCAGTGGTGGCTGTGGTTAAGGCGATGGGTTACTGATATGAAGGTCAGCAGTTCAATCCCCACTATCACCACTGTTGGGCCCTTGAGCAAAGCCCTTAACTCTCAATTGCTCAGTTTTATAAAAATGATCATTGTAATTCGCTCTGGATAAGAGCGTCTGCCAAATGCTGTAAATGTAAACATAAAGCACTGCAATTTTTTTCCTCAGTCACTTCTCTCACCATCTCGCTCCTATTCTCTCTGTCCTTCTTTTATTTGTACACAAATATGCACATTTCTCTCTAGGCAGCTTGTATTTTTACAAAGAAAATGCAAAGCCTCATTTATTTGTTCTGAAGGAAAACGTTAATGAGCTCCAAACCTTGTTTATGCAAGCTAATGTTTAATCTTTTAGCTAGATTTGCCTAAAAAAAAATTAATAAAATAAAATAAAGTTTCTCTGCATGTATTCATGCATTTTTTAAATTCTCCCGACTGTCTGCTAAAGAGCAGTGTCATCAGGGTAAAAGGTTCAAGTCCAACATTTTATAAAATCTCCACCAAGATACAAGTTTGCCACTACAAAAGAATTCGAAGGTCATTGGTGGATTCAAATATAATTTGTAAGGAAGCAAATAGATAATGCACCAATCAGCAAATAGATAATGTAGCAAATAAGCCCTACAGTATATGGGTACTGGTTTTAATTACTCATGTGATCATCCTATAGTATGTAGACGTGACCAAATTAGTGGAAAAGTCCATATGGTTTCCTATTAGTGTTCCAGAGCAACAGCATTTCTCTCTGCATTCATTTCAAAGTTATAAGCTCACAAAATCTTGTGACCTTGATATGGACCTTTCGAGGTTTCTCTAAGCCAAAGGGGATTATGCTGTTTGAAAGAGTGTATATGGTTTTCACTCTGTCCCTCACTGCATCTATGTCCCTTTTTTCCAGATATAAGCAGTATAAATTTTAACATGAGAAATCTCCAGAATTTGTAACCTTTCTCTGTCCCTCACCTTTGACTTTAAAAAAAATGTAATCAGTAAAAGAGCAGTCATTGGTGGGCATGGTCAGGGTTGAGCCAGGCAGGGAATAAGGATTTTAAATGCATGGAAATTCACAATGGTACATTTTATAACTTGTACATTAACTTCAAAATAATTTCCATGATATAAAGAAGCAAAACTCAAGATCTTGGCTATGGATCATTATTTTTATAACCAAGATATAAAACACTTCCAATATTACTAGCACTGTGATTTGTTATAGTTTATAGGATTGTTATATAGTTTATTCAGAACTTTAAAAGCATTTCGGTCCACAGGCTTTCTAAATGTTAAAATTTTGGGACACTCGTTACCAGTATTGTGATTTGAAACTGCTAAGCAAGCAGCTAATTCGCAGATGTTCGTTATCAAGTGTAAGGAGATGAAAGGGTTTCTTTACGCTCTCGTCTCTGCTTCTCAGATGACAAGGACCGACCCATGGCCAAATTATTTTTGGCACTGAGGTGTGGCTGAGCGTGTTCTTTCACTCTGACACTTTCATTACCTGAGGGAGGCAGGCAGAGGAGGGTCCTGCCCTCACCAAGGCCTGCAGATCCGACTCAGTAATGGAACTCCCTCGGTACAAATCTCCTCGCTCAGAGCATGGAATGCTGCAATAATTATAGCGCTGACCTTTTTTTGTAGTGCAAGGCTGGTTTCCCCCCAATGTGCGCTCATTAAAACTACAGCCATCACTGAACTTTCAGTCACCATACAGTTTAAATATGAATTAACTTTGGAAATGAAAAGGGTGAAAAACACAAATCCAAATTTTTAATCCTAAAACTAAATGTAGCTTATTTTTAAAACAGTTACGAATGCCATTTCTAGCTTTATAATTAGTGTTTATTGAAATTTTATTGTCTTTCTTTGGCTGTTAAAGCTACTAACCTGCTCACAAACAATGAATAAAAACATCTACTATCCCAGACTACTGATGTGCCAAATGTGTAAATGAGCATGGAATATTTTCGTCTGAAGTATTGAGACATGCACATTAGGCTAACTGGTTGTTCCAAATTGCCCCAGGTGTAGATGAGTGTAAATGGTTGTAGGTGTGTTGCCCTGCAATGGTCTGGCGAGCTGTTCATGGTGTACCACGCCCTCTCCCAGTGTCGGCTGAGGTAGGCTCCAGCCTTCCCGCAACTCTAGTAGAAGTAAGCAGTGTGACAAACGAATAAATGAATGGAGTAATTTACTTAATTAAATGATAACCCCAACTGTCATTGTGAGGAAATACAAAAGTAACCAGTTTAT
>JBCNYH010000008.1:18579133-18590913 GCA_039654325.1 Tandanus tandanus | reverse complement strand
TATATATATGTGTGTGTGTAGTGTGTACAGCGTATATATATATATATATATACACACACATAATAGGGAGAATATCAACACAATTCTCCTCGAACAGCTAAAGAAAATGTTATTTTATTTAAAATAAAATTAGGGTTTAACATTTGGATATTATTAGGATGTAAAACATTATTATAAGCAGCAAACCCTTATAATATAGTCATAATTTACATTGCAGTAAATTAAATATCATTAAGTCAATATTTCTTCAAAGTCCTTTGCAGAAAGTAATATTAGACTCTATCGCCCCCTAGTGGACAGATGCATGGCATACACCAAGTAAAGTGTCACCTTAGTGAATTTTTCCACCTATTGTTTGTTTTTCAGCTGAAAGGTACGAACCTTGTGGTAACCCTGGAGCTCCTTCTACTGCCATCCAGAGCTCAGAGAACGCCTTCTTCCAGGTTGGAGAGACGCTGAGCTTCACATGCCGCCCAGGATACGAACTGCACGGCGAAGCCACCATCCGCTGCCTCCCGGGACATCCGTCTGAGTGGAGTGGAGCGCCGCCTGCATGCCGGGGTAGGAACTGCGATTTCTGCGAAAGAAATCAGATATCTTATACCCTAGTGAACCTGTGTTCTGAAAATAATGCTGAAGAAAAAGGGGATGGAGGTGTTAAGCAGCTGCAAGGAGACAGTGTATGAGCATGAAACACAGCTGCGCTACTATTTCTATTTATAAAAACACAACAAACCGAATTCACTTGATACAAATCCATTTAAGGTGTACTCATTGAAGGCTGCATGTTCTTCCCATGCTTGTGTGGGTTTCCTCCGGGTACTGTTTCGTCCCACAGTCCAAAGACATGCACATTAGGCTAACCGGCTGTTCCAAATTGCCCCTAGGTGTGAGTATAAGTGTGAATGTTTGTGTGTGTGTGTGTTGCCCTGCTATGGTCTGGTGAGCTGTTTAAGATGCCTTTGAGAGATAGGCTGCAGCCTCCCCATGATCCTAGTGTGATGAAACAGTTCGGCAAATGAGTGATGAGTGAGTGAGTTCATTCTGGCTGAATACAAAGGTTTCCTGGCGAAACCACCCAGGCTCACGGGCTCAGTATCTTTTATTTTGCGTTTTTACAGTGCAACAACAATTCATTCACTTATTCTCACTCATTCGCCAAAACCGCTTAATCCTACTAGGGTTGTGGGGAGGCTGGAGCCTATCTCCACCAACACTGGGCGAAGTCAAGGTACACCCTGGACAGCTCAACAGTCCATTTCACACAAGCATTCACACTCATTCACACATAGGGGCAATCTGGAACACAATTAGCCTAATGTGAATGTCTGTGGACTGTTGGAGGAAACCGGAGTACCCGGAGGAAACCCACACAAGCACGGGGAGAACATACAAACTTCATACAGAAAGCGCAGACTTGTACCCAGGACCTTCTTGCTGTGCGGCAGACATGCTAACCATGTGTTCTGCTCTCTTGCTCGCCCAAAGATGGCGATGTTTACTAATATCATGGCACCTGGTGCAGGGGTCACTGACGCTCGCGTACAGGAGCAATGAAATGGTTTCAGAAAGACATCACAGCTGATTCCATTTTATTTCCAAGAGATAATGCACCCCTTTCATCAGCACTTCAGTTGGCTCAGCTGGAAAAATGTTACTGGCTGATTTTTTTTTTCCTTCTCTATCTACATCGACTCAATTTTGAAATTGGTGTTATTAGTTCTAAGGGAAGCTGATCGCACCAATGTTTTCTGTACAAAGCTGTCGCAAAAAGCAATGGCACCATTTAGACAGTGGCGCTGCTGAAACGGCGTTTGGAGAAAATGAGGCCACTCAGTCACAAAGAGATTCTTAATAGCCTCCATTCTTTTAAAGTGCCTTGAGCCTTGTCAGTGTCCTAAATCACTTTTATGCAAGAGGTTGGGTTTTTTTAAGTCATAATTTATGTTTTCCTTCAGTTTTTTTTTTTTTTTTGCTTCAGCTTCAGGTGTTTCAATTACTTCTCTTTTTTTCTTTTTTAAAGCCTCCGCAAGAGATGTTCATGTTAATGAGCGCAGATTGGACGGTAAGGTTATCTCTTACATCTGGAGATTGAAGCTAATTACTCAGGATTTCAGTGGTGTCTTTTGCCAGATGGGTGTTCCTCTAACTTTAGAAGTCTGTAATTGCAATGTCAAGTATTTTAACTTATATAACATCCAGTGCTATTAACACCAATTTAAGATCTAATCCCTAAATCTATACTGAAAACATCAAAGCAGTTATTAATAAAGCACTAGAGAATTTTACAGGGCATCAAAGTGCAGACGGGGGTGCTAGGCATCAGTATGGAGCTCGGACACTAGCAGTATATACTGTATTCTGTACAAATTTTCAAAACAGTGCAACAATGCAGGTTCTTTTAAGGAAAAGGGCATTTAACATTTCAGGAACAGTCTACATTTAGGCCCCTGTCACATATTAACTTATGCCAACGTATGACAAATTTCTATAAAACGCTGGTATACGCTGAACTATCACTGTTATTCCAGTTTTGAACATATACATAACTTATTAGTAACTTATCCAAAACCTATCAAAACGTATAGCTAACTTATATTGAACTTATCTCCAACGTATATTGACGTATGTAGACGTATCTGACGTGTTCCGGACGACTTTTACTGAACGTCTTTCTAACTTACAGCTAGTGTGTTATGGGCGTATTGGCAGCATTTAGGGGGATTGGTAAATAAAATGGGGTTCAAACATGGAACCGGTCAGTACTCCTCAAGACTCCATCTTTGACTATCATTGGTCATAAACTGCGAACGCTGCCAACATGCTAGGTATTCGTTGGTATAAGTTATACATAGATACAAAGTACACTAGACATTATATTCAACTTATGAGTAACTTGCAAATAACTTACCTACAACTTATGGCAACGTACCTACAACTTATGGCCAGGGTATGTGGAACGTATGAGCCATGCATGCACAGAATTTTTCGACAACCTCACCGTACTACGACTTATACCAGCATGCTGTTAACTTATACAAAATTTACCCATAACTTATTTGACATATGCCAGCGTATTCACCAAATTTCCCATACATTGACAGACGCTGGCTCAATCGTCAATGTGTGTCAGGGGCATTACGTTTATGGCCTTTGGCAGACACCCTTATCCAGAGTGACTTACATTCATCAATTTTATACAACTGAGGGCTAAGGGCCTTGCTCAGGGACCCAACAGTGGAAGCTTGGTAGAACTGGGCCTTGAACCCCAACCTTCAGATCAGTGATCCAGAGCATTAACCGATGTTCTAACCATCTGCTCTAATCTTTTTTGCTTTCATTCATCAGTAGTCAGCACTGATTTTGGTAGCGAGGGCACGGATACTGCCATCGCAGTCCTACTTCCTGCTGCAGTGGTCCTGCTGGTCATCCTGGGTATTTTTCTTTACTTCTCCAAGTGAGTAGCTATTCATGCTTTGTCCTTAGTGTGCAGTGTCAAAACTTTCTTTTCAATGTTAAGTGTCTTTTGCAGGGTCCAGGGTAAGCCCACACGCCTCTCAAGCAACTCTTCACTTCCCTACGAAAACATGACAGAGGAATCAGCGTTCGACAACCCGGTTTACGAGACTGGAGTAAGTATGCACCCCCTGAACCTGAGGGACGTGGACTGCCAGAACACCATTGTCCTGTCCTGAGTGCATGGCTTCATCTGTCCTGTCATCACATCACCAGCAGACGGCAGCATTTGCGCCAGTTCCATTTTCACCTGATCAGCCACTCTGACTTCACGCTTCTGAAATATAGAATTAGACACCAGTGTTAATTAAAGCTATAGACAGTGCTGTGGGAGAGAAAATCGAAAACGCACACGTCCCTTGTGAAACATGTGTCCATCATCTGGTGGCAGAAAGCAAATGGTGTAATGTGGACATTGAACTAATTAAACTTTAATGTAACGCTGTACTTTAAGTTTTAGAAACTAACATTATTTCCTCAGCAAACACCACACATATGCGAACCCCTGTTGGCCTTGCAGTACAATTTGTTATCACCGCCCCTTCCTCTGTGTTGAAATGATAAAACCGCCTATTTTCATGTCACTTTTATTGTCTACATTGTTTTCCATCGACAAAGTCTAATTCGAACAGTCAGCTTTTAAAATGTCAATAATATTACAAGACGGTGGGGCCAGTGGTGTAGTTGTAAAGGTGCTGGGCTAATCAAAAGGTTGTAGGTTCATATCTCCATTAGACCCCCAAGGTGCTATGACCCCTGGACAAGGTCTTAAGCATAAGTGTGTCTCTGTCCACCCAGCAGTATAAATAGCTATCAGTAAAAATACTGGGAAGGTAGCCTGCAATGGACTAGCATCCCATTCAGGAGGAGTCGAACCTGTAGTCGCTTCTTCTATGCTCCGGCTGTGATGAGCCCCTAGGCTCGGGTGTAAAAAGCCCAACAGATATATAAAAGGGTGTGGCTACTTTTGGGAATGAAGTGATTGACAGCCGAGACCAGCGAACTTAGCTACATAATTTATTTTCCTATATCTGTTTATTTAAAATTGTCTGGACACAAGAAGTAATATACACAGTTAGCTAGTTCTATTTAAAAAAACAACAACAACAAAAAGCATTAAAAGCATTAAGAGGTTTCATAGGAATGCTAGTGTAATCATGCTAGCTATCTCTACATATAGCTACTTTGATAGCTATATCATTTTAGACATTCTGCAATGTGCGGGATCGTGGTAGCAGATAAAGGGGCCAATAGGCGGGCATACCAAATGAGTGGGAGTACACTCTTGTCGCTACTGCAAAGTCCATTGGCTTCAAAAAAAGACAACATAATTGAGGCTTCACTTCTACTAAATGGGAGGAAATGCTATCCATGTGTTTTACAGTCGATGTATTCATACCTGCATAAAAGGATCTGTGGACTGATTGGTGTGTACAGGGTTAGGTAGATCCTTCTGTCACTGGTTTGGCTTAATGAAGACTACTGGACTCTAGAGTGCAGTACTGATTTAGATGTGATGTACGATGATGAGTCAGATGTTCTCTAGATTAATCTAGACTCCAAAATGGAGGTGATGTAGAAACGTGATAATACTTTTCTGGATACGTGTTATCAGAAAAAAACAAAGCAAAATAAAAAATTAAGTTTAAAAAAGGAGGATTTGTTTTGACTCATCCATGTCTGCACAGTGAAGAGGTACGTGTTCATCATTTAAACACATTCATTCCATTCCCTTCTTTTTGTGTATTAATTTGTCATTACTGCAATGAATTACTACTTTTATTTCAGGTGGGTTTGTATCTGTGCTGTTGTATCATTAGAATTATATAATATTATAAAATATAGCATGAGCCCTGTTTCGTATACGAAGCTACAGCACAACTGATTCATAAATCTCATGTTCTGAAGGATTAAAACATGGGGGGATTATTCATTATATTATTATAATATTTATAGGAAATAATCAATGATATTAATCAAAGTAATTTATTCCCCCATACCACAACAATTTACTTAAAAATGTACACATTTTGTTTTTATTTTATTAATGAGCAGCATATTGAAGTTTGTATCTATTTATACGTAGTTACATTACATACATATGGTTTCCTCCCACATTCCAAAAACATGCCCCTAGCTGTAAGTGTGAATGGTTGTGTGTGTGGGCCTTGCAATGGTCTGATGAGGTGTTCAGGGTGTATTCTGCCTGAGTGAGAATTATAGCCAGAATTAGTCGAATTTAACAGTGCTGTGGTATAAATGTAAATAAGTTAATTATAACAATTATATGCCAAAGACAAGGTGGATATTGCTGAATTTAATCTCAGGGACTATTTAGCAATATCCACCCAGCCTGAGGTGAATAATTGTTTTAGTATATACTACACAGACACAAAGCAAAATAAAACAAGATTTGTATGGTTTATTTTCACATTTTTAACATCAAAAATCAAAAAGCGTCACACTTGTTACCTGTGCTCCTATACATTGTTGCTGTTAATGTGTTTTAACTTATTCAAAGTTTAAGTATATACTACATATACAAGCAAGAAAAGTAAACTAAAACAAGATTTATATGGTTTATTGTTATATTTTGTGCATGGCACTGGTTGTGTGAGCTCCATTATGACATTTTTTAAAACTCATGCAAAGGGCTTTCATTATGTTGAAAAATTTTATCATCTTCTGAATTTTTATTGCAGCATTTTGTTGAATTTATGGAACTTCAGACCTTTAGCAAATGTAGCAAACTGTGAGTTTCTGTCTGCCATTTTGATTCTGTCATTATCCCTGGATTACGAGTTGAAGAATGTCCGTTATCTTGAGATAGAGCGAACCAATCAGATTGTGCTGTTCCCATGTGATATATTAAAAACAAACATGCTCGCTGCTACCCACCCCCTGGATAAAAAAAAAAGTCTGAATCTGAGGTTCATGCTGCAAAAGTGGGAGTTGAGTACACTTGTGGTTTAAGTGTACACAACTGAGTACACTTAAACCATAAATGAAGTCTGTACTGTGAAGAACAGTTGGCTTCTAAACATCATGAGCTATAAGAACTGCTGACAAGTTTCCATAATGTCTTTTACTCTCTACATCTCCATGCTCCTGTCACTGGCTGTATGCACCTCCTGCTCCTACACCACCCTTCCCATCAGCCCCGGCTGGCTTTCCACGATAACTAACAGCTATGTGTGTGACTGTGGCTGCTCCATCGGAAGAGCAACAAGGTGAGGCGTCCTGATGGAAGACATGTGCTACTAGTTTTATTGATATTTTATCACAGATTTATATCCTGTTCAGTCCAGTACTACACTTCTGTGTGGTACCACTCACCGTTGCTCTAATAAGTGCTTAATGAACATGTGTGTTTGCAGGAGACCAGACAACACAAGGTGGCTGTTTAGAGACTGTTCAGCATCACTCTCCACATCTCCTCTCTCCACTCTAAAAGCCCCCCCAACTCCATCCCTCCTCCCACTGAGTTCTTGTACAGTCTATTTTTCTCCAGATGACGCAGGAAAGATGGTGGACAAAACAATGTTATTTTTGTAGCGCTTCAGCGAAAAGGACCCATCTCTTTTTTTTCAGTGAGCTGTGAATATGTGTGTATTAATGGAAACGATGAACAGTAACAGGGTTGCTTTTAAGAAGATTCCAATATCCACAAGATGGGACGCGCTTTAGCCTCGAGCATGAATGAGCGCTTGGTGTTATTTATGTTAATATGCCTGTATTAATGATGCCATTTCGTGGTCTATTTACTACATTAGCGTTGTTGAATGTTTGCATGGGGATTTTCTTTCCTAAACAATTTGTAAATAAAGTGAATATTCAAAAACCAAGACAAGGGGTATGTTCTTTGGTATAGATTGACAAAGAGGTATTGCACGTTAAACATGTTTTCTGACCTGTAAACTGATGTATATCACTGTACTGTGATGATGAAAGACATCGATAGTGGTGTTTATTGACAAAGTGCCATATTTTATGGATTGAAAATGGTTCAAAAATACCATCCATTTTTTAAAACCATTCTAAATATGAATATAGAGTCAACCAGTTGGTACATATCTACATAATGAATATGGTACTCCACCTCCCCCTGCTCCCACTCTTTCTTGGAGTAAAAAACACATTTTAATCAAGACCCCCTCCATGTCATTAAATTTGTGTCATTAAGGGCCAAATAATCACTAAATATCTATTCAAAAATTATTAGTCCAGGCACTTGTCCACTTTTCTGTTATTCACTTTTCTTTCCTAACAACGCTAGACAGCAACAAGCTAGTTTGGAATCTTTCTTCAATCATACTAGCTGTTTAATTAAAATAGGTTGTTGCCACCTAGTGGAAGGATGAGGAATTACCGTTCATGGTAATGGTTGATGCTAAGAATGTACGATAATCATATTCTTTGAAAGCTCTCGTGGGCCACATAAAATGAGTTGGCAGGCCGGGTTTGACACCTGTGATCTACAGAAATGTATGCAGCACCAATGTATTACAAACTGATCATTGACTTATTAATGCAAATATCAGGGGAAGTGGTGGTTCAGTGGTTAAGACTCTGGGTTACTAATCTGAAGGTTGGAGGTCCAAGCTGCCACTGTTGGGCCCTTAACCATCAATTGCTCAGTTGTATAAAAATGTAAGTCGTTCTAAATACGTGTCTGCCAAATGCTACAAATCTGCTGTAAATGCTAATCAGCCAATCATAAAGCAGCAGATAAATTCATATAATCATGACTTTCACTGCCATGGTTGTTGATCTCATAGGATTTTCCACACACAACAGTCTCTGGCGTTAGCTTACATATAATGCTGTTTTTGAGGACAAAGACACACCAGTTTCTCAGCGATGAGAGAAGGAGCACAGCCAGACTAGTTGGAGCTGACAGGGAGTCTGTGGTGACTTAAATAACCACTCTTTGCAGCAGCTGTGAGCAGAAAATCATCATTTTGTTGGTAAGCGTATTTCATGGAACACCATAGTTGCCTTACTTTTAAAAGAAAACAAAATGTCATGAAAGCGATACATTCAGTCTTAAAAGTGCGTTGGTATATTAAGTGATTTTCCTAATGAACCACATGTATGTAGCTATAATACAACATCAAACTGTGCCATTTCTTTAAAACATGATCACTATCGTAATACTGAAATACTGATTTTTACTTATTTATTTTTAATTCATGAAGTTTAGGCCTCCCTTTAGTCACATGCTCGCTAAATGCTAACTAGCTAACTAGTTAGCAACTATTGATGTTACTATAGCTGGTTTGTCCAGGAAACAATGGGCAGGAAGTGGGAATACACCCTGAATGGGACAGTTCATCATAGCAAATCCGATCTTGTTTTGACTTAATCTTGATTTAATTTATGCAAAAAGTATGCAATAGTTTCAGGCCAGGTATGGGTCATGAATGTGTAATACTGTTTCACTACTACTAAAGAACCATTAGGATGAATCTGTGTGTGTTCTTCCCCAGAGTCCAGAATTGGCTCAAGCACACAAAAAAAAGACAAAACAAAAACATCCATATGTATTTTAATGCTGTTTACCTTTGCGTGTCTACTGTCTAAATTGTTATAAAATAAAATTTCATGTAAAAACAGGAAGGTGTTTGATATTTGCTTTCTCATAAGCAGTAAGACTTCCTTAATACACTACAGCACACATCATTATAACAAACCACAGTGCGGTCTGACCCTCAGGCTTCCTCTGTCATACACACATCTTCACTATCTTCATTATACTGTACCCAGTAATTTAGGAAATGCTACGATTTATTACATACTTTGGTCACTGTTGCACTGTATGTGATTAACAGAATATTGACAACGGATATATTTCTGCTCTTTAAATATGTCACATGTGCATTAATGAGGTGTACAGCTATTCCTAATAAAGTGTCACAGTGGCACAGTGGTAACCACAGCTGCTTCACAGCAAGAAGGTCCTGGGTTTGATTCCCAAGCCCAGGCATTTCTGTATGGAGTTTATATGTTCTCCACAGTGCTTGCGAGGGTTTCCTCTGGGTACTCCGGTTTCCTCCCACAGTCCAAAGACATACACCTCAGGCTAACTGGCTGTTCCAAATTGACCCTTGGTGTGAATGGTTGTGTGTTGCCCTGCAATAGTCTGGAGAGCTGTACAGGGTGTATTCAGTGTCGGCAGAGATGGGCACCAGCCTCCCCGTGACCCGGATGAGATTAAGCGGTTTGGCAAATAAGTTCATGTTCACACTGAGTTTATAATGAATTTATTCTAAATAAATTTGATTTGGAAAGCTTTTACATTTAGAAATATACAATACATTAAAATGTCCATGAATAATTACTAGGTTAAGGATATACCAAATACCATAATTTCCATCAATAAAATGTTCTATTTCTTTTAATTCCATCTTTCTACCCACGCTCATCAAGTGGAAACACGTGGGGATCTCTCTTGGGTAACGACAGGAAACTAGGATTGAACGTGTTACTCGTTTCTCATTGGTTCATGCTTGCGGCTGAATCAGCCAATCAGACAGCAGGAAAATATTACGGTATAACGGAGCAGGAGCACAAAGGGACAACGGCGTCGTAAAACCGCATTAAGCGTAGAAATATGAAACTCGCAACGCGATTAATCAACTACAGAGTAAAATTAATAATCCACGAGAACACGAAACCAGTTACAGATGTACAATCAGGAGTAAAAAGAAGATAAAAAGAAAAAAAAATCCACTACCGAGCCTTCTCAAAGATGGCTCCGAGACGGAAAGTATGGCGCATGCCCAGAAGTCGTTTCGCGCGTGCGCACAAGCCGTCTTACGCCAATTTGCGCCAACTCTGTACAGAGGATGTGGCGAACAGGCATTATTTTTTATTCCACCCGCATTCTAAGAGATCCCGCCCCCTGCTACGAGATTGGCTGGTTGTTTGCGCTGACCTATTGGTGGACTGAATGCATGAGTGAAACTTTAACCAGTCACACGGCAGAATATTGTATCGGACTATCCAATCAAAGTGAAGGAAGGCGGAGGTTTCATCGTAATACGGGTGGGGGAAAAAAAATAACGCGCGAGCATCAGTGTTGTCGGGTTTGGATGCAACAGCGTTTATTCATGACAACAATGATCTCCGCCGTTATCCGTGACGCTCGAATGGAGTAAACTGGGGTTTTTAAAGCTTGGGTCTGCATTTAAAGGTCTGTTTTTTTGTCTCCCGGAGCTGTTGTTTTGTTTGTCGCATCATGGACGGGAGTGATTTGGCGTCTTTACCCCGCATCTGTGCTCGCTACGATCGGAGAAGGAGGAACAGGCGATACCCAGGCTAGGCCTCAGCTGCTAGGCCAAACACTGCGGCTTGCGGATTTATTTATACTAACTGGCTTCCATCGCTTGACACTGAGACAGCTGTTTTTGTAGCTGTTGAAGAGCAGACACTTCTGTTTACTTGGAAATTATTGCATTCTGGAAAACCAGCGGCTGTTTTTCTTTGATTGGGACGTTAGAAATCTGTTAGCCTCGCTGCTATTTAGGATGGCTAAATAATCAGCTAGCATAACATTGGCATTGGAACGAAATATACAGAGGAATATTTTTGAACTCAAGTCGCAGAGGATTGTTTACATGTACATGTGTGCTCTCTAAAAGGAAACTCGATTTTTGGAACATATAAAGAGCTTTGCAAAGGTTGCAGGACTTAAACCCCCTCTGTACACCCAGGAGTCCTTCCTTATAATTGGCTAGCTGGAGTGGAGTAGTTTAGCCTTAGCCGATCTGACTGCTAAGCTCATCTGGGTGAATGTGGGATAAAATGGAGACCCCGACTATAGTGTACGACCTGGACACCTCGGGCGGCCTTATGGAGGTGAGCAGCTACATGCAGCTTCAGATTGCAGTCGATGTGATGTTGGGGAGGGGGGGAAACAGGGAAGATGTGTGTGTGTGCACACGTACAGTTAGGCGGGGGAGCTTCATTCGGTTTACCGGGTCGGGTGAAGATGCTAATTCGCTCGTTAGCATGTGAAGCTAGTGAAAACAGGAGCTTCTCTTCTAGCCGGTTTACTTTGCTTTTGCAAATGTGGCATGTTTAGAAGGGATTAGGGATGCATGCTGGTTTGGGGAGGAACATTTTACACAAGTTAACACCGCGTACACCCATAACAAGCTGAAGGGAATGTGCGGAACGTTATGCTAGGCTAGTGGGTTTTCGGGCCCAACAATGGCTGACACGTCCCGACTCAAGCCAAGGAGGTGGGCGCCATTATATGT
>JBCNYH010000008.1:18567562-18579075 GCA_039654325.1 Tandanus tandanus | reverse complement strand
GAGAGAGGAAGCGTTAGCTAGTTAGCATGAAAGTATTACTTAAATCTCATTAGTGTTCCAAAACAAACACTGACAAGGTTACACACAACTTAAAGAAAAGCCGGAAATACCGTCTTTACACCTTTACGTAGCTTTTTCTTTATTTAAAAGGCTTTAAAATGACCGTGTTGTCTTTTTTTTCCCCTTGTACCTTTTTAATATATAGCAAATCCAGACCTTGCTCGCGCCGCCGAAGTCGGAAGAAGGCGAGAAACGGAGCCGGAAGTTGGAAAGGAGCAGCAGGAGAGCGGGGCGCGCGACCAACCACGACACCTGCGACAGCTGCCGAGAAGGAGGCGACCTGCTCTGCTGTGATCACTGTCCCGCTGCCTTCCACCTGCAGTGCTGGTACATCACCCTCCATACCGCACAGCTTTAGCTCTTATGCTTCACAACACGCTTTCACTGCGAGTAGGGACTTCGAAAGTTGCTGAAAACTCTTACGTTGGTCTTTAGGTGAAAGAGTTTAAAATAATATTGTTGGAATAGTTTATATGTAACCGCTGCGTGCTTATATCCGGATAAAATGTGACCTGTGGCCACTTTAAGACCTTAATACAGGGCTGCCAATCCATGAAAGTACCATTTTGTAGTAAATGAACCAAAAAATTCTATCTTGAAGTGAAAGTGTTCTGAATTAAGGATTCCTTAAAATCATATCAGTATCGCCTTGTGGTTTTCATTTGTTTGCAGCTGAACGATTGTTTTGTTTCACACACATTTTGCACAGTTTTCTTTATCCACTTGCTCAAGTGATTTGAAGCTAGCAGTGGAAAATCCTGTTCAATTATATAAGAAACCATTAGGCATTCGCCTCTAATGGTCGTAAGGTTTAAGTCTTTTACCGCGAAACTGGTCAGAGTAGACTGTGTTTGTAAGCTGGCAGCCAGCTGCATATGCCTCCGTCCTTTTATATGAGTTTTAATATCATAGACGCCAGAATGTGTAACACTAAAATTTGTGTCACAGTGCATGGTAAAGGAGATCTCTTTCTTTATAAAAAGGAAAACTGATTGTATATTCTTGTAAAAACTTGTTTGTTGTCTTTCGTCACCATCTTGGGTTTCCCGGAACACAATCAATGATTGGCTCTGGTCATCACTGAGTCTAAGTAAGCTTGCCACTGATTCACGGAAATCAACCACCCTGTTGCATGTTTTTACAATGCGAGAATCTCATGAGATGTACCAAGACTTGGTGTTGCCAGGAAGCCAAAAAATAAATAAATAAACGGATCGGATTTGATGCAGTTTATCTGATTTATTGCCAAAATATAAATAAAAGGAAAAGAGCATATTTACGTCTAAGTTCAAAATCCATATAAATCTCTGGAAGAATCGTTTTGCCGTATTTTGTTATTTGTGGTATGAATACGGATCAATTCGTACAAGTTGGTTAATATAAAAATGTAGGCACTGCTTTAGTGCACTCAGCACCAACGACAGTATAGTTCCTCACTTCTTCACATATTGGGTTGCCTGTGTGGGCACATGAGCACGGACATGACATCGTAACATCAAGCTCATTGCTTTATGACATTTGCATACCTATGAAGCTCTGCTAAAAACATGCACCAGGACTATTTTTGGATATACCAGGCTTTAAAAAGTGATGACATCTGTGTTGCGCTCCTGTCCTGGGCGTGTCTTGTTGGGTTTATTTTATTTATTTATTTATTTTACACTGATACACAGAATGACCAACACTCTGAGTTCATAATACAGGTTATAGTACCTATATATACATACCTGCCCCTTATTTTCTGTTTGTCTTATCTCTCTTTCATATATAGGGGTCTGTTTGCAGAGACAGAGCATGTTGTGACCATTTAGATTTGGTTTAGTGTCACAAACCATGTATTTTAAACAAAGGACACCCCCCTGGTGTGGTGTACCGACCTCATAAAATCGTTTCCAGAAATACAGCGTTGGAGAATGTAAACCAGTCTTAAACAAGTGTGAATGCAGAGTCTTTTAAGTGTCATATCCAGTGTTCAGACTGTAACCCTGTATGTTGCTGCCACATTGTTCAGATGCTCGTATATACAAAAGAAACCAAGCTTGATTCTGTGCTTCCTGCACGTAGGTTGAATCACTGTGGCAGATAATTTGCACGAGAATTTACTTGGACGCAGGTTCAGACCACCTTGCTCGGATTTTCCCAGACCGCTTATTTTGGTCCTCAGCCAGAACACATAGCCGTGTTCTTGTCTGCCTGAATAAACCACACCAGGGTTCGATTCTGCTGATTAACTTGTATTAGTGAACTGAAATGTGCAGGAAGTCGTGATTTGACGTATCACAGTGTGCGTGAATGTGATCACTGTAGCACTATAAGGGAAAACCATAATGACGACATTACTGCTGATTTCTGTCCCAATGCACAGTGACGTAGAACAGAATGTTTATGTAACCATAATGTCCCTGATACTGTGTGTGTGTGTGAGAATGGGGGGGCATGGCAAAAGTCCTCCTGCTTTAAACAAGTAAAATAAGTTGTGGTTGTGTGGATACCAAGTGCTGAAACACCATTTTAATCTACTGGGGGGGGGGGGCGCTTGATGAATAAAACATCCTGGTTTGTTTGGGTTGAAGTAAAGTGAGTTGAAAGACGTGTTGTTGAGTTCACAGCCAGTTACGGTGACTGAATATTCAACGCCGTAGTGTCATCATCCAGTCTTAAAATGATGACACCATCCTCCACGTGTGGTTCCACTTACACCTGTTAACTGGTTCTCATTAGTGCCTGCTAATTAGTGCGATAAAAGGCAGTTTGAGAGGAAGTGGAGTGTTAGCATGAATATAGGTCATGAAATAGGGTCTTGTGGTTGAGCGCAGTCTCAGATGCACCGACTAACGCTGCCGTCATGTGGCATCAGATGAAATTCATGTTTATAACCAGTAAACAAACTCGGTACCAGAGTTTGACATGTTGGCGTTCCCCATGTATATATATTCCTAATTTTTACTACACACTGGTTTGGTGATGGTGTCTCTTTGTGAATTAGGAAATAGGAGTCTTCAAGTTGTACGTGAAAATAATCTGTCCTGCATTACGTCAGCCCTTTTATTTCCTTTACCAAGGCGTGTACGAAGTATTCATTCAGAGCCGACTTTCACCATGGGCCATATGGTCACTACGTTTGATTAGAAATGATCTCTCTCCGGATATAAACTGTTTAGTAACGCCGCCGACGGATCAAGATGAGTTCAAGTGGGTTTTTATTTATACTGAAGGCCAGGTTGGGGGAAAAGGGTTATCTGGTTATTGGCGACCAAGGGTCGTCCTACAGATGTTGAGCAAGATGCACATAAGTATTCCCTCTGCTGGTTTCAGCACAGATGGGTTTGTCAGGAGTGACGGTGTGCAACAGTGAGACGAGCAAAGCGTTTATACTTCCAAAAAAAAGCTCTTGTTTACTTATGAGGTGAATTTATCTACATATCCATGAGTGCATGCCTTGTTGAGTTGCAGTCCATAAATAATCATTAACCATGCAGTGTACATGCGATGCAGGAGACTGTTCTAGCGTGTGCTATAGCATTGGCAGAACAAGGGAAAAGGGAAGGCCCTCTCCTTTTTTTTTTTTTTTTTTTTTTTTTTTTTTTTTGATTTGTGGTTTTTCCACCGTAACTACCTTATTGGAAATGCAGCCAGATGTTTTCCAGAGTACTAAACTCTACATCTGTAACAGCTGCGTGCACAGTCTGGCTCGGTCGCGTTAACAGCGAACGCTTTCTGAAATTAAATTCATTACCTTGTTACTCGCACTTAAGCAACTTCAAATGAAATCACGTTGCTTTCCGAGATCCATATTGAATCTGTGCTTGTACACAGGCATGCTTGACCCGGTGCCCATGCTGAGTACAAACCATACCGCCTTTGCCTGGCTGTCACTGAGTTCCACTCGTAGCTGCCTCACATTCGGGTATCCAGCGTAGACGGCACTGACCTACGGAGGAGGCGTCCTGCTGAGTTGTGTTTGAACAAGCCGAGCAGAGCGCGACACACACTTTTGTTCTGGAGCTGATTTGGTTTCATTGTGAAAGATGGTGCTTAAAATTTAACAGGTTGATATCCCAAAATGTTTAAGTTAAATCTCATCGATGTCGATGTCGAGTTCATCGGCGTATCCAGTGTCCTGTAACTTGCACCGAAAAACTTTCAGCGTTAGATGAGTATTGGAAACTTGTGCTGTTGGCATCTCAGATACGGCTTTAGGATTAGAAAACAGAGGGCCCCTTTCTTGGAGAGGAACCTGGTCTTCCTGCACACACAAAGCTGCGTATTGATGTATCGTTGGAAAGATGGGAAGAGAGCGGTCACATTTTTCTAAACACACACTCTGTTTTAAAAAAAAAAAAAAAAAAAATGTGCGCAAACGCTGGCCACGTCTAAACCTGAGCCGGCGAGCATAAACCAGATAGGTTTAATATCCAGGGCTGAAGAGTTAATGCTGACATGAGCTTGCTTTTCTATGCCTAAAAACGTCTTGTTTTATGCTGGCTTTATGGAATCACTTATAAAATATAGTTATTACAGTATTCTAGAAACGCAATACTATTTTTAAACTAGAGGAGCACTGAGTGCAAGGTACCTGTTAGGAACAAATGGACTATTATAACTTTGCATCGTTATAATGAAATGTCTCCCCCTATTGGGTGTCAAACATTTTCAGCACATTATTATGGGTTATTTTTTTCCCCCCAACACGATCCCATATATGTATCACCTTCGGGTTGTAGTCTTTTCTTACTTGTACCTCCCTACTCGAGAAAAAAATTAATCCAAATCTTTGCATAACATTCCGCGTAATCTCGCACACAAACAAAACAACACAGGTGAAAACATTTCTCCTGGTGGACGTAAAAATGTTGCTGTTGCCTTATATACTGAACCAATTACTTTGTCTGTTTGAAGCTTTCCTATATGTGCACTAGAGTTCTTAATTGCTGTGTTAAATTTTTCTTGCAGTAACCCGCCACTGAGCAGGGAAATGCTCCCCCCTGGAGACTGGATGTGCCATCGATGCACAGTTCGTAAGAAGGTGAGGCTCAAGTCGAGGGGATTCAGTTCTCTCTCTTTTTCCGCCCATACAAACAAGCTACCATGTTTCAGTCATTAACAGTAAAAGTGTTTATGGAAAAGACCCACAAACCCTTGAGTGTGCCATCCTGTCAGTCACCTCTAGACCTCCAGCATTAACAGCGTTAACATCCCGTCTGTGCAGAAGCGAGAGCAGAAGAAAGAGCAAATCAACGGCCTCATGCAAACCAAGCAGACTCCGTCCCCCGCCGCTGAGCTGGACCTGGGCACCATCCGTCTGGATGCCACCGTTGCTGGTACGGGGCTGCGGGCCGCCGTGGCTCAGGTGCGACTCCTGGAAAGGAGACCGAGCAGTCGTCCTGCCACGCCCACCTCCAATGCCTCTTCCACAGACACGCCCACACCGTCGGAGCACAACGACGTGGAGGAGGATCTATTGGATGTAGAGGACGAGGCGCAGGGCTCTGAGCCAGAGAGCGGGCCGTCTACACTCAAGAGACCCTTCGACTTGCTGATCGCCGCTGCCATGCAGAGGAACCCCACGCAGTTCCAGCTACCCAATGACCTTACCTGCACTACCGCACTTCCAGGTAGGGTCCTGTGGGTTGACTTTACTTCCGAAAATCCATCAGTACATAAGAGCATGAAGTGTTTCAGTGTAATGGTAAACATATTTGTATAAGCCTATGTTTATTACACTACTTGTGCCTTGTGTGTTCATTGATATTTCATGATGTTAGCTCTGCCGTGTCCCCCTGTAAACAGTCTCCATCTTTTCAGGAACCAGTAAAAAGAGGAGGAAAGAAGAGACAACGGGGAAGAACGTGAAGCGGCCTCAACACGAGCTTGACCACTACGGGCTCGTCCCACTGCCGGTCAGAGTGTGCTACGCGTGCACCAGGTACCCCAACTCGCTCTATCAGAACATTTGGAAAGTAATGGTTGAAAAGTTTTGCGCGTTACTTTTCAGAGCAATCAGCAGAAATGACCTCAAATTGCTTTGTGGTAAAACAGAACCGTAATTGCATGGAAAACTGGAAGCTCTACTGAAACCACGCGCTACTGTAGACTCTTACTGTTAGATAACTCTGTTTCTCCTTTATAACAGGAAGCGGAGTTTTTTTAGATGGAGCTTTAAAGCTAACCACAACATTTTATTAAAACAAATACCAGATGATCTGAGATAGCATTTTGTTGCAGGAGCTGTAGGCTGGCTCCGCTGATCCAGTGTGATTATTGCCCCCTGTTGTTCCACATGGACTGCCTGGACCCTCCGCTCACCGCCATGCCCACGGGGAGATGGATGTGTCCCAATCATATTGAGCATTTAGTGGTAAGCTTGTGTCACTCTAAAACAGGGCTACATAAACATTGTTAGCAAAAATGCTAGCATTCCAGAAGCTTAGCGTAGCTAACAACTCGGTAGATTGTTATTTTATTGATGAAGCTTAAGAGTGATGGTCTGTAACCCTGATCTAGCTCTGCGGAAGTTTTAAAAGTCTGATCTCCTTCATTTCAGCTGAACCAGCACAACCTGACTCTGAGCAACCGCTGCCAGTTGTTTGATCGGTTTCAGGACCGCATATCCCAGCATGCCGTGAAAGTGGACTTCCTGCAGCGAATACACCGCCAGCACCCTCCGACGAGAAGAGCGCCCCATAGCCACGCCAAAAGAACAGTGAAGGTCAGACGTTACTCAGTACTCAGTTACTCATATTAACCGCTTTCTGTGTTTGTTGTAATTAACATCAGACTATTTTTTTTTCTGAAGGTCCCAGATGCCATCAAGTCACAGTACCAGAACCCACCTGTGATGATGCTGCCTGCTGGAATCCGGGAAGGTGAGCTCATCTGCTCGGGCACTGCTGAAACCTCGCCATCCAACCACTTAAGCAGCGATGAAGAGCAACAACAGGTACTGATCTCATGATCACTTAAAGGAAGAGTGTGTTGGAAATTATAAATAGCAAAGCTTTGGTGCCCCAGCAGGTCCCATTTGACCCGCCTTCTTTTCACAGTGGCTCAGGGACGTGATCTCGCTCCAATGTAGCATCATGCGGCATTTGTCTGCCAAGCATACGCCGTCCTCGCCGTGCGACTCTTCGCAGACAGAAAAGACAGACGTTAAGGACCCTGGCTCCCTGAATTCCTCCCACAGCCCTGATGCGACCGCCTCGGGGAAAACTCCGGAATTCCTCAGCCTTAACTCAGAGGAGCACCGAGTATGCAGTTCCTGCACTGAAAAACCCTGTCGGAACTGTGGCACCAGCAACGGTCCAGTAGAACGGCCGGCCCAGACCAACGGCAAACCCGGGCAGGTGTGTTCTGCTGCCTCCGAGGGTCCAAACGCACCCTGCTCACACACTCCCTCTATTATTCCGGTCGTACCTAATCACGCTGGCTCTGCGCTCATAAAGACTGAAGACTTAAAGTTCTGTGCTGCTATGGAATCCCTTCCTTCCACTTGTGTTAAATCGGAGCCCGGCCCCCCTCACTCTCAAAGGGCTTCGCCAAGGTTGTCGTCCTCTCGCATGCTGCCAGATACCGGTGCGACCTGCCAGGTGTCTTCGGTGCCTTCCTCTGGTGAGTCTCAGAATGACATTCACTAAAAGGTGCAATAACAGAAACCTTTGTATTTACCGCTCTTCTTTTCAACAGATGCTAAATTCAGTGAGGAAGCTACGACACCAGGCAATGGTTCGGACCTGTTAAATTTGGGAGAGCTGTCCAGCTGTTTAAAGGGCATGCTGAAGGGAACTGGGGGTGAGTGCGGTGCCAAGCAGCAGTATGAACATGAAAGAGCGGCTTTATGTTTCAGTTTTTTTCAGGCAAAATGTGTTTGCTTTTTTCTTACAGAGATGGAGTTGAGCACGTTAGATGAGCGTTTTATCAAACTCCTGGCGTGGCAGCGGATCCAGCAGCTCTTTGAGCCGAAAGCACTTCCTGTGCAGAGCGATGTGAAGTTACCGCCTGTGCTGTCAATCACGCAGCGAAGTTGGCACACTGAAGGTACTGTACTTTCTGAGTGAAGTGTTTAAGCATAGTGTGGTCTCGTCTTGTTACACCACCAAGGAACAAGAGCTCTGCTTACCAAACAATCGCTATTTTGAAATGAAAGATGTTTAAAACATACTGTAATGAAGTGTTCACGAATTAGATGTTCACGGCATCTCTTCCCCTCAGCACAAAACAAGGACGTACAAGCCCGAGCGACGTTTTACCCTCTGTCTGGGAAGGGAGCGGCAGTCAGCATGTGCTACAGAAGCCTGTACATCGGAACCGGTGAGTTTCACTCCTAGCACAAGGTGATATGTGTTTAAGATGTACTGCTGTGCACAACCGGACCATATTTATCATCTCTTTAGGTGCTGACATGGACGTGTGCCTTATGAATTACGGCCATTGCAATTACGTCTCGGGAAAACACGCCTGCATATTTTATGATGAGGTAACACGTGAGAATGTGCCACTTTCACATTGTTCCATAAAAGTACAGAAAAGCAATGTTGTAATTGGTTGGGTGTTTTTTGTTTTTCCGTTTTTGTGCTTTTAAGAATACAAAGCAATACGAGTTGCTGAACTACAGCGAGCATGGGACGACAGTGGACAACGTACTGTACTCCTGTGACTTCTCCGAGAAAACGGGGCCAAGTCCATCGAGTGGCCTGGTATCCAAAGTGCAGAGCATCATCCGTGAGTCATCGCTGCTGGTTATCAGTGTGGATTATGATGCAAAATCGTGAACAATGCACACCCTTAACTACATTGCTTGATTTTTCCCTGTCCAGGTCGCTGTAAAAAGAGGAAGCAGGAAGAGGAGAAAGAAGAGGAGCGCGGTGACGTTGGCAGCGTGATGAGCAGCCAAGCCGAGGCCTCACACCTCCGGCCGTGCAGCTGCAAGGCGAGCGGCTCGAGTCTGATTGGGGGCAGCGGGGCAGGTTGGGAAGGCACAGCGCTCCTTCACCATGGCAGCCACGTCAAGCTCGGCTGCCTACAGTTTGTCTTCAGCATCAGTGAGTTCGCCAGCAAGCAGCCGAAAGAAGAGGAAGGTGCCAGCAGCATCATGTGCAGCCCCATCCAGCAGGTGGGGCCATTGACTAAACCCACTGCCCAGATCCACCAAGTGCCAGTGTTGCACCACAACCCTGTTCCTTAGCCCCGCCCACCTCAGGTGCCACAGCGCCTCTTAACCAGCCTCGGAGCTCAGACTTTGTACAAAACTACATGCTCTCTTTCTTAATTATTTAATTATTATTCATATGTTTGCATGAGGTAAAGTCTGTCTCTTTCTCTCTCCCCCGCTGTCTGTTTCTGAAGCTCCGGTTTCGTGGGAGAGTTGCACAAACTTTTGTGTATGTGTAAATTCACATGTCATGTTTTTAAAAGGGATCGGCGTCTTCGAATTAGCTCGAACCACCGATCATGCGTGAAGTTTCCACTTGTAAAGAAATCAGAGCACGTTCTATTTTGTGCCAGTAACAATAGTTTTTATATAAACACATTTTTTTTTCATAAGAAAGAACCTTTTATTTACTCATTTTTATTTAAATGTTCTGTATTTCGAAGTATAGTATCGTCCTGGTGTTCCTTTTTGCTACCTTCACTGTAGCCTCTGTGCGATTCGGATACAGGCGAATCTGCTCACCCGTTGTATATATGTCTATGTATCTGTGTAATCCTTGTGAACAGCGGGGCATCCACACACACACACACACACACACACACGATGACGACACCGAACTGAAAGGAATCCATTGTGTACAGATAATGATGAGGGAAGCAGTGGGTTCTGTGTACATAAAACTATTCTGGCTTTTTATATTTGTACAGTGCTTCATTTGGTTGATGTTCTGTAGCTATCAAAGTGTTAAGTCGTTTTTTTGTTTTCAATACTGTAGTCATTATGTATATGTCTGTTTCAAAGAGATTTCATTAGAACAGTTTCATGTACTCTGTTCTTACAATTTTGACCAGTCTGTTAAACAATGTAAATATCTAAAGATTTTAAATAACATGCTTTAGAAACACTTTGGCTTTTGGTTGCTTCTTTTCCTAGCTAGATATAGATTTGGGTGGAATTAGAATTATAAAGTATTTTTTACTATATCACATTATACTACTGTGCTATCCACCATATAAGCTTACTGAGTAGAGTTTTCTTGCCAAACTAAGCCATTTTTAAATTACATGGCTGTAAAAAACGTTCACTATTAGAAAGAGTTAATTTGAAAAAAGTAACAATTTATTATTTTAGACTTCTGATTTGGAAACCATATTTTCTATCGCAATGAGGTAGGCAGTGTTTGAGAGCCAAGAATTTGGTGAATGCAGTGATATAAATTATTTTGCTCTACTTTGAAAAATATTCAAAGAATGTAAAAATGACCCTCAATGATTTTAAATGATTTCAAACACCAAAGTTCTATTGAAAAATTCACGGTCCAGCTGTCAGCCAGAGGCTCACCATTTAACTTCTACAAGTGCTGTTTACTCGAAAGTTACATGGTCAAAACCAGCACACATTCTCTGTTTTTGATGTAAAATTTATTGGTGTAGAGTGAAAATTATGGGAGAAGAAACGAGTTAAAAAAACTTTTTCCAAGATAATCTTCTCTTTTGTCAAACTCTAAGATGACATCACGCACTGTAGCCAAGAACATTCCAAGCAATAGACACCCATTATAAATACACAAACTGACTCAGAAATCCTTATGACACTTGATCAAAGATTACGAGAAAAGAAAGGTAGCAAAAAGCCTTTTTGACCATCGAAATGTCGACTTCAGTGTCTACGTTTTAAAAGTTCAACCAAGTTTCTTTGTGAAAGTATGGCTTCTTGGCGAGGCGTCGAGGTGAGTTTCATGATCGTTTGTCGACCTCTCCCCACTAATTTAAATGGGTTTTTTGGAGTGTTTTTTTGGCTAATTGTGTCGCCATGGTAACGCAAAACGGCAATTAAATTAATAGCACACTTCAAGGTGCCAAAACACGTTTTAATATATACATTGCATGGGTGCATTTTGACGTTAGGGCTGCATTAAGTGCGACGGAAGAAGAATAATAAAAAGAAAACTAAAGAGCCCCATTTTTCTAGGGTGAATAGTAATATGTGTCTGCTCTTAAGCAGCCACATAATTAACCCACATCAAGTCATGTTATTTGCAACATGCCAAAATTTTTATTCCAATAGTGCTGTATATTTTAATGTTGTTTAGTGTAGAAAACATATTGCAACATATTTTTATAAAGTTATTCTTTAAATAGAACAGTTAAATATATAGAGCCAAAAATTTGAGTATGCTCTTGTTTACATCTATTAGATCTTATCAAGCTGTTTTATTTTATATATATATATATATATATATATATATATATATATATTTAGGCTTTTTGATGGTTCTTGTTGGTATAAAAATAAATTTAAATAA
>JBCNYH010000008.1:18523351-18535697 GCA_039654325.1 Tandanus tandanus | reverse complement strand
TTTATCTTCATTTTGTTAAGTGTATAATCATCACTGCATCACTGTATTTTTTTATTTCTTCACTCGCTAAACCATTCTATATGGTTTGAAGTTCATTCATGCTATGCAAAAATAAAAAACATTAAATTTGTGACACCCTTCAATTTTTCTGGAAAATTGGTGCCATACTTTTACCTCAATATACCTGTTGGGGTGATTTTTTTTGGTTCTCATTGCCTACAATAGCATTGTTCAATACATTTTCACCAAAAAATGACTGTATATATGTACATATATTAGCAAGATGCTCAGTATAAAATAATCCTAGCATCACAGAGACCGTCAAGACAGACCTGGTATGAGTAAAGCACTTTGCAGGTTAGCGGGTAGTTTCTCAAGGTGCTAGAAGGACTGGAGCTGCTATCATCTAAGGTTTCCGTGTCCTCCGTCTCCTCATCCTCCTCCCGGTCGAAATCCGCTGTGCTCTAGAAGCAAATATAATTTTTTAAAATAAAAAACATAATAGTATCCGTTAAACTTATTTATTCCTTGTTATGAAAGTTTTCGGACGTACAGAAAGAGAAGCATCATGAGTTGTCATGGTGGCCCATCTTTCATTTTCCAGCTCTTCCATCACTTGGTTCATGGCGCTTTTGATCCAGGTGTCCACGGCCACGCCCACATCTCGAAGCAGGTTCAGGCGAGCCTCGGCCTTCAGCTTCACTGTCTACACAAAGGAAAAGAGTAAATCCTTTTCCTTCCATCCGCTGAAGAATTCCAAACCTGTCCATGCACATCTGATGAAGTCAGATGTACTTAAAATGAAAGCGGAAATTCTGGATCGCTGACCAGAAGGAGGTGCACAAGGCCTAGTGGTGCAGAGATCTAACTACCGTGAGATTACCACCAGCTGATACATTATTCATTCAAGCACACACTCCTCACTTACCTCGGCTTTTCGGATGCTCTCTTTCGCTTCATCCATCTTCAGCTCTAATTCATTTGAGTTTTGCTCTTGCTGAGGCGCCCCTTCACACTCCGACAGAGTCTACAAACAGAAAAAAAAATCAAAGTCAACACGCGCCTTGACATCCTGAGATCACTTCCTGTAATCGTATGTATCTTACTCGTTGGTTGTGGATGATGTTTTTGTGTTCCCTGGCTACTCGGGTGGCCCACTTCCGCGCCTCCTTATTCAGACTGTGCTCCTCCGCTGTGCCGCTCTCCTTCACTACCTGTGTTACCTATCACAGGAAAGAAAGGTTACGGATCCAAAATCATCTCCTGTGACAAGCTGAACACTTGAACACATTGCAAATATATATGATATGAACGTGATATATTCTATTACTCAAACCAGACATGAGCAATCATGTGCTCTGATTGGCTCCCCTACTACTGGGATATCAGCTCATATACCATGAGTACAGAAAAACAAAATGGCAGCACAATTTGCCAAACCCACAGAAGATGAAATAAATTCTTCACTTGACAGCAAAATTCAAAAAAGAAAAAACCCTAAAAAGCAATTTCTTTAATGGTAATTTTTTATTTATTTTTTTTTTTAATTGAATTTTTCATCAGAGAAATTGTTGACAGAAACACTCACTCACTCTCACTCGTTTGCTCAACCACTTAATCCTACACGGGTCACGGGGAGGCTGGAGCCTATCTCAGCCGACACTGGGGGAAGTCGGGGTACATGCTGAACAGTACGCTAGTCCACTGCAGGGCAACACACACACAACCATTCACACTCAGAGGCAATTTGAAACAGCCAATTACCATAATGTGCATGTCTTTGGAATGTAGGAGGAAACCGGACTGCCCTGAGAAAACCCACGCCAGCACGGGGAGAACATGCAAACACAGACATGCCTGAACCCAGGACCTTCTTGCTGTGAGGTGGACCTGCTAACCACTACGCCAATGTGCCACCCGAAGCAGATGTACTGAAAAAGTTACTGTATTCTAGTCGTACACGGCTGAGAGCCATATGTATGACTCGATTTCTCGGGATAACGGTTAAATATATGCTTCTGTGGATAGAAATAATTCTCACCCACGATGTACTATGTTTACATGCTATTTACTTTGGTAATGCAGGTTTGGGATGTAGCCAAACAAACTAGACTGATTCCCAGAGTTTCAGAAACGGATTAAACCCAAGTGCACTATGCATTACGCTGTAAGGTATGTAGATGACCGCTGACCTGGATATCCGTAATGTCATGATGACTATACACTGACGTACACCACAAACAATTCACCAGGTCATCACAGTACACAACTAGGGGCAATTTGTGTACGTAGAAGGAAACTGAAGTACCCAGAAGAAACCCACACAAGCATGGGGAGAAGAGGCACACAGAAATGCCATGTCGAGCCTGGGACCTCCTCGTTGTGAAGTGGATGTGCCACTTTGTCACATTGCAAAATGTGCCAAGTACTCAAAAATGGTACGTTATCACATGGTATACTATGTTTTATGTATGGAATTGCATTGTAGGTGGAGTTTCATAAATATTCAAACCCCAGTGCCTTCTAATGGCTCATGTTATTTTGTTACATTTCTGCTGTTTCTAAATTATCCAGGTATTAAGAGTACACCACACATATAAAGATATATCATTTCAGACATATAGTTTATCTACTTTTCAATGATAAATCTGAGTTAATAAAAGTACTCTCACTGGAAATCTTCAGTGAATCTGGAAAACTAGGCACAAGGCAAGAATGCACTCTGACTGGGCTGCCAGATACATACATTCACATACTCATTCACACCAAGAGGCAATTTATCATGCCCAATCGTCCTACTGACATGTTTTTGGGAGGTGGAAGGAAACCAGAGGATCCCAATGGCTCAGAGAAAAACATCACAAACACAAACTATTCATTCATTCATTCGCCAAGCCGCTTAATCCTATTAGGGTCACAGGGAGGCTGGAGCCTATCTCAGTCGACACTGGGCAAAGGAGGGGTACACCTTGAACAGTTCGCCAGACCATCGCTGGGCAACACACACAACCATTCATACTCACACTCACACCTAGGGGCAATTTGGAACAGCCAATTAGGTTAAGGTGCATGTCTTTGGACTGTCGGAGGAAACCGGAGTACCCGGAGGAAACCCACGCCGGAACGGAGAGAATATGCAAATTCCACATAGAAACACCCTCGCCGAGCCTGGGACTCAAATCCTGGACATTCTTGCTGTGAGTCGGACGTGCTAACAACTGAAACATCTAGGTATGCACATCTAAATATAGTACAATTCTCAACCTCATTTTCCCCCTCATTTTTCCTCCCCTTATTTTAGTTGTATCCAATTCCCACCCATCAAGTGTTGCTTGTGTCCCAAACACATACGACCACCACCAGCCAGGGAGGGGCATAAGCATGCACATACCCCCTCCAGGACATGCGATGCTGCCACCTGCCTCTTTACAAACTGCAGTGCATGCGGGAAAGCGCTATCTGCACCATAGTATGAATGAGCTCACAGATGCCCATGGATTGGCTGGTGATCGCTGTGAGTGACAGGGGCGCATATACCATTCCTCCCTTCTGTGAGAGTTCGGCCAATTAGCTCCCATGGACGCCCGGTCGCGGATGGCTGCAGCATCAACCTGGATTCGAACTTGCAATCTCCAGGTTGACAGTCACGCACCTTGCTGATGCGCCACTCAGGAGCCCAACCACAACATTTTACCACTAGATTATATTTTATATTAGATTTTATTTACACAAACCACTAAAGCAATTTTTGGTCCACCATGGAAGCATGGCATTTAAAAGATCATGCTACATACATACTGTCTAGTAACATTTCATCCAGGGATTAAACAACCTGTCAAAAACTTTAAAAATGTGTATTCTGAATTTCTTACCCAAATATTCAACACTATAACAAATAGAAGCCTGTTCAAGCACAGTTCAGAAACCCAGAAAGGAGGAGCCCCATACCGTAGCATGCCTGTGGACAGACATCTAAATATTGACCAACTGAATAGATTTTAGTGATGCAATCGGCTAAAGAATGAGGCCATTGACATGCACACGCCTATTTTGGGTGCGTGTGGCACAGAACAGACCAGCTGCTGTTCAATCAAAACTGAATGTACCACCTGTCTTTTTTTTTTTTTTTTTCAGAAAATGTCTCCAAGACCTGCAAACTATGTAGGTCATAGATCATATATACGTATTCAGCAGTGGTGGCTTAGTGGTTAAGGCGATGGGTTACTGATCCAAAGGTCAGCGTTTTAATTTCCACTATCACCAGGTCCTTAACCCTCAATTGCTCAGTTGTATAAAATGATAATTGTAAGTCGCTCTGGATAAGAGCGTCTGCAAAATGCCGTAAATGTATTCGGCTCATTCTGGGATAAAAAGCAACATTCCCGGGACATAGATTCTCAAAATAAACGTCTTTCTGGTTAGTTTTTGTTACTAATACAATTTTTGACAGTCTATCATTTGACAAATGATAAGAAAAGATAGCTGCACAAGTTCTCATGAGAGGATTTTGAACCATCTTCCGGGTTGTCAAAATGTAATGGATGTTACTTTGTCAATACTTCACCTACAGTTTTCAAAGAACAGTGACACCTCCAGAGAATTTCTTCACATGCTGATTGTCTACAAAAACATTTTATGCTGCAGATATCATTAGATAAATTAATTGCATTAGTTAAGCGTAATGGATGTTTCCCAGTCGGTTCCCTGGATTAATTTTTTCATTACATGATACGGTGGATTTTATAATGCTTAATATACTAGAAATTGGAATCAAGTAAACATTTTACATAATTTTTTATACATTTTAAAGTTGGTTTACTTCCATCTAGGCAAGAACTAAATAAATCCAGACGCTTTTATTTTGAGATTCTATGTCCCGGAAATGTTGCTGTTTATCCCAGAATGAGCCATATATATTTGAAACATGTTATAGGATGTATAATCTATAGTAAGAATTGGATACACTCAACTGAAATCACTTGAGCTGTTTAACAAGATTGAGAATCCATGATGTTTTAACATACAGCTTTTTTTTCGGGAGAAGTGTGGAGCTAAAGGAACGGTGGCGTGCGGTTCCTGCTTTCAGATGTTATGAGAAGGGTGGAAGACTACACAAGCTGCAGTGCGCCCCCTCACAAAGCTCCCTTTTACAGTCATGCCTGCAGCTCTGCTCCTCTTCGTGCCGGCCGTGCCTTTCTGGACTCTTCTGTCTCGGTGAGGGAGGTAACCGTGTCACTGATATTTTTGTTGGGAACAGAGTGGTTCTTGTTTGATTTCGAGAGGGAAAGAAAAGGAAAAACAAAACAAAAAGAGGCTTGATGCTTAAACAAATTATCCAGTGTGAGGCTGTCCTGGGGCCTGAGTGGAGAACTGGGTCCGAAAAGAGAGAGCTGAGCATACATGTGAAGGCTAACTGAGCGGATACCAGCATGCAGAATATTAGAAGAAAATTTGTTTTTAAAAAGTGACATTTAAGTGGCTGAATCTTAGATTCACTCAATCACTCACTCATACACCCACTCATTTGCCAGACCGCTTAACGAGGGTCAAGGTTATAATTGGCCGTTTTGGACTACTTTTAATTTTACCTTTATATTTCATCTTAAAAAAATGTTTACCTTGCCTTGTCTGGCAAACAACCTCACCTGTGTGACCTTACAGTTACTTTTTCATTTTTACATACTGTATTAACAGATTGGACCTAAAATAACACAAAAAACACAAAATCCAAGTAGAAAAAAGGTTGTTTTTTTAACTGTGAAAAACACAAACATGTTTAACTTACCATTTTTACAACTTAAAATGCCAATATAAATTGTAAATGTAGAAAAGAATGTACAAATTTAGCACTGACATTTCCAGGGTGTGTTACTCCTCCTGTTGTCCACTTGATGGCAGCGTTTACCCCGACTGCTTTGGGTTTTTTTTTTGCTGACATCACACCTTGTAAACTGCCATTGCAGGAAGTTAAATTAAAAGTATTAAATTATTAATTATAACTCTGATTTTACTTAGCCTATCAAACACCATTTAAAAACTGGTATATAGCTTGAAGTCTGCATTTCTGGCACAAGTTGAAACTGAGACTCAGCAAGACTTCATTTTCCTGCTACGTCATCTTAAATCGGTGACTCCTAAGGGTTAATCCAAATAGGGTCGCAGGGCGGCTGGAGCCTCAGCCGACACTGGGCGAAGGAGGGGTATACCCTGAACAGCTCACCAATCCATCGCAGGGCATCACACACACTACCATTCACACACTAACATCTAGGGTTAATCTGGAACAGCCAATCAGACTAATGTGCATGTTTTTGGACTGTGGGAGACATGCAAAATCCAAAGAGAAACGCCCTCGCCGAGCCCATGGGCGTCTTGCTGTGAGGCAGACGTGCCAAGCACTACGCCAATCTTGCATAGTGTTCTATTCACCATTTAGTTTATACCATATACACTGAGTAAGAGATAATCCAAAATATATCCTGATAGGGGAATATTGGGATCTTGGATAACCCTCAAGATGTTTATTTCACAATAATATCCAACTCACTGTGCATTATCCCACTTATTACACGGCTACTTATAAAATGTTAATTTAAAAAAATCGTTTTATTCCACTTATGATGTGCTCCATAGCCATGGTCTGCTATACTTATTCTGTTATAAAGAATTCGCCAGAAATCTGCCAATAGGTGAATACTTTAACTGACCAATCAGAATTGAATATTCAAATAAGCCTTGTAATATAACAAACAGGAAGTCATTTAGGATTCAGTATATTTGTGTATCAGTAAGGCTTAATATGTATGAAATTATGTATTACCTCCGGCACTGAGGTTATGGTTTACCCTCCGTTTGTGTGTTTGTTAGCAAATCTTACACAAAAACATTATGCATGGATTTGCTCTAAATTTCTGTCAGAGACGGGGCTTTAAACAAGGAAGACTTCATTCGATTTTGGAGATGACCTGTTCAAACTCTGAGTTTTTTTGGAAGTGTTGTATTACAGCACAACAACATTTTTCCGGCTTGGCAGAGGCGCTCTCTGATTGCTTGTTTCAGAATCAGAATACTTTTTTTTTTTTTTTTTGATTTTTCCCCATTTTTTCTCCCTAATTTAGTCGTTTCTAATTCCCACCCATCAACTTTTAGCCCATGATTGGCTGGTGATCGCTGTGAGTGATAGGGAAGTGAGCGTATGCCATCCCTCCCTCCCGTGAGAGGGAGGGATATTAGCTCCCATGGACTCCCGGTCATGGATGGCTATGGCATCAACCCGGATTCGAACCTGCGATCTCCGGGTTGATAGTCGTGGACCTTGTCGATGCGCCACTCGGGAGCCCCAGAATCCGAATACTTTATTGATACCGGAGGAACTTGTGTATGTGTTTGATTTGTGTACAGAAAAGAACTTACAGAATCGTTGTCACAGGGTTGAAAGTTGAAGGGTGGTGCTTTCTGAAATGCGGCGTTCTCCTGGATAAAGAGCTCCTGGTGAAAGTCCTGCATAACCTACAGAACACACACAAAAAGCAACACAATGTGATGTTGTGCTAGTTCTGAAATTCAATTGGGTTGGGAACTAAAACTTGCTTTCAGTTACAACTGAGTTATGTTCTGCTTGTTGGTTCATAAATGCAACAACAAAAGCTACATATCTGCAAGGAAACACGTAACTATCTATGAAGTCTACATAACTACGTCAAGAATCAACACTACACCTTTGTGCCACAAGCTAGCATGCATGGCTAGTCAACTTAAGTGTAAATGTTTACTCACTCACTCTCACTCATTTGATCAACTGCTTAATTTTTCTAGGGTCACGGGGACACATCTCAGCCTACACTGGGTGAAACACACTCACACTCACACCTAGGGGCAATCTCAAACAGCCAATTAGCTTAATATGCATGCCTTTGGACTGTGAGAAGAAACCAGCGTAACCAGAGGAAACCCACTGCTGTGATGCAGATGTTCCAACCACTGTGCCTCCAAGTGAATGTTCAGTTAAGAAGTTATACTATAACCACCCAGTATAGCAACATCTGTGGATCCTCTCTGATCACACCAACCAGGCAGAGTGTGTAAGAGGACCTGTGTTGGTGCGTGTTTAGAAACTTACCTCTGTGTGAACATACACCACACAGACGACACACTAGACTGAAGGATAAGGTCACGCTGAGACGGATGGAAACAAACTCTGAAGATCATCGTGTTACTGACTCAGATGTAATACTGGCGCCAGATCACAATCAGTTATATATTACTGAGTGCATCAGTTCAACAGAATATAACGAGTGTGATTTAATCACCTGCATGTTTCTGCTTCACTGGCATTAATAAGACACTGTGACTTGCAGTCTTTGAGCAGTGAGCACTTTAATTTAAGCTATGGTCTTATTTCTGTTCACGTCGACCCAAGTGTACCCCTTAAGGCATATTTTAAAACTGGACACTGTCCAGAAGGGTCCTGACACCCTGACCAACACTGTTGTGTCAGCACTGGGATTTGATCTGACTGCGTATTTTTTTACTGCCGGATCAAATTCCAAACAGCACCCATAAGGCCACTGGGCTCTCCGGGTGTTTTTCCAAAGGCACGTGTGTATGTGTGTGAGTGTACTCCACTCACCCCACTGGACTTCTCCAGCAGGAAGTTGAAGGTGTCCTGAATGACATGGGATGCCTCCAGCTCAGCCTGGCAGAGTGAAACCAGATAGCCTTTCATGTGGTCATACACGCTGCCATCCAGGACCTGGGGTAAGAACAAAACAACATATGTGAACCACTAAACTAAGCATTTTATAGAATTTAACTACCAAAATATTCTGAAAGAGTTATTCGTAGAGTGTCTGCTGTAAAATATTTATTTATCTATTCAGGACAATCGGATTGTGAATCTTGGAATAATGCATTTTTCACTCTCACTCACTCACTCATTCGCTAAACCACTTAATCCTATCAGGGTCGCGGGGAGGCTGGAGCCTATCTCAGCCGACACTGGGTGAAGGCATTGTACATCCTGAACAGCTCACCAGACCATCACAGGGTCAACACACATTCATACTTACATCCATGGACAATTTTGAACAGCCAGTTAGGCTAATGTGCATGTCTTCTGAACTTTCAAAGAAAACCAAACTACCCAAAGGAAACCCACGCAAGCACTGGGAGAACATGTAAACTCCAGGCCCAGGACTGGAACCCAGGAACTTCTTGATGTGAGGGAGGAACTGTAACCGCTACGCCACCTGTGTAATTTTTCAGTGAAGTCTTTCCACTGGTGTCTTATTTCTACTGGTATTCTGCCCATTAGTATTCCATGTGCTGGCCAGGTGCTCTATTCGATGTGCTTCTACTTCCTGAACTGACCTGAGGTTAAAAACAGAAGGAGAAATGAAGTGTCACCTTGATGCAACTTATCAGATCTGTCTCGTAGTAACGGCCCTGGTGGGTATTCGCTGCCGCCAGAGTAAGCAGATATTCGTTCCTGGCGAGGGTGGCTTTGGAGTTACACTCGTTTCTCTTGGCTTTCAACTGGAAAAGAACAAAATGGGTATACTCGAGAGTTTAGGCAAACGAATACTATGGATGGTGAATGGTGCATCAGTTGAAACACGGATTTGAAGAATAAACTCAAAATCTTGTTACTCACCTTCACGCTTGCTCTTTTTAAACTGGATCTGGACTGAAACAGACTGAGTTTAGACCTATTGGATGTGTAAAGATGGACAGAAAAGGAGAGAAAAGGTATATTTAGACTGGAAGCATGGATCGCATAAACAATGGCAGATCTGTCTTTCATCATGACTCCAGAATGTACACGCAAAAAAAGCACTGCTTCCTCCTCAGGTGTGACTTCCTCTGTTTTCTTGACAGAACAATGAAAGTCCACTCTCAACCTCCCTCTTTCCCTCAGTGTGTGGAAATGTTTGTGTGTGGAAATGTTTGTGTGCTGGAGACGGTGACACTTTTACGCCCCCTCACAAATTCTACACCCTCTCATGGATTCTACACTTATGTTTGAAATCCCCTGATTTCAGGTAGACTGCGATATTACTCGTCCCATTGCCAAAAGGAAATTTACTTAGACAGCACTTCCTTACTTGCACACAAGTGATACAGTCTGGGTGTTTTGAAATTTGAAACAAGAGCAAACGTCATATTTGGGAATCTGAGCTACTGTGCGAGAGAATGCGTTCTGAAGCTTTGCAGTGTGTTTTGACTCCACTGAGAAGAACACATTACAAAACAGAAACAGTCAGCAACTACTGTATTAATTACTTTTACCGTTTTAGTGAACACATCACCAGCAGACGCAAAAATCAGCAATATAAAGATTCAGGCACTGTCTAAAGGCTGAGCTCCGAAAATTTTTTACTTCTCCTGATAAAAGGTTTCGATTTGAATTTGTTTTGATGACGCCATTGATGACGTAATGCCATGTAACCATCACGTGAGGACCGCCTCCTCCCTAAACTTTTGATATTGTCTGAAAGTGGTACGCTATTGAGAAAAGATTTCTTTAATGGAAACCTAATATCGGGGCAGTGGTGGACCGATGGTAGGGTGCTGGCCTCCAATGGTCGGAGGTTCAAGCCCCACTATTACCAAATTGTCACTGCTGGCCCCCCCAGTGCAGCTAACTGGTTATCAAAGGCAAGCCATGTCTCTCAGTGTCTGTGGTGAGAGGCGTGTAAAAGAACCATTGCTGTTGTTCGTAAAGAGTAGGCCATTGGATTGCCGTCAGCGTGGTTCTGCCCTGTGATGGCCTGGCGAGCTGTCCAGGGTGTACTCTGCCCTCGCCAGTCTCCCCAGTTAGGATTAAGCAGTTCAGAAAATGAATGAATGAAACCCAATATCACCACAGGATAGCGAGATGCCATTCCGCTGGATAGGTTCACTTCCATAAGCACATGATACGTGCCAAAAAGGGCATGTGTGTTCTCAATGTGATTGGCTTAAAAGCCTTTCTATAGTAATACTGTATATTCCAGGAGATTATCACATATGTTTCATAGCAGAGCATAAATATTGCCACTCTAATTGAAGATTAAACCTATACATCCATTATACCCACTACTATAAACACTTTCTGACATAACCAGCGACAGGGTTGGCTGAGATAGGCTCTAGCCTCACTGTGACTGTAATATGATCAAGTGATTCATCAGCAAAGGAGTGAATGAATGTCTGGTTCGAAGCAAGCAGGAAGGCAGGCTGAGGCCTTTAGAAGACAGCAATGATCAAGAAAACATACTTAGCCTCCATATCTGCTTTCTCCCTCACGGCCTGGGCCATCTGTTCTGTCTCCTGGTACTTCTTTCTGGACTTGGTCAGGTCCTTCACTGTGTCCTGCAGCTCAGCCTGGATCCGTGTTAGCTGCTCAATACACTAAGGCACAAACACATAGTTTAAATAATTGAGTGTAAAATGCAGACTAAAGACGAGACGTGGCATGTGATACTGTATTAGTTTATAGTTCAATAATGACAGCAAGCGACTTCATTATAGTAGCTTTCCTGTCCCTGAGTGTGATCGTAAAACTGTGTACCTTTTTTAGCTGCTGTTCTTTGTGCGCACGGAAAGTCTTGATAGGCTCTGAAACCTGGCTTCTGTAGCTTTCACAACCACTGAGCCGAGATTGAGTCACTTTCACGACACCTTCCAGATACGCCCTCCATACCATGCAAACGTTCCTGCATACAAACACACGTGCATTCTCCACCTGGTCAAACATGTTCGGTCAGAGGAAACGTTACAGCAATATAATGATAAGATATAAGGCAACTGTCAATCATTTAGGTTTACCGTATGCACAAAGATGTGGACGCTAAATATTGAATGTGATGACCATGCATTAGTACACGTTAATTTACCTGTAGTCTTTCTGCTCTTCTGACTGGACTCCAGGCCATTCCCTCTTTAGGTACTGTGAGGCCAACTTCTGCAGTGCCTTGGGGGGGGAAGGGGGGGGGGGGGGGGGAAAAAAGAAAAAGGGAAAAAAAGAAAAAAGAAAAAGAAAAACAAAAAAAAAAAAAACGAACTTTAGGAGAAATGAAATCGAGGAGAAACAAAACAAGACAAACACTACACTACACCTCACATACACTACACTACACCTCATATACACTACACCTTACATACACTACACTACACCTCATATACACTACACTACACCTCATATACACTACACCATACATACACTACACTACACCTCACATACACTACACTACACTACACCTCATATACACTATACCTTACATACACTTCACTACACCTCATATACACTACACCTTACATACACTACACTACACCTTATATACACTACACTACACCTCATATACAC
>JBCNYH010000008.1:18510441-18523251 GCA_039654325.1 Tandanus tandanus | reverse complement strand
CCCCCCCCCCCCCCCCCCCCCCCTCCCCCCCCCCCCCCCCCCTACACCAACACAAGAAAATTAATAACATTTGGTTATAATTTTCTAGCAGAAACGATACTGCGTCATACCATAATGCTGGAGGCTGGAGCCTATCTCACCTGACAGTGGGCAAAGACAAGGTACACCCTGAACAGCTCGCCAGCATACACACAACCATTCATTCTCATACCTAGGGGCAATTCGGTACAGCCAATTAGCCTAATGTGCATGTCTTTGGACTGTAGGGGGGAAACCGAAGAACCCGGAGGAAACCCATGTAGGCACAGGAAGAACATGCAAACTCCACACAGAAACGGCTTGCCGAGCCCGGGACTCGAAATGAGGACCTTCGTGCTGTGAGGTGGACATGCTAACCACTACACCACCACACGGCATTACCATAATACAAAACTGAAAATAAAATTTGTTAAAATAAAAAGACTTCTGATGTAAATCCACTAAGCGACCGTAGCACATAAGCAACGATTATGACCACCTCTCGACCACATACTATAGTACATTAAAAACCCTGGAACAGAAAATGCAACAGGGCAGCAGGGCAAATGGCGAGATGGTAATAAAAATAACATTTGGGAATGATGTGAATGCAATAATGTTTCAGATTTATTCTCTGCGGTTGGTGAACCGAGTGGAGGCACGAGTCACTGAGGGCATTCAGTACATGCGTGCAGAAATAAGGTACCCTTGAGATTCTGAGACAGAGCTTTTGCTTTGTTAAAGCACTTACAATTGTTTTGGCAATGCATACAAGGCAATGCATTTATATACATTTATATACAGTGGGTATTTAAAATATATAGAATTAAGTTACTGTGTAAATGTAACTCATGAACATAACTCTGTCTCGCAAACATGGAAGCCCAAAGACAAGACTCAGAACACTAAAGCTGCAGTGGAATGGAATTCACTATAAATTATACAGCTTATAGTTATGACTGCTTTAAAACCCTATTCATCCCCAAATGGTGAGCCAATCATATTGCGCAATTCCAGTGTTGTATACACTAATCAATGTCATTCACTTTACCTTCCTACCTAGTGATCATTCACATTTACAATATTTGGTAGATGCCCTTATCCAGACTGGCTTGTATTTTTAATCTAATTTATACAACTGAGCAGAGGAGCATTAAGGGCCTTGTTCAAGGACCCAACATTGGCAGATTGATGGCAGGGTTGATTCATCTCCAGGTCTTGTAGGGTATTCCTGGTATGCAGGGGTAAATACTTAGCAAAGTGGTCCAAGTTGGTACAACCAGTAAACTAGTAAGAAAGTTATGCGTTCCCATGGCTCACTGATTAAGCTGATTGGCTGTTCCAAATTGACCCTAGGTGTGAGTGTGTGTGCGTTGGCCCTGAGATGGTCTGGCGAGCTGTTCATTGTGTATCTTGCCTCCGCCCAGTGTCGGCTGACTAGCGAAGGCTAGTATGTCTAATTCCACAGAAAAGCTACTGTAGCACATACTGTTGAAACTGTTAATGCTGGCTATAATAGAAATGTCCAGAACACACAGTGCATTGCAGCTTGTTATATGTGCGGCTGCCTGGGTGGTGTTAATGTTATGGCTAATTGATGCATTTGTGATCGTTACTCACTCATCTCATTCATTTGTCGAACCGCTTACACCTATTAGGGTCGCGGGAAGGATTGAGCCTATCTCAGCCAACACTGGGCGAAGGCAGGACACACAATGAACAGCTCACCAGACCATCACAGGGCCAACACACACACACACACACACACTCACACCTAGGGTCAATTTGTTATAGCCAATCAGATTAATGTGCATGTCTTTGGACTGTGAGAGAAAACCAGAGTACCCCGAAACAACCCATGCAAGCATGGGGAGAACATTCAAACTCCACATAGAAACGCCCCAGGCCGGGTTTCAAACCCAGGACCTTCTTGCTATAAGGTGGATATTTCTATAATAAATTATAAATCCTGTATTACGGGTTGTGGGTGCTATATTTTATATGGATGATCATATCAGATTTAGACCAGACAAACAGACCACTAGGTTAAATGAAGACTCCACACAGAACGCACTGCTGGACCAAAGTGAAGAAGCCTTGTGCTTCCACCGTGCTCCACAACAGAGGAGACGCATTCCGTTCCTGAATACCACAGAATAAAGAGAATGGCGTGCCCTGATCAGCTTCCAGGCCCTGATTGAGCTCCTGAGTCCATGCCAATGCCGGACACCACAATCTGGCTTTGTGAGAGCGTGCCAGCCCACCGGCCTCGCCTCAATAGGCTTTAGCAGGAGAGAGGATGAAGATGAGAGAGGCTCCTCTACTCACGGGCCATTCAGGACATCCAGGTGGTGCATCTGGAGGAGCCTCATTCAAACACACAGACACTGGAGTCTCTTGTGTGCTTCTGAGTTGGAAGTACCCTACACCTGGATGCTGAAGCCGAAAATTCATGGGACATGGGACACGTGCATTAATCATCCCAGACTTTTATTAGCAATGTTTACAATGGCTAGAGTAGATATCCAAGTAAAAACTATTAGGCTAATATCAGTGGAAAATGCTGGAGGAGGTGAAGGAATCTGATATAACTGATACGAATGCCTCCGAAAGGTACTACGTCATGCAATTTCTTGTTTTACATAATACGTCAAAGCTAAGTTATTAGTACTGAAACAATTTATCTCAGGACGCGTGATGTGTTCATTAATAAGCAGGGAAACAATGATAATAATCTCCGGTGGTACTGGGAACAGTATTCCAGAGTAGAGCTACACCATGTTCCACATTTATCTGTGTGTTGCTCGGAGGACAGATGGAGACAATAAAACAATTCACTGCTTGTCATGGTTCAAAGTGCAAGGCGAAGCCAAAAACAAATGAGCCTGGAACAGGAAATGCATGTATTATACACATGAGGTGACTTTTTTCCTGGAAATGCAAAAGAAGTGTCATTTTTTAACGTCACTCAATCAACGAAAGCAAGCAGTTAGCAAGTGCACCTCACAGCAAGAAGGTCCTGGGTTCGAGCCCCGGGCTCAGCAAGGGTGTTTCTGGCTGTGGCGGCTGAGTGGTTTAGGCTGTGGGTTACTGATCAGAAGGTCGGGGGTTCAATCCCCAGTGCCACCATGCTGCCACTGTTGGGCACTCAATTGCTCAGTTGTATAAAAAAAGATAAATGTTAGTCAATCTAGATAAGAAAGTCTGCCAAATGCCATAAATGTTTCTGTGTGGAGTTTGCATGTTCTCCCCCTGCTTGTTTGGGTTTCCTCCCACAGTCCAAAGACATGCACATTAGGCTAATCGGCTATTCCAAACTGCCCTCACGTGTGAGTGTGAATGGTTGTGTATGCATGGGCCCTGTGATGGTCTGGCGAGCTGTTCAGGGTGTTCCCTGGCTGAGATAGACGGCCTCCCCATAACCCTAGTAGGAGTAAACTGTTCGACAAATGGGTTAGGAAAGCAAATCAAGAGCTTCTTCCGACATCGACATAACGATGACGATATCAGTTGGTGGAAAAACCAACCCATACCCCATGTTCTTCTGGCTCTGGTAGGGGTTGGTTCTTGTTTTTGAGTAAGCAGTGGAAAAACACCAAGTGCTTGCAGGAATAAAGTAAAAAATAGGCCTTCTTCATCTTCCAAATAGGGCTTCATCATTCAATAGTGCTACATCAGATCATTAGGTCTTTCTCACACTAAGAACATTTGCACAATAAAGCAAAAGAACAAGAAACAATAACACGTGTGTGTGTGTGTGTGTGTGTGTGTGAATATACTGGAGCAATCAATCAGCAAATCATGACAGCTAAATGTGAAACAAACTCCGGAACAAAATTCCTGCCAGTGACGAGCTTTCGAACACTTAATGGGCTTAATATGTCTATTATTTATTTATATTTTTATTTTTGTACTCCTTGAGCCCACTCTTTCCTTCATTCTTGCCTTTTCCTTCATGTTCACGAAGCTCCGCCCCAAGACCTATGGTGGGCCATAAAGTTTTTATAAAATGACTGACAGGAGGCACACCCAGACACTAGGGTTGGGTACTGAAACCCAGTGCTAAAATAGCACCAATTCCTCGACAATCGGTATCTGAATCGGAATGCAGATTTCATTACCTTAATGTCACTTAAATCGGTTAATTGAAATATCTGCCCCCTGCTGCTCGTTACAGACATTACAGGCAATATAAGCAGCACAGCACCTCGCGAGTCATCGCTAATTAACCTTACACTTGCTCTGATAGCATCAGACACCAATGATAGCTAGTAGCTATCTTAAACACGGATGAAATGCCTAAAGCCAAAAATCCACAAAGTGTGGCTATATTTCAGTCGAAACGTTATTTAGAGTTAAAGTATATTAGGTAGGGTTGGTTTTATTTATTATGCAAATTTATCATGTAAGTGTTCAGCATTTACTGGTTAGCACGTCTGCCTCACAGCGAGAAGGTCCTGGGCAAAGGAGAAGGAAACAAGGGCGTTTCTGTGTGGAGTGTGCATGTTCTCCTTGTGCCTGTATGGGTTTCCTCTGGGTACTCCGGTTTTCTCCTCCAATCTAAAGACATGCACTTTAGGCTAATTCGCTGTTCCAAATTGCCCCTAGGTGTGATTGTGAGCCTGAATAATTGTGCACGTGTTAGCCCTGCGATGTTATAGTAAGCTGTTCAGGGTGTACCCCGCCTTCACCCAGTGTGGGCTGAGATAGGCTCCAGCCTCCCTGCGACCCTAATAGGATTAAGTAGTCCAGCAAATGAGTGAGTGAGTGACTTGAATTTATATATATTTATATACAATGTTTAAATTAAATGTTCATATACTGATCGAGTTGAAGGTAAAATGGCACTTTTCCCGAACCGCTTAATCCTACTTTAGGATCATGGGGAGGCTGGATCCTATCTCAGCCGACACCGGGCAAAGGTGAGATACACCCTGAACAGCTTGACAGACCAATGCAAGGCAACACATATACAAACATTCACTCACATCCACACCTAGGAGCAATTTGGAACAGTCAATTAGCCTAATGTGCATGTTTTTGAACTCTGGGAGGAAACCAGAGTACCCAGAGGAAACTCACGCAGACACAGGGAGAATATGCAAAATCCACACAGAAATGCCCTCGTTAAGCCCAGCACTCGAACCCAGGACCTTCTTGCTGTGAGGCAGACAAAAATCGGAGGACCCATGCGTGCAATCTCCAAATAGAAACAGCCTCACCGAGCCCAAGACGCAAACCCAGGACCTTCTTGCTGTGAGGTAGACGTGCTAACCACTATACCACCATGCCGCCCAGAGGTAAAATCTGCATCAGGAACAAAAAATGTTGTTGACTATTACTTTGTGCCCCCACTTATATGTATATATATTGTTTTGGGCACTGTTTAGGCACAATTTTAAAAGTATGGCACGGGTAAAAAAAAAAAAAAAACTAAATGAAACCAAACCCTACCAAAAACAAACAAAAAAAAGCATTCAAAGCAGGGGTCAATTTTCCCAAGCAGTTTTCTATAAACTCTGCCTGGAGAAAGTTGATGTTACGTTTACGTTTTATAGTGAATATTTAATATTGGAAAATGTTACCATCGTGATGAATTTTTAAGCATCTCTCTCTCCATTCAGTGTGAATTCTTTTTTCACACAGAGAGTATATGATATAGATATTTTGCCATATTGCCCACCCATCCTTCTCTTATTTTTATTACTACTCTTATATAAAATATTTCATGCGTGAGACTCTGAAGCATGCAGCGTCGTTATAATTATTAAACCCACATGTTTAAATCTGCATTACATTTCGAACTAAAACCGATGTCTGTAACACAATCACACACTGCATGCTTGCTACAAAAAAATTCCAACAAAATTCTTTCTAACCCTACCCAAGGTCTGCTTTTCCTTCCTTTTAATCTATCACCCTCATTCCATTAACACTGTGTAACGCTCGCTCAGCGTTTTAAACAGGATGAAACCGTCCCACCATCACCCCACTGTTTCCTATGAGGTTAAAAACAACAGTTTTCCTACAACCAAGCTTTTTAATCCAAATGTTGTTTAGATGGGTTGGTGTGTCACAAATATGCATTATTGACATTTATTTTGTATTTTGTATTGAACAGGACCTCATGCTAGCTTTTTTTGTGTAAGGTATTTTTTCCATGCAGGAACCCTTGTACTGAATTCAGTTGGGTCTGTTGGATAAATAAGATAGACATGACTATTCATTCATTTTCTAAACCGCTTAATCCTAATTAGGGTCGGGGCTCTGGGCGAGGGTGGGGTACACCATGAACAGCTCGCCAGGCCATCGCAGGGCCAACACACATACAAACATTCACACACACACAAACCAATTAGCCTACTGTGCATACTGTACTGTGCATGTTACTGTTTATGTCTTTCGACTGTAGGAGGAAACCGGAGTACCCGGAGGAAACCCACGCAAGCACGCGGAGAACATGCAAACTCCACACAGAAACAATCAAGCCCGGGAATCGAATCCAGGGCTTCTTGTTGTGAGGTGGACGTGCTAACCACAGCGCCACCGTGAGTATAATCAGGATGCATGCTTTTCTCTGGTAATGAGACTAGCGTATGATTTTTAGACCCAACACAAATGCTTACTTATACCATGTTGCATTGTTCATGATAGCAAACATGCATGATACTCCTTCTCCACATCTGGATGGATTTCTGGTCTGGTAAGCTTGAGAAATATTCTGATTTCATTAACGTGGCCCATCATCTGATTTATGATCTTTATCTAAGCTGCGTGCCTACCCAGGAGCACAACATGACTGGACTGTATTTACGAGCTGAATATCACGGTATATTATATTAGCAGTTACAGTATTATCTAGGGTGACATAATAGCGTACTGGTTAGCATGTCTGCCTCACAGCAAGAAGGTCCTGGAGTTTGAATGTTCTCCCCGTGCTTGCTGGGTTTCCTCCAGGTACTCCAGTTTCCTCCCACAATCCAAAGTCATGCACATTAGGCTAATTGGCTGTTCCAAATTACCCCTAGGTGTGAATCGTGTGAGTGTGAATGCTTGTGTGTGTATGAGTGTGTTGGCCATGCAATGATCTGGCGAGCTGTTCAGGGTGTATCCTGCCTTCGCCCAGTGACGGCTGAGATAGGCGCCAGCCTCCCCGTCATCCTGGTAGGATTGATCGGTTTGTAAAGTGAGTGGAGCTGAGCCTTGCATGCACTGTGCAGTCACAGATGTACATTCCTCTGAGATAACACCCCGGGACAAAGCCGATGCCGAAAAGGCAAGGAGAGGTGAGGGGAGGGGAGGTGAGGGGAGGGGGAGGAACAGTAAGACAATCCAACTTCAAACCCTGAACTTCTTGTTAGTAACCATTCACAGCTGACAGTGGTCCCAGCTAAACCCGACATGAAGTGGTAACATTAACCAAAAGCCAAATATTTTCCATTCCATACTATCCGGTTAAATATGCATGTATCATGTACAATGAGGAGCTGTAACATGATGTTATAGCTGACGCGGCGGTTCCTGTGACCCCCGTTCTGAACTCAATCCCCTTACAGCATGATGCTGAAATGCATGTGGTAGCCAGATCGCTTCGAGAATGAATGGAAATGAGAACATTTGGTTTGTAACAGAGTTATAGCGAAGACTGAGCAGACGCTGCTCTGGTATTCGGAGACAAAAGCACGCATGAACGCACCATTTGACCCTTTGGAAAAGCACTTTTTTATGGTTAATGATCAGCGATCAGGCAGCATATGCAGAATTCCCAGAATGAAAATGAAACACACCTTGTTGATTTTATAGATCAGTTCTAGACTCGTTGTGTAGATTTTTAAGACCTACCTGTGCATAGTCTTTCTCTATAACGGCTTTCTTCTGGCTGTACGTCCTGCACACAGAGACACACACACACACAGAAAATATTAGAGTTAAATCTCCACACAGTTCCAACATTACTCTCTTGCCTTAAGAGGACATGATGTAATGTTATGTCACAGCACAGACCTCCATGATGAAGTGGATTATTATTCTGCTGATCTGAGTTTACTGTAATGAACGGGGTAATGTCACACATAATAGTGTGTTGAGTGCTCGCTGTGAGTTTGTCTTACTGACAGCAACCACACATACAGACACACACACACACACACACACACACACACACACACACACAGAAAACAGCCCAAGGTGTTTTTAAACTGCAGAGCACTGACTAGGCTTGTCTGAGTCAGCAACACTGCGCACGACTGTTTCTCAACCGTAATAAACGTACGGTACAAAAAGTGTAATATCACACTGTGCAACATGTAGTTTTTACTACATATAGTTAAAGGTCTGTGGAAAAAATAAAGACGCCCCAGGGTCAGGTCTGGGGAAAAAAAGGAAGGCAAGGAAAGGGCACACATAGCTATTAACCTCTCATCCAGACATTTTAATAATTGTTTTTTTTCTTGTTTTAAAAGCAACCAGTCTAACAAATTAAAAAAACACCTCTTCTGTACAGTGTAATACCACGGTAATAAAGCCAACCCAGTAAACAAACAAGAGAAATCAGAGCGCAAACCTACGCCAAGCCCCAAAATGAACAAAGTACACAGCACCCCCTGCTGTATCGGCAGTAATATGACACTTCCAAAAAAGATCTCACAATGATAAAGAATCCTCTAAAAAATAATTCACGGGCACCCGAGTGGCACATCGACACAGTGACTGTCATCCCAGAGATCGCAAGTTGTGGCGGTCTTGTGATAGGGAAAGAAATACTTGACGAGTGGGAATTGGAGACGACTATAAGTTAGGGGAGAAAACAGGGGGGGTGGCGAGGTTAATAATAAAATAAAATCAAATAATAAATAATTCACAGCAAGAAGGTCCTGGGTTCAATTCCTGGGCTCGGCGAGGGACTTTCTGTGTAGAACCTGCTTGTTCTCCACGTGCCTATGTGGGTTTCCTCCTGGTACTCTGGTTTCCTCCCACAGTCCAAAGACATGTAGTTTAAGCTAACTGGCTGTTCCAAATTGCCCTTAGGTGTGAGTGTGGGTGCAAACGGTTGTGTGTGTTGCCCTGCAATGGACTGGTGAGCTGTTTAGGGTGTACCCCGCCTTCGCCCATCAAAGTTCAGCAAATGAGTGAGCGAGAAAAAAAAGAGTATATAAGAAATTTGTTGTAGTGTGAATGCTCCTGTATTATTTTTAACCTTTGACCCCCTGTGTCAGAATATTTGTTGGTGGGAGAGTTTTATTTAACTTACTTGGCCAGGGCTCACTTATAGAAACATGGGGATGACATTTAGGACGATAAACTGAACTGATGCTTGTATTAATTTGTATTCATGAGACGTTTTACACTGAGCTGCTTAGAGTTAAGTGTCTTGCTCGGTCAGAGGCCCAGCTGTAGCTCTCTGGTCTACTCTGAGAATTGAACCTTACACAGTCCTACCCACTGAGGCGAGCGCGCCACTGTGCAGCCTTTTCTTTTTTATCATACATCACAAGCACACCAGAAATCCTCGATGACAGCGCGTTTCGCCGTGGCCTCACCTCAGGTCTTCCAGAAGGTCACAGTCAGTCTGATGTTTCACGTTAAGCTTGTTCAGCTGCTCGGCATGAGCGTGCTTCAGTTCCTGACTCACTTTCACCTGCGGGACACGGGTTAGACCGTATAGACGGAATTAGTCTCAGATTTATTATACATGCTCACATATGAAGAGGATATAGAGTCATAATTTATCCATACTACTAACATGACACTGTATGAAAACACAGGGTTAAAATAATTACAAAGATGAAGTTTCTTGGGCACTGGAAGATTCTGAAGGCATGTTTGTTAACATTTGCTGTGTCAAACCATCCTGCGGTATTAGACACACCTTGACTTAAAATTGTATCATACTGTCTATCATATTATGTCAGCTCTCTTTTATTTTAACAGCAGGAGCACCGAGTACGGGGCAGTCTTAGCAAAATGCATTTAATGTTTTCTTTTACTTTATTACCTTGCGTCTGCCTGACCTTGACGTTTCAGTGCATATCATACTGACCACAATGTTGCCTTATTATTATTATTGTTGTTGTTGTTATTATTATTATTTTATTGCAGATGTATATGCTTTAATTATATACATTTTTGTTGTTAGTGTTCTTAGCACTTTCTTGCCTCTTACATGACACAACAGCATTCAATTACATCAGATTTTCATGCAAATTCTTATTTTACATTGCAACAAGCATCTCTCAAGATCTTGGTGAATCAAAAAAAAACAACAACAATGCATTAGTTCTTAGATTAAATTTGAATTTAATAGGGGAAAAAATTATTTTATAGCAGTGGTATATTAGGTCTGATTATCAGTGTTTTATCACAGATAATGATAACGCATTCTTACCAGAAGTCATAAAGAGGTCATGTATTGCACGTGTAAGGTAAGTCTGTTGGGCTTTTTACACCCGCCATCAGACCAGAGCTTATCCCCGGTTTCCGTAGCATGAAGCAACTAGTAGTTTGACTCCTCCTGGATGGGATGCTAGTCCATCACAGGTTACCTTCCCAGTATTATTTTTTTACTGGTACCCATTAATACTGCTGGGTAGACAGAGGCACACTTGTGGTTAAGACCTTGCCCAGGGGTCTTGGCACAGTGGGGATCTAACTGTGATTCAAACCCACAACCTCCCGATCATGAGGCCAGCACCCTAACCACTACACCACCAGCACCATTTGTACGTGTATGTCAAGGTATTAATATTGGAGTTAAAAAAAGGGGGCTAATGACATATTGATAGATCAAATATTTTTATTATTAATATTATTATTAGAGTTTTAAATATTCTCTAATAACTCAAATTACTCACCTTTGCCCCTTACAGCTGCTTACATATTCTCTGAGCAAAGGATATTAAAGATTCATTACATGAACATATATATTTTATTATATTATATTATGCGTCTCAGTGTTTGTGTTCATGTAAAAGGAAGCAAATATATATATATATATATTAGTATTATTATTTTGTATACAGGCCTCATAGGAAGTTTATATGCTGCAAAATACAATATTTACATTTATATCCATTAAACTGAAGAATGACACTTTGGTTAAGAAAAGGATTTTAAGCATTTTAATTGAATATTTTGCTGGTTTAGACTTTTAATTCTTGGCTGTGTGGGGAAAAAAATGTAGCAGCATGTAACATTAGCTCCTCAGAAAACTTCCCTTCAATAGATACACCGCTGTTCGAGGTAACTTTGTTGCCTTAAAAACAGATTTGGGACCAAAACAGGCGCAAAAAACACAAAAGAAATCAAACTTTCCTTCTTTTTTAAATGTATATATAAAATTTCTATGAAAGGAACACGTACCTTTCTTGGCGGGGGCTGCATGTTTACAAAAGTCCCGAGGAAAGTGAGAGAAGAAAATTCAGCCGCCAAGCCTCATACATCTGCTCCACAGAGAGGAAACCCTGTCTTCACTGAAATAACGGGACAAACTGAGCTCTGTAACCCGAACCTGTTGAGCTACATGAACTTAAACAGCCATAACATGCTCCCAAATCTTTACCCCGTCGGTAAAAGAAGCCCCGCAGTGAGAGGGCCGAGTTTGTAATTGGAAATGGAGCGGAGTTTCCGGCCGAGCTTGGAGCGAGGACAGGGGAGGGGGCGGTTGCAAAAACTCCATGGCGACACGTCGGAGGAATCGCACGAGACAGTTATACAGGATAACTCCCAAACAACGACTCCCTATAGGACAGTAGTTCCCTCCGTAAGGTTCTTCATCGTTCTTACTCACCCTACAGAGTGCACTCGTGTAGCGGGTAAGGACGGTATTTTGGATTCGCCCTTTGTTGTAAAACGCTGGGAAATGTCGTCCTCAAGTGGTGGCTGTTGGGTTAACGAGGACAAGGAATCGTTAATAAACTAGAAATTGCACATTATTGCAATGATTATTACCAAATGTCTCTTCTTTTGTTCAGCAAAACTAATTTTTACAGCAATTACAGTTTACCATCCAAACATTTCAGTTTAACATCCAAACATTTCAGTTTACCATCCAAACATTTCACTTTAACATCCAAACATTTCACTTTAACATCCAAACATTTCACTTTAACATCCAAACATTTCACTTCACCATCCAGACATTTCAGTTTAACATCCAGACATTTCACTTTACCATCCAGACATTTCAGTTTAACATCCAGACATTTCACTTTACCATCCAAACATTTCACTTTACCATCCAAACATTTCACTTTACCATCCAAACATTTCACTTTACCATCCAAACATTTCAGTTTAACATCCAAACATTTCAGTTTAACATAAAAACATTTCACTTCACCATCCAAACATTTCAGTTTAACATCCAAACATTTCAGTTTACCATCCAAACATTTCACTTTAACATCCAAACATTTCACTTTACCATCCAAACATTTCAGTTTAACATCCAAACATTTCACTTCACCATCCAAACATTTCACTTCACCATCCAAACATTTCACTTCACCATCCAAACATTTCACTTTACCATCCAAACATTTCAGTTTAACATCCAAACATTTCAGTTTAACATCCAAACATTTCACTTCACCATCCAAACATTTCAGTTTACCATCCAAACATTTCAGTTTAACATCCAGACATTTCAGTTTACCATCCAGACATTTCAGTTTACCATCCAAACATTTCACTTCACCATCCAAACATTTCACTTTAACATCCAAACATTTCAGTTTAACATCCAAACATTTCAGTTTAACATCCAAACATTTCACTTCACCATCCAAACATTTC
>JBCNYH010000008.1:18471257-18506827 GCA_039654325.1 Tandanus tandanus | reverse complement strand
CTTGACGAAAATCAGCAATGGTTCTTTTACATGCCTCTCACCACAGACAGTGAGAGACATGGCCAGCCTTTGATAACACAGTTAGCTGCACTGGGGGGGACAGCAGTGACAACTCGTTGAGAGTGGGGCCTGAACCCCTGACCTTGGGATCAGTAATCCAGCACCCTACCACCGGGCCACCACTGCCCCTATCCACAAGCATGAGATGAATGATTGTTGTAGTATATACTATAAAAAAAACATAAAAAGCAAACTAAATCATGGCTGTACAGTCTATCTTTAACCCTTACAGAGGCAGGTGATATGAGCTGTGCTGTGTTTTAGTATATACTACACAGAGACTTAAAAAAACTGTGCTCTGTAACAGTGTTTTTAAACTCATTCAAAGTTTTAGCATCTACTGCGCAAAAAAAACCTAAAATAAGATTTTGTTGCTTTATTTTTTCATTTCAAAGCATGATGATAACAACGCCCGTTCGAACCGACCCTGAAAAACTGTGAGCGTGTCGATTTGATTCAAGCATTATCCACTTAAGATAGTTATTTTTTATTCCCCAGGTAGCAGACCAATCAGACTGCACCTTTCCCATGTAGTATATACTAATGTTGTCTAATCCCCAGATAATGAACCAATGAGAGTCCGCTGTTCCCTTGTAGTATACTAATGTTTTTTAATCCCCAGATTGACAACCAATCAGTTTTTTGCTGTTCCCATGTAGTATATACTAATGTTTATTACCCCGAGAGTGAACCAATCAGATTGCACCGTTCCCGTGTAGTATATGCTAAATAAAATGAACCCTGAAGTGTTATATGGCATCAAAAGTAAGGGGAGGCTGAAAAATTGTGATATATTTGTTGTAGTCATCATACTGAACACACATTAAGACTTTTCCATAAGTAAATAGAATTAAAACGAGGAATGGAAAGTGATTACACACTCTACAACAGACCTGGGCGTAAAAGTACCTAAGTACTTAAGTCTTTGAGAAAATACATGTATTTGAAAATACATTCTAGTGCTCAAATACTCAAAATACTTATACTCTGTATAATATTCGGATATGTACATCGCAAATACAGTATTCTCGCTTCTCAGGATTCACAGGTCTGTTCCTAGCGGCCATGCTTGCGTTTTCGCGACAGGAGAAATGTGTGTAAAAATTGTGTAAAATGTTCTACGGGTTCGACTACTGTATCGGTCACAAATGATGAACCAGTGCATAGCTTCAAATGTTTAGCTGCATGTATGTGATTTCACTGTTGTTATTATTTAAATTTTGTTCCATATTTGCATGGGGTGTCATGTTTCCGGCAGGACAGCATTAAGATGAAGTACTACAATGAAACCGGAATGAAGAATGAATATGGTGAGCCATCGGAAAAACTTGGAATTGAACTGCTTGGAATTAAGCTTGGAATAAAAAACTTGGAATTAAACAACTTTTTAGAGAGATTTTTTCAGCAATGGACCAAAGACACCTCACGTTTGTTGTGAAAAGCATACTCACATTGACTATATCTGTAGGCGGTTCTTGGTGTACAGAATTAACCAAAATAATATATGCGTCTGAGTGGCACAAAAAGAAAACAGTAGCATTCACCTGATAACCTGAAGCTCATGAGTTCAAGCTGCAGGTGGTGCGCAAAGCCAATCTGTGGCAGAGGGCCACAAGAGCTGATTGGCCGAACTCTCAGAAAGAGAGAGATGGTGTACGCTCTATATGGCTAGCTAATCGTACAAAGAAGTGGATAGTGGTTTCTTCTGAGAGTGTTATGCCGCTACTTGCTATCTGATGCGTGGAGATGTGAAATATAATGCATAGCTGATATATTGATAATAAAACACTCAAAATGATCGAAACTCAGATGATTTAAGATGAATAATTACATTTATGCTTTAAGTTTATTGCCGACTAAAGAGTAATGAATAATTCTGTACTTTAGAAATGATTTCCAAACACAAGCTTCAGAGAAACTGTTACCGTGAGATCTTATAACCGAGCAAAAATGACTCATTCCAATTTGCTGTGACGTCAGGACCCCCTTAGTGACTTAAGGAAAGAAACTCTACTTTTAACGACTCAGTGCTTTCAAGGTTTCAAGCCAAACTCGCATGAAGAGTATGCTTCTGCTGTCAAAAAATGTCATTTTGGGTAATTTTATGATGCTTGACTGCAGAAAACCAACAATTACGAGGACACAGAGGATGCTGCAAAACGCAAATCTCACCATAGACACAGACCGACACAGCACAACCCAGGGCGACAACCTCCCTTGGACAAACATATAACTCTAGACTAGCGTGATCATTTCAGATATAGCCTGCAGACTCCATTTTGTTGCCTTTTTTTAATAAAACACAGACTTATTTTTAATAGAGTGGTTAAAATATGGAAGAATACTGCAGTGATAGATAATATTTTGCATGGATCTCTTCAGTGTGTTTTTTTTTTTGTTTGTTTTGTTTTTTTGTCTGGAAGACTAGAGTACCACAACTGAAATGTATAATAAATGCGCTGTTTATTTAAGATTAAGTACTGTACCAACTACAAGCATAGATTATTACTTTTAAAGAGTGCAATATTCCTTACTGAATGTTATATTCGTTCCTTGAGCAACGTAGTCTTTCACTTATACGGACTATTCTTTTACGCCCACGTATGATCACCTAATGCATGATAAAACACAGATTTTAATTCCTGCTTTAGTGCTACCTCGAGACTATGGCCTGCTCCAAATCTAAGAGAACTAGCATGCATGAAAAGAGAGGGGGGCAGAGAGAGAGAGACAACATTAAAAGAAGAAAAAAAAAACTCATATTGTGCTTTACAACTGTTTTTAACACAACCTTTATGACTCTCCGAATTTGTTTCATTTGTCGAACCTTTGTCGCAACTTTAAGGATCACTTTAGATCACTGTACACTTTAAAACTACTTACCCAAAATGCACTATAACATAACATCACTGAATTCATTTAAATTTTAGGATCTGGGCTAAAATTCCACTAGCTAATCAACATGCTAGGTCATTATCTAGCCACCTTTTTAGCATGCTAGTTACATCTACCAAAGGAAATTTCTACCAGAGGTGGAGCTTTGAACAAGGAAGTCAACATTAGATTTTAGAGATGATCTGGACCAAGTTCTGTATCCAGGTATATTTTAAAGGATTCTTTACCGATTTATTTTTATTTTTTGGAAGTGTGCTATTACAGCCGGCCCAGCAGAAGGTGCTGTGCACTTTATTTCTTTTCATCTTGGCAGAGATGCTTGCCCTCTCCTTTTGCTTTTGTTACCTCCGACAAATAGGTAGTTTTTTCTCAAGGCTGGGTTTTAATTTGTCTGATTGTTTTTTTTTTTATTACGCAAAAGGTTATGAACGGATTTTAGTGAATTTTGTTGAAGGGGTGGAGTACGACCCAAACAACACTCCACTAGACTTTGGAAATGATCAGGAGCAAATTTTGAACCAAGGAATTTTTTTAAAGTCCTTAACACTGGGAGAGTGGATGTGTGGTATTGCAGTAAGCCCAGCAGGGAGTGCTGTGTGCTTTCTGTTTATCATTTTAGCTTGGCTGAGGTTTGCACTCTCGGAGTGCTTTTGCTAATTATTGTGTCGATGCAAGAACATTTTTCTCCAACGGTTGTGTCCTTAAGTGCCTTGAGCTGCAAGTAAGCACTGATCTGATTTATTAAAAAGAAAAAACAATTCCATGGGTGTTTTACAAACAGGAGCAAAAAGCAGAGACAGTGTTTTGTTTCCCTCTCAGCTGCCTAGTAATGAGTCCTTGGCGCTACACAGGAGCAAGAAAACTTCTGAACTTTATTGTTAACAACACTCGGAAACAGAGCGTCCCAAGCTGGCGCTTTGATTTGCTCAGATTTTAGCACGGTGGAAGGAATAACAAAAGAAAGCATGCCTGCATCAGTCGATCTGACAATTTAAGCACATACAGAATAACACCAAATCCAAATAAGCCTTTTAAAGCATGACAAGTTTAACAATGTGGCGTGAGAACTAATTGTTGTAAAAGTTCAAATGACTAGGGCCTCAATGCTTACTGTTGGGTTTTCCCCACTTCATTCCACCTCAAGGCTTCCTAGTCCTCCATCAGCATTGCTCCTGTCTCATTGTATCTCTTCTACGATTTCTGCATATGCACACGACTGAGTGCACATTCGATAAGCATGTGCATGTGAAGCCTATTACAGCAGGCCTTTTGTTCATGTTTTACATACTGCATGGATAATATATCAACATTGTTTCAAAGCTTTGTGAGAGGTGGTGGCGCATAACATATAGACATGTCGGGAAAAACTTAACATGAGCACTAAAGTTGAGTAACTGACTAAAATTTCCACTAAAAAAAGCCTTTGCCCTCCTCCTTAAAACATTCAAACTGACTAACCCGTCCAGACATCCACTAAAGTTGATAAGATAACCTCCTGAAGCATCCAGTTCAATAATGAGCCAATGAAAGGTCATGTTAAATCTGGCTAGCTAAACAAAATATCCAATAAAAAACAGACTAACCCTCTTTAAGTGTCAATCAAAATGATTAGCTGGATGATTAGCTGGTTCATTAAACCTGCTAATCCACTTGAAATGTGATTCAAGTGTTGAAATGTCCTTTAAAAGTTGATTAGGTAACAGAAGTGGGCATTAAATTTGGAAAACCCACTTGAAAAGTCTACTTACAATGATTTACCCAAAGAAATGTCCACTTATGCTAGTTAACCCATTTAAATGTCTATTAAACCCAGATACACCACTTGAAATCTTCCCTAAAACGTCTTCAAGCATCTTGTAACACTGGCTAATAGAGCATCTAAATGTTAATAACCACCCTAAACTTGGTGCAACCATTAAATTCCCTTCACATCGAAGTGCCCTGCTTCAATTCACTTCAAAATGTCACCTACTAATGAATAACCCATTAATGTGTCGCTAAAGAAATGGGCTCGTTCACTTGAAGTGTCCATGAAGTCTGATTAATTGATTTAAAAACCTGCTAAAGAAGGCTAACTCACTGTAACGTCCACTACAGTTGGTTAAACCGTTAAAACCTTCTTGAAAAATTGTGCATCTACTAGAATGGCAGTACCATTGACCAGATGAAAACTATGAGTCCCCAAATTCTACGAACTAGCCTAAGTAGGAAGACCCAAGTCATGAGGCGGGAGATGGAGGATGGTAACATTTTCTGAAAAGAAAAGACAGCACTGCCCTTTTAACAAGGACAAAGAAAAAAGGGGTTGGGGCGAGTTGTAAGGGGGGGGGGGTTGGTTGGTTGATGGTTAAAACCCTGAACTCAAACCTAAGCGTTATAGGGAGTAATAAGCAAACGTGTACATTCAGACTGTTAGAGAAAGTACTATTGTAGCACATGACCCCGTGTGAGTAGCAGCAAAATGCTTACTGCTGCTCAGGGTATGTGAAAATTTTCTGTTTTGTGTTCGGTTTTTAACTGCTGGTAGGTGATGGTCAGGGATTTCTAACGTAACACAAAAACTGAACAAATTTCGATCGAGTGAGCAGCTATAACGTAATTGCCAAGAACACATCAAGTGACCGTTGCTCGTTCAGTATTTGTACTCGCAGAAGGACTCTGTGGCCCGGTGCTGGAGGCTGCGTCCACGAAGACTGGAAATGTGAACAATGTGAACTCCAGATCTACAGAAAAACCAACACAAGAGTGAGAGAAAGAGAGAGAGAGAGAGTGAGAGAAAGAAAGAGAAAGAGAGGGAGTGAGAGAGAGTGAGAGCAGGAGAGAGAGACAGAGGGAGAGAAAGCAAGAAAGAGAGAGAGAGAGAGAGAGAGAGAGGGAGGGAGGGAGGGAGAGAGAGAGAGAGAGAGAGAGCGAGAGACAGAGAGCGAGAGAGAGCGAGAGAAAGAGAAAGCACAGGAAGTTAATCACATTCAACAATAAATGCTCAACATCAGCAATGCTCTACTCGAACCTGCCTAAACACCTCTGTATATCCTGGAAACATTTGCTTTATTGAATACATGCCTAGACATGCCAGCAGAAACAAATCAAAGTCCTATAAAATATTTTGCCAAAGTGTTTTAAATGAGGTTGCAGCCAATCCAACACTACCGCTATCGTAAGAACTGAAAGCTATATTTAAAGATTTTTTTTATGATTTAACACACTGTATAACCAGAAGTGGGAGAAAACCTGACCATTAGGGCTGGGCGATATGATCTAAAAAAACGATATTGTGAAAATGTCATAAAATATCACAATAACGGTATTTATACTGCCTGTTTACAACTATATATATGCCACGAAGGCAGGGGGTGCTCACGTACTCTTGTGCACATGTGCACTCTTGTAATTTACCGGGGTCACAGGGAGGCTGGAGCCCATCCCAGTCAACTCTAAGTGAGGGCAAGGTTCACCTTAAATAGCTCACCAGACCATCGTATGGCAAACACACACAGCCATTCACACTCACTTTCACACCCTGGGGCAATTTGGAACAGTTCATTACATGTGCATGTCTGTGGGGTGTCGCAGGAAACTGGAGAACCCCAAGGAAACCCACGCAAGCACAGGGAGAATATGAAATCTACAAATAGAAACGCCCTCCCTCACCGGACACAGGGCTCATACCCAAGACCTTCTTGCTGTGAGGTGGGCATCCTAGCTACTATGCCACCGTGCCACCTAGGAAACTTTATATTTCCACTAAATCACAAAAGCTGGGTGGTGACCGGAATAGTCATATCACGATACAATCATTCATTGATGTATCGCCGAGCCCCACTGACCATCGCACCCAAACCTTTAAACCAAAGGCAGTGTAAGATAGTGTTACACATGTACTGTATATAATATATTCTTCTTTTGTTCAATATATCAAACAGCACACATGTTGGTACTGCAGAATCCAGACCAGCACACATGCAAAAGATTAAAAGCCTGACAGTGACTGTGGTAGAATCCTAACCACTCCAGCTCCTTTTCTTTACTTTGCTTCATACCCAGTACACTAAAAAATACATATTGCTGACCCCTGTAGCATAAAGACACTCACATGCAGCAGGCTGGCAGCTCTACCAGTGCGGAGGCACGTAGCTGTACCCCTGCGGCCTGTACGTTGGCACGGTGACTGGGTGAGTGCCAATGTGTTGCGTGTGCTGTGGTGTGGTGAGCAGAGGGCCTGTGGGCAAACACATGCAAAAGAGTAAAGCACTCCAATAACAAGAAAACAGTTTTGTTAGTAAATCACATGCATGTGTTCTGTTTCAATAAACACGGATCTGAGTGGATCAGCTGCCCCAAAGGCATCCAGTCTAAAATAATCCTGCCATTGCTGCATGGAGTTAATGCTAATATTCACAAATAAACCCAAAATGAAAATCATCACCTACCCGCAGACATGGCCATGGTGGAGCCGCTCAGCATGCCTACAGGTACACTGTTAGGCCGGGCAGTAGGCACCGGCGCTGGGTAGATGGCCGATTGCAGGCTGTTTGGCTGCACCACCGTGGTGTGATGGATTACATGAGGCTGCGCAAACACCGGCTGGGAATAATACGCGCCCTTTGAAAAAGATATGATGAAACATGTTGGTGTTGATATTAAAGGTACAGTATGTAACAGATCTAGTATCAGAAATTATGTATATATACACATGTCCATAATTCTCATCAAACTGATTATTAAAATAATATCATTGAGCTGTGTGGCATGGTGGCTCAGTGGTTAGCACGTCCGCCTCACAGCAAGAAGGCTTGTGTTCGATTGCCGGGCTCGGGCATTTCTGTGTGGAGTTTCCATGTTCTCCCCGGGCTTGGGTGGGTTTCCTCCGGGTACTCTGGTTTCCTCCCACAGTCCAAAAACATGCACAGTAGGCTAATTGGCGGTTTCAAATCGCCCCTAGGTGTGAGAGTGAATGGTTGTATGTGTGTTGGCCCTGAAATGGTCTAACGAGCTGTTCAAGGTGTACCCTGCCTTCACCCAGTGTCGGCTGAGATAGGCGCCAGCCTCCCTGTGACCCTAATTAGAATTAAGCAGCCTAGAAAATGAGCTTTCCAAACCCTAAAATAAGCGCAGGTCCCTCTCATGGAGGCCGCCATTTTGCACACCATGTTTCAAAAATAGCCCAAACCTAAACAAGCCTTGTAGGAAAGGGATCAGGAATAGAATTTCACTTGGTTGCAATCTGGAACCTCACCATTAGATGCCGCTAGATCTTTCACCTACTTACACCACTAAATCTTACACACTGTGCCTTTAAATCTGACCTCTTATGAGTTGAAATTGACTCACTCATTTACTCATATGCCAAACCGCTTAATCCTAATATTAAGGTCGCGGGGAGGCTGAAGCCTATCTCAGCCGACACCCTGAACAGCTCACCAATCCATTGCAGGGCAACACACACAACTATTCACACGCACACCTAGGGGCAATTTGGAAAAGCCAATTAGCCTTTCGTCTAAATCGTCTTTGGACTGTAGGTGGAAACCCGGAGTACCTGGAGGAAACCCACGCAGGTACAGGAAGAATATCCAAACTCCACAAAGAAATGTCCTCGCAAAGCCTGGGAATCAAACCCAGGACCTTCTTGCTGTAAGGTGGACGTGCTAACCACTACGCCACCGTGCAACTCTTGAGTTGAAACTATTTATTCATCGCGAACACTGAAATGCAAATCCTGATATAAAGGCAACGGCTTGGTACTTCTTGGAATATCCAATCAGAGCTGACTAATACTTCTAATTCACAAGAGGTTATCCCACCACTCCTACCCACCCCGTCTCAACCCCTTCCTTCCCCCAGTTTTAGCATTTTTTAAAAATTACACAGTGGGGTGGAGTCAAGCTCAGGGTGGGACGATTATAACAGTAATAGAAAGTAAGGTTTATTAGCATCGGTTTAGCTGGACGGTGTGGATCACTGCCCACCTGAGCGTAGAGATTTTGTTGAGGGTAGGCACTTCTGATGGGATACATGGCCGTTGAGTAGGGGCTCGGGGACGCAGAGTACGGTGGAGGGGCTCCGTTCGTTTGTGCCGGGGGCACCTTATAAGGAGTTCCTGTTGTGTATCCTGCACCAAGCACAAAGAAAGAGAGGTCATGTGTCATATGTACCGAGGATACAGATGGGGAATGGAGACAGAATATGAGCAAGGCTTTTACCTTGAGGGTATCCCGGAGTGCCCGTCTGGTAGATGTTAGGTGTGTATGCTGGAGCTGTAGTGGGATAACCTGCAGGATAGCCTGAGGACAGAGACACACAGAGAGATCAGAGGGTCAGAACATGCACACACACACACACACACACACACACACACACACAGAGAATCAGAAAAGTGTACTGACTGTGAACATGCAAACACCATGAATCAATACGGACTGAGCTCGGTAAAACAATGCATAATCCATTCGCCATAAAAATAACAAACACAAAGGAAACTAAAAACAGAAAAAAACGTGATAACTGATCAGGAAGAGGGGGAGGGAAAGATAGACATACTGGGGAACAATTACTTTCTCAAATTGCACTGTAAATTGCCTTGGGATGAATACCTTCCTCAAACCGCTCTACTCGCCAAAATCAATCAGCGAGCCAAAAGTGTCTCCTAAACCCCTGCTAATACAGAATCATTCCAACTTTTATTTTCCTTGGATGAGAAGCACTAAATAGCAGTCGTTGATTAATTTTCTACAAGAGCAGCTTTGGCTTCCAGCTCAGGCTGGAAGATAAATCACAGGTTTTTATTAATACGCTCTTTCTAATATGCTTTAATTTCTATAGCAACAGCTGGGGACACGAAACTCAGATAAACACGCAGTCCTTTACACTGTATAAACTTAGCAAGAACAGAAAGAATCTCCATTCTCAGTGATTGATCCTTTGAGTTTGCCGACACTGGAAAGTCTTCAAAACGGAGGGATTTGCTCTTTGTGAACATAATGAGTGCTTTTTTATTTTGTTAACATGAAGAGGAAGAAAATTTGGTGGATTCATTCATCCATTAGCTGGAGCCTATCTCAGCCGACTCTGGTAGAAGGCAGGGTACACCCTCAACAGCTCGAGGGTTCATTACAGGGCCAACACACACATAGCTGTAACCATATTGGTAGCCTGAGGTGTAAGTTATAAGAATACTGGACTCTGCTTGAATTTGGAAAATAACCAACACTGCTGTCGTAACAGAAACTGTTTTGTTTTCCTATTCCAACACACACCCAATTCTTTTAGGAGCCTTTTCACAGTTTTCTAGAGCACTGGGGATACATAAAATGAGGATTATTGTTCCAAAATCTGTACAGATTATGTAAAATTTCATATATGAATAAATACACAATAATATGGAGAACCTTCAAATAAAAAAATAATGAACAAAAAGTATCAGCTTATCTTGAAAATATACACGGAAGTAAAATTTTGGACAAATGAGTTTTTCACTTGAAAAATTCTCAGGATTCCAACTGAAATAATAAGGATAATAAGGTTTGTCATGAAAATTTTTCATTCAAAATTAGATATGACATTAGAAGCATATGTCGTTTATCTAAACCATGCATTGGTGGCACTATCCCCGATTTGTTTTGCACAGGGCAGATCTGAATACATGCGAGGAAGTGTCCGTCCAAAATGTCCGCTCCGACTTTTCTATCTCTTGTGATAATAAGAAATGTATCTTTTTTCAATCAGATGCACTTTTTATAAAGTACATCTGGCTGTGTAACTTTAGAGCAAAACATGAAAACATGAAGTGTTGATTACCCAAGCATGTGAATATGTGTCCGTCCAAAAGTGTCCACTCCAAAATCTTTTTTTTTCCTAGTTCTTAAACTCCAGTTGAACTTTACTTGCAATAGTTCAGACATTTTAATATTGTATTATAATAATTAAAATTTAAATTTAATAAAAAAATTTAACTGGTTTTAACTTTGAAATCTTACTACTATTGACATTGATAGATTTTAAAGAAATGTTATTGTTTTGGACATGCATACTTTCAAAGGCACAACTTTACAGCCAAAATTTAAAAAGATTTTATAATCTTGAACATTTAAGAAAATTACTACTTTAAACTAGCAAATTAAAAACCTTTATTTTTGACCTCATTGGGACTGATTGTTTCCGAGGAGGTGCTGTTTGTTTGTCGAACCTTTTGTGTCAGCAGGATTGCATAAAACCTTCACAGCCGATTTCTATGAATCTTGGTGGAAGGGTGTAGCACGGGGCAATAAAGATCCCATTGAATGTTGGAGCAAATCCAATCCAGTCACGGGGCAGATAGACAAATTTGTTTTCCCTTTCGCTGAGGTTGACTTAGGTTGATGATGAGGTTGAAGCACATTCCAGGTGACTGCAGCAGAGTTCAAAATAAGGTTCTGAAACAGTTCCTTTTGTGAATGAACAGTACGCTCATGTGCAAAAGCAGCACCAAGCCCCGAGCCGTAACTTTCAATATGCGTGAGGTCTGTAGTAAAATCACAAATACGCATATACATATTGTCACATGATGCTGACAGCGAGACATCACACAACATAATGCTGCATACACATGACTGTACGGCGCTCCATTTACTCGCAAAAGTCTTGGAATTTTTTGATTGCACTTTGTAGTGGGGAAAAAAACAGCCAATATAGAAATACGATGACTCCATATCACAGTCCATATTCACAGGTATCAGAAATCCTTTGCAATGCACATGTACACACACACACACACACTCATTCTTACACACTGATTTGCCGAACCACTTAATCCTACTACTAGGGTCGAGGGGAGGATGGAGCCTATTGCAGCTGACACTGGGAAAAGACGGGGTACACCCTGAACAGCCTGCCAGACCATAAAGGGGCAACACACACCCTCTCACTCACATACATACCTAGGGAAAATTTGGAACAGCAAATTAGCCTCATGTGCACGGCTTTGGACTGTAGGAGGAGACTGGAGTACCCGGAGGAAACCCATGTGAGCACGGAGAGAACATGCAAACTCCACACAGAAAGGCCCAAGCCCGGGACTTGTACCCAGGACCACGAGATGTGAGGTGGATGTACTAATTACAACATCCTCATGCTCCCCTCTGTATGTATATACATACACACACATATACCTATATATACCTATATATATTACAGTGTGACAGGGTAGATGAAGATCGACAATAGTCTAATGGCACATTAATAAATAAAACAACTGTTTAAAATACAGTATTTTTATCTAATTTACATTTTGGAAGAAAAGCACCCTGTTAGAAAGAGTGCTAAGCAGCTCACCTGAATAAGTCATGGTCTTGGGGTTTCCGTATACCGTGCCTGGCTGCACTGGACTATAAACAGGATTCATGCTGGAAGACGGTTGAACCTTACTAAAAAGGAAAAAAGGAAGATGGAAAACAAAATTGGGAGGTAAAAGGTAATCAAGTCAACATTAAACACATGTTAAAAATGCAAGGGTGGTGTAGCGTCATAAGAAAGCGGTGAGGTTTAGAAAACACTTGGTTGCTCCTCTTAGATGTGTCTGCTGGGTTTGATTAATGAGGTTTGTTAAGAGATTAAATATAGCTCACGAAGGAAAAACCGAAAAAGTTTGAAAAGGGTCCAGGCAAAACATACACAGATGACAGAGTAAGCTGTAGAACAGTTAGAGTGAAATTCCCTGCACAAATCACATTTTCATCGTACTCACAACAGAAGAAAAAAGTGATCACATTTCACATCAAAAAAATTTATGTTCCACTTTCAAATTTTATTACATTTATTTTTTGTCTTATCTTAAACTTTTTAAAACTATTTTAGCTATACATTTCATATTCTGATAGAAAATTATAATTTTTTTAATTTTCTATATATCATAATAAAAACAAAAACCTACCTGTGAAATTTTGTTAATTTTGAATTGAAAACATCGATATTTTTGCATTACAAAGCTAAAACTTGCCAAATTTTATACAGCACAATTTAATCTACATAAATATCATCAACAAATAATTAAGTAAATAAATACATGCGGACCAACACAAATTATGATCAAATTTAATATCACCTAATATCTTTAGCTAACATCTATTTTTTGCGTAATAAAGCAACATAATTTAACCAACAATTTCAGCAAAATTTATTGTTACTAATTTTCTGTCTGTCTAAGCAGTACGAAATGAATTTCTCTGCAATTTTATTAAATATTTCATTAATGATTAGTGTGTAATAAATTTGGTACCTAAGTAAATAAAATTTACTATTACAAAAATTACATCACGCAAAGTCTGACATGGGAAAAAAAGAACAATCTGAAGGAAATGGCTCATATTAAAATCAAAACTCCTGAAGGAAATAAGAGTATGATGGATAGCATATGAGCGACAGTACAATAACATGACGCCGGAGCGTTAACCAGATGAGGCCGCAGGAAAAGGAAACTGGCGACTCCTGAGTACAGAGCTGTGACGGATGAGGAATTGAGAACGGAGAGAGGAAAGAGAAGGAGACCGTGATGGATGCATGCCCTGTTCGTTTATGTTGTGTCGTAAATAAAGTCCCTTAGAGAACATAACTAAAGGACGCATTATAGTGTGGCTGATGGGGGTGGCGTCACCCGTAGTTATAAACCTGTCATGTGTGTCCCCTGTGTTCTGCACACTTAAGGACATTGATATTTGGAGAGCTAATAATTTCACTGCCTGGTGAGAAAGAGATACTATATTAACTGGCAGATACTCAACTAAAGCAGTTTTAGAGGCTTGCCCAAACATTGTACAACCAAGCAGTATGGTAATCTTCCTATTATTAGTACTGTGGTAGCAGTGCAACTCCCAAAGTGATGGTTGTTTGCCTGTTGGCCATTTATTAGGCTTTGAGAGCAGACAGGCTACACCAGAGTTTACGGTAGTATGCTCTTTTCTTAGACATGTTATATGCAAGATTTGGACAGTTTGCACATTTATTAGTGTTTTTATGGTAGGAAGGATTACACCCACCAAAGTTATGGTTGTTTGTGCACTTGTTACTTCTTATTTTACGAGAATGGTTGCTTTTATTGTAGGCAGACTATATCAAAAGGTATCATAGTTTGTTCATTTCTGAAGGCGAGCTATACCAAGGTTTACGATAGTTTGATCACTTGTTGGTGTTGTCACAGATTTACCAACGCATTTGTGTGAAGCGCACTTTATGGGGGTTTCCACGTGTGTTGGTGTTTATGGTTCACCCTAAATTACAGTAGTCTGTTACACTTAGTTGTTGATGTCTTTACCAAAAGTCATGGCTAGCTTTGGCATGCTACACTAAAGGTTATGGTGGTTTGTCCATTTGTCAGTGTATGTGCTACACCCAAGGTTATTGTAGCTTGCCCATTTGTTGGTATTTTTGGTACACTTTACTACAGTAAAGTTACAGTAGTATGTCCACATTTTTATTGTTTTACAGTCAGTGAGCAAAACCAGAAGCTATTTTTGTATGATAATTTCCTAGACGTTATGGTAGTTTGGTCACCTGTAAGTGTTTTACATTAAACATAGTTTGTAATAGGAATACTGTTATGGTAGTGCTTACAGCAAGGCTTACTCACATTTGTTTAGCAGTGAGTACTAAATCACAATCTTTATGAGATATTTACAAAATGGCAGCTAATTCTGATCATTGGGTTTGCTTTTAAAATCCCACATCAACTCTTGTACCAATGGATCACATTCCATATAATTCCTAATCCAGTTAAATGCTAATAAATTGATGTCATATAACCACCATTAGCTTGGCAAATCAAACACAGCTGTCTTGCAAAGAATAAATGAATAAATAAATAAATAAAATCTTGATAGCAAAAGGGTAAAACATTTCTTATAATTATAATTTTGGGACAAGAAATGTAAAATAATTGAACACGATACCTAACATTTACATTCCATTAACCAAATGACCTCAATTCCTTCATTTTTCTACTTCCGCACCTGTGAAATGAGGCGGCATTTTACTGAAGTCGATTGTGGTAAAGGGGTATAAATGGAGAAGCGCTGAGTGGATGTAGGGGACTTTAAGTAATACCACTAACCTCTTTGAGTTCTGAGTGCTTTCGGGTCTGTACATGAAAGCAAATGAGTCAATGGGATGCCCACTTGCCATGTTCTGATCAGGCAAGTGTAGGTGGAGGAGGAAAAGCGTGTGCAAATCTGAAACAATCAAAACAGTAACATATGGTGATCACAGTGAGTGAAGGGGGGAAGTGAAGCAAATTAAAAGCAAAGCAGTAGCATCACGGAAACATTAGTACTCGTTACTGTTAACATCGAATCATTTGGAAGACATTTTTACACAAGGAAGCTCGAATCCAAGAAGTTGAGGCTCAGATGCCACAAGAGAGGCTCTTGAAGTCAAGAGAAATCATTTTAACAGGTTCACCCTACTGTTATAATATTTGTTACCACAGTGGTGCTGAATGCTGGATTCTCATTGGTGCTGATTAATTTTCCATAACAGTGGCTCTGGATATAGTTCTGACTACAAGGTTTATATTAATGCAGGGTCATTCTGTGGGACTTCACCAGGTACTTCCCAGTTCACCAACTTGGATCTGCATGACTTTTCTTTTTTGGAAGTACCTATATATGTTTGATGAACAACTGCTAAATTTTTCTGCTTAATATCAAGTAGTTTTGTAGATATAATTTTTTAAAAGGGTTCCCTAAATCCCATTTTCCAGTCGTGAACCAATTTTGAGCTTTTTTCCATTTTTAAAAGGCAATATCTAGGCTATAAATACAAATATGAAGCTGAAATTTGGTATACACAATGTTTGCTTACCCAAGATACAGAAAAAAACTTTCCAAAATGACCTTGACAGCTCATTTCTCTTTCTTTAGCATCACAAAAATGACAATTTATCTTTTTTCACAAAAAAATTTTAAAATTTGAAACAGTTATTCTGTTGAGATGATTCAAGGGATAATCTTAACGTTGAAGATTTTACTTTCTTAGGGTACTGACTTGTGTGTGTGAAATATTATGGGCATCCCTTGAGGGGTTTTTGAGTCACTGCCTCTTAAAAATCAGACAGCACTGTAAAATAGAGATTTTGGAAATCCTGGTGATTTCACATGGAATGACCCTGATTTTAACGTGATTTTAACACGTTATTATTTCTATAATAATACAAATAACAATAATAATAATAATAATAATAACAATAATAATAATAATAATAATTATTATTATTATTATAAATTGAATCAGTATACTATTTATATACTTTGTATACTATAGAGCTGCTAATCCTACTACTACTACTACTACTAATAATAATAACAGATAATTCAAAGGGACTTGTTCGTGTGTGTAATTGTTGAAATGGTGAGATCTTCTATAAACAGATATTTAGTATTTATGGAAAGACTCTCCATTATTAGTAAAACTATTTCCTCTTTAGAAGTATTTGCTTCCTTACTTTTTTTTTTTTTTTTTAGCACACCCAAATTTTTTCTTCCTTCAAAAAAATTACTAAATGGATTAAAAATTACTAAAAAAACATAATTCTTTTTTTGAATTAAATATAAATTTAATTCAGAAAATGGGTGTAATTGTTGCTGTATAAAAGTAGTAAAACTCTTTAAGAAAAAATAATCTTAACTTTTAAAAAATCTTCAGAAAAACTTCAGCGTGGTAACGGTGATTCCGGTTCATACTGCACTGCATCACATCACCCTTTTGTTAATTATTTTCTGACAACAGCATGCTATATCATGGTTTTTATTAATAGGTCTGGTTTTGCCAAGAATAAAAGCAACGAGCTTTGTTCTGAGTGAGAATGAACCAGCTTAAAAGGAAACTATTTTTATCTGAAGCATAAATCCTGCCCCATAAAACACAGCCTGCAGAATGATATGCAGGTACGATAAGAACATAAGAACATTTCCTTTTTTTTTTTAAACATTGTAATGTACGAAGAAAAACTGTTGCAAAAAAAAAGTCAAGATTCAACTTATACATTGTATTTTTTTTAATATCAAAACAGAGGATTAAAATCACAATTAGAATTATTATTATTTTTATTAAAAAATATTTTTGTGGGGAAATTTGGTAAAAATAAAATATTTGTTATCCATTTTAAGTATAATTTTCAAATGTGTTGAAAGAGGGTTCGGAGACTTTATCTGAGGACGTTCCACTGTCATTGTGCGATGTGTAAATCATAAACAAAAGCATGTGTGTGTGACGGACGTCGGACAGAGGAGCGTGGGTGGTCTCTGTAACATACACAGTGTACAGATTTACAGTGTTTACAGGATCCAAAAGTCCGTTACTTTCTAGAACTGCAAAAGACTATAACAATACCTAGAAGCACCAGAAGTGTTTACGCCAAAAAAAAAAAAAAAAAAGTATTTGCAATATTTTGTTATTGTTAAAGCAAATATCCTCCCTGAAACATATTTGTGAGGTGATTAGAGATTCTGGTGCTAATCTGTTTAACGCTTATTTTTATCGTTATATTGCTTTTTCATTTCCCTGGTGTGGTGTTTCGGGCATGTCCAACCGGGAAGAGACCCCAGGGCTGCCCCAGAACACGCTGGAGGGACTACATCTCTCGGCTGGTCTGGGAACGCCTTGGCGTCCCCCCCGGAAGAGCTGGAGGAAGTGGCTGGGGAGAGGGACGTCTGGACCTCACTGCTTAGGCTGCTGCCCCTGCGACCCGACCCCGGAAGAAGCGGAAGAAGATGAATGAATGAATGCTTTTTCATTTGTCTCGGGAAAAGTAGCGACTGTCTGTGGCGCTGATGTCACAAGAGGACGGTGTTATTGTTAGCACAGTTACAACAGTGTGTGTAACAGGATTAAAAAATGTAAACAATCGCTAAAAATAAGAGACAAGAGCCAGTGTGAGGGGTTAGCTCTGAAAAACAACCAAAAATATAAAAGGACACGTACCTTTTTTTGTTACTCAGCGTAACCAGCTTGGCTAGGTAGCAAACTAGAAGATATTTTGCAATATTAACATGAATGTTGAAGGTTTAAAAGCTGATCCGTTTTAAAGATTAAAGACTAAAGCACTGCCGCATCAACCTCTTTAGGTAGATAGAGCGAGGACTAAATCCTACTGGCATCAGCAGGTCGGTGAAATTGCATTGTGGGTAAATAGGCCTATTATATATTTTTTACTGTTATTATAAAATTAATCTCGGACACCACTGACGATCACATGTTAATTATAATTATAATCAAGGTCAGATTTGTCCTTTGAGAGATGAGTGAAAGTATTAGTCACTCTTTATTAGAAACTCATTCTTCTTCATGCAGCAGTGTGCAAACTGGGTCACTTTATACACATATATTCAGTTGCTGCATGTCACTGGACTGTGCTAACACATACACCCACGCACGCACGCACACACACACACACACACACACACACAAACCTCCTACGCCATTAAAGAATTTTGTTTTGCTAAACATGACATGCCAGTGCACGCATAAAGCCATACCACCTACAGCAAGAGGATTAGACTACAGGTGCCGGAGACAATGAAGAGCAGTTGTGTTTAGCGTATCTGATCATGTCTAATGCCTGAATCAAGAGACAACTAATGTTGGTGGGCTTTAACCTAAGCTCCAGTTTAAAAATATCCCAGTGGACAGCAGTCACAAAAAAAATTGTTATTAGCCAAATTTAAATGTCATTGCTTAAGCACATACTTGGTTCTTTAAGTCCCCAGCTCTGAGCCTAACTCCGCCCACAGCATAATTTTAAAAAATGCTGAAATGTCGGGAAGGAGCTGAAGAGAGGGGAGGAGGGATGTGGGCGCTGATGTGTACGAGTCTATATCAGCATATATTAAAAATTGAGCTACAAACGCCCACTCGAGGGTGGGGGCTGGGACCAGTCTGTGTTAGCTAATTTACTTATTTATTTATTTATTTATATTATTATTTTTTTAATGAAGTACAAAAGTACCAAACAGTTGGCTCTATATGAGCATCTTTCGTCCGGCATTTCAAGGTCCAGGATCATTTTAACCAGAACTCTAGGTTGTTATTTTGACCCATTTTTAACCTATAAAAATGCTTAGATTTTAAATAAAAATGGTAATTTTGTCTATATTAACACCAGCATTAACGTGTATCATCACAGTATAATTACATCAAGATACGTCTTCAAGAATTAAGATTTAAACTGTAACAAGTGATCATCACATTTACATGGAATATCTAATCAGACTACAGATTCAGTTTTGTGGTGAGATGATTGACATCTCATCGATCTGAAGCCACTGTCGTTTTTTATTTGTTTGTTTTTTAACTCTTCAAAGGAGGTTACGTTTTACACGGTTTGTTGGTGTGTTTTTAGTTGGATTACATAAAAGTTATGTGCGAATTTTTAAGAAATTCCTACCAGAGGCTGGGCTTTGGACAAGGGAGACTCCATTCGATTTTGTAGATGATATGGGTCAAATTTTGGATCCAGGAATTTTTTTAAGAATTCTTTAACATTGTAAGATAGATTGATTTTTGACAATTTGTTTGTGTGGGGGATTGCTGGGCTTATTGGTTTATAAGGTTTATGCGGTTATTACTGTTTTACGACTCTCTATACTTTTTTTGCAAATAACTGTATTTTTACTTTTTATTTTTACATTTTTACTTAAATTGATATCTGGTAGATTTGGTTTAATTCTAAATTCATACCCACTGATTTATTTTCCCCACCATGACCATGGCAAATAAATACATTATTAAAGTAGTGTGTATGAATTTTTTATAGAGCGCTGATGTATTTTTAGGTGCAAATATAAATGTCATGTCATGGCAAAAATCCACTGTATTGTCATATGATATTTTTGCCATATCAGGCGCTCTATTAATTATTAACAACATTAATAATTAAAAATTAAAATTGACTTCAATTCAGCCAGAAGTGTGGTAGAATCCGATCTATCTAATTTTAGCATGGAGTTGAAGATCCTGTGATGACCTTTGCATCACCGGAGTAAAACCTTGCTCTGAATCGGTTGGGTAACGTACCTTGGTATACAATGTTTTAATTGTGGTTACACATTTTACAACATGTTCACGTCTAGTAATCGAGATTTTGGCCAGCATTTGTATTTAACATAGAGGTGTCGCAGTTTAAAAGCCAAATAAGGTCTTATAAGGTAAGGTTTCTACTTTCTGTCCTGGAGCTCATGTTTAATTTCTATCATTAGAAAATTGCAAAGCAAGAAGAAAGATCAGGCAATAATCACAGAATAAAAATTTCATATTGGCACAAGCCTAGCACAGAACCTCACCTTCCAGTAACAAAGGCAGCGTTAACCATGTGCCATGCTGTATGGAATTGACCTATACATCTGTTCTTTAGGGTGCAATTCTTTCTTCCAGAGAGGTTTTATTTCCTTGATTCAAGAGGCCAGGTCTGAGTTTAGCATTCATTTAAGATCCATTTTAGAAAAACGTCTCCTTCACTACATGCCTTTTCGGTCCAATTTGACCCACATAGTAATTTTGGTGAACCAAATGTGGTGTGTGGCTGCTCACACTCTGATGCACAAAATAACCTTGTCCCCTTGATGTTTCTTGGTCATACAGGTCAGGTTCAATGTCCTGTACCCTATAATCATACATTAACATCAACATTATAACCCATGTTTAGCTGCTACAACTACAAGATTTCCCTGGGATAATTCCTGGAAATGCAGACACAACATCTCTCAGTCTGAATGTAGTTTCAGTTGTTGAATGCGTTAAACGAAGTGATACATACTGGGGCTGAATGAACTTGTATTATGTTCATTTGCACCCAGCAGGACTGATGTAAAAGCTGCAGGTGTTGATGAAGCACCAGAGGAGGCGGATGGGAAAACCAGGCGACTGTAATGAAGAAATAAATTGCTTCTTATTAAAAACGACAAAGATGAAGATTTTTTTTAATTGAGCTGGTTAGACATACAGTATAGACATATAGGTGTCTGAGAAGTGATTACCTGCATCCTGTGCAATAACAATAAAATGAGAATTGCAGCGGGAAAATCCTTCGGGTGAGGAATAAACACTGACAATCTCAAAAATGGAGGTATGAGACAACATATCTGTACTTACAGGTACACTTTTGAAAAAATGTTCCCTCAGAAGTGCAGTGCTGCTTTTTTAAGAGACCAGAAGTGCACCCTTTGAGTAGCAGAAATGGAACAAAGTGATGTAAATCAAAAGAAGGAACAAATTTGTACTATTTCAGCCCTAAGGGTCCCTCCAGCTATCCTGAGGGTTGCAAGAGAAAAGAGGCCAAAAATGAACAGCCTATTACTTCACGCTCACTCGCTCATCTGTTTAACCGCTTACTCCTACTACAGCGTGGGGAGGCTGGAGCCTATCTCTGCCGACACTAGGTGAAGGCGGGGTACACCATGAACTGTTCGCTAGACCATCGCAGGGCAACTATTCACACACAACTATTCACACTCACACCTAGGGGCAATATGGTACACCCAATTAGCCTAATGTGCATGTCTTAGGACCGTTGAAGGAAACCGGAGTACCCCAAGGAAAGGCAAGGAAATGCATTCAAACTTCACACAAAAAATGCCCTTGCTGAGCCTGGGACTTGAACCTAACCCTAACCCTTCTATTACCACTACACCACCCTATTAATTACTTATTACTAATTCGATAAGGTTCTGTACAAAAATGTTCTGGCACGATAGGGTAAACAATTGACTCGTAAAATGTTACCCCCCTCAGCAACAAGCATTTGCACCCTTTAGGTACGCAATGGTACCTCCATTTTTTTTTTTAACATGAGGACATGATGGATCTTGCTGATTAAGTGTTAATTCAGCAATCAGTGCACGTTCGATTTTGAATGCTCCAAGAGTTAGCTATCCCAACTCAACCTGGAGGATTTTAATAAACAGTGCATCATGCTAATTAAAATCACAGATGTTCCTTCAACCTGTGCACGTGCAAAAACGGGAATTGAGATTACAGTGGTGGCCGTCTGGATACCACCAGTCCTGGAAAAGAAAGAATCTGATAAATCAGCCGGAATACATTTTTTTTTTTTAAATGTTGGTGTTATTGAACGCTGCATAGTGTTATTGAACGCTTCATTACATGCATAAAATTAATCAGCGCTAATTAAAGCAAGCGTTCATTTATCAGTGCACGTGCAAAATTTGGGTTTGAGTGTAAGTCGTTATCGTCTTGCTATGTGATTTCTTACACAGGAATGATATGATATATGATGTGATATGATATGAATGCATTAAGAGTTGGTGTTAATTCAACAACCGAGGATTTAGCTGTTTTGTTCCGTGCGCGCGCGACAAAGAAGCATTTCTTCTGCTAACGCAATGCGCCTTTTTTTTCCTCTGACTCAAATCTCAGGTATTTCACATTTTCTTTTTCTGTAACACGATCCACACTCGCTGACTACCGACACCATTTTGCAATGCAGGTCTCCAAAAAAGGGCCGGAGGAGAAACAGAAGAGGTCGGAGTCACTCCACCACCACCACCACCTCTTCCTCCTGTCACCGTCTATGATGTGCGTTATGTCTTGCTCACTCGTGCCTATAGGATTTGGTTAAATAATAATAATAAATGATAATGATGATAATAATACCCAGCGACCTCTTTGCTAGCTCGTGGGGTTCTTTTTGTCTTCCGCCGCGCGTGCGAGTGCGACTGTGACGGTAAACTGCAAGCGCGAGCTCAGCACTGCTTCATAGATGTGTCCATTAAAACGCTCATTAAGGAAGAAAAAAGGCACCAGAGAAGGAAAAGGGGAATGCTGATGCTTTAATAAACGTGTTAAAGGAAAGAAACAGAGGTGTGTGTGTGTGAGAGACTCACCGAAACGCAGCTGAAGGTTTCTATTTCGGATCCCTTTCAGCCTCCTCGCGCTTTCCGCAGGCCGCCTTCGCTTTTGTTAAATGGATGAATTTCCTGCGCTTTTGCTTCTGCACTTTCGGCTCCGTAAGTGGAGCTGCTGGTGACATCGGCATTCAAACCAAAGTGGGGGGATGGGAAGGAAAAGAGAGAAGGAAAAAAAAAAAAAAAAAAAAAAAAAGAGGAAGAGTCAATATTAAGTCTATGGGCAGAGGGCACCAGAGCTACCAAGGAACAGCTTCCATGTTGTCGGAGAATGCCCAAAGACTCGGTTCTTTCTTTCTTTCTTTCTTCTTCTTCTTTTTTAAACGATTCCTTTCAAAGATCCGACAGCACACCTTCCTGCTTTCGGAATTCCACATGAATCCAACCATGCACAATGCATTTTGCAATCTGATTACAGACAGCTAGGCTAATACAGTAGATGGACCCTTTAGTGCTAATCATGTCACAATGCCAAATGAATCGACTCCTTTTTTTTTTAAACGACTCATTTAAACATTTAAGATAAAAAAGCTCACCTAATCATTTAACCGAAACGCTTAATCCTAGTATTATTACCACAGGGAGGCTAGAGACTATCGCAGCCGACACTGGGCGAAGGCGGGGTACACCCTGAACAGTTCGCCAGAGCCAACACACGTGCAACCATTCACACTCACACTCACACCTAGGGGCAATTTGGAACAGCCAGTTAGCCTAACATGCATGTCTTGGACTGTTACACCGTGGTGCCGTCCACCCAATATTCAATCCATTTCCATTTTTAATCTAACCAGGCGGCACGGTGGCGAAGTGGTTGGCACGTCCGCCTCACAGCAAGAAGGTCACAGGTTTGATTCCCATTCTTGGCGAGGCTGTTTCTGTGTGGAGTTTGTAGGTTCTCCCCAGGCTTGCGTGAGTTTCCTCCGGGTACTTGGGTTTCATCCCACAGTCCAAAAACATGCACAGCAGGCTAACTGGCTGTTCCAAACCGCCCCTAGGTGTGAGTGTAAGTGTGATTGGTTGTATGTGTATTGGCCCTGCAATGGATTGGCAAGCTGTCCATTAAACGTTAACATATTTGTGATTTCTGTGCATAATACACCCCGTGACACTGAACTCCTGATCAAACAAGCTTACACACTAAGCAGATCCTGGCAAGATCACTTACAGAAATCAAAGCTGATGAAATTGAAATCGTGTCTGGTTTTTATGTCCGGTAGAATTACGACCCTCTAGTGGTAGAAATGTGTGCATGAAACAAAAGGGAGTCCTTCTACTGAAGCACTGAAGGTCAAGTGTCTTGTTGTTGTACTGATAACCTCATTTTCCCTCACTGCCAGTCCAGGTTATTGACATATTTTCTCCAAATAACCATCTAACATGCACTAATGATAGAATTTACTCATGCACGTAATAAAAATGACGTCTCGTGCGTTGAGGCGGTTACTCATGGCTATTAGTGACAATATACATCTGTATGTCATGTTAGCAGGAGCCTACTAAGATCTGTTCCCTAGGGACAGTAGATGAATTTTCTTTATTCATGCATAGCATAATTCATAGATTTAAATAGTTAACAGAAATATTCCTGTAAAAAGGGTCACAGAAGTGAAAGCGTCAGGAGAGCGACAGTGCATTATTGATCATTGTTCATCTCGAGTGGCTCTCACACACCTCTTCATAAGCCTGTTTTACTTTTGCACATATTTGCACACGCAGCTGTGACTAAAATAAGCTCATGGCCTGGCAGCATCGTACTTGGCTGCAGGGTGTTGCTATGGACAGTTACCATGACGATGCATCAGGAACAGGTCGCACTAGTACAAGAAGGTCGGAGTGTTTAGTGCATACATGACTGATGATATCTTTGTTTATTATTTTTAGAATGACCATTGTGGATATTTCTATAATACCCATTCACACTCACATACACAACTATGGGCAATCTAGAGTAGCCAGTTGTCCTAATATGTCCTAAAATGCATAGTTTTGGATGGTACCTAAAGGGCAAATATGGTGAGAACATGCAATCTCCTTCTGCATCAAGAAAAGTCACTCATAATTCTTTAACATTGTAACTGTTGTAGTGGCACGGTGGTGTAGAGGTTAGCATGTCTGCCGCACAGCAAGAAGGTCCTGGGTTCAAGTCCCAGGAGGTACCATTGTGTACCTAACGTGTGCAAATGCTTGTTTGATGAGGGGGTACCCTTTTGTGCCGGAACATTTTTGTACAGAGCCTTAAGTAACTAATAGGGTGGTCTAGTGGTTAGCATGTCCGCCTTACAGCAAGAAGGGTTAGGGTTAGGTTTTCTATGTGGAGTTTGCATGTTCTCCCAGTGCTTGCATGGGTTTCCTCCAGGTACTCCAGTTTCATCCGACAGTCCAAAGACATGTACATTAGGATAATTAGTTAATCCAAATTGCCCCTAGGTGTGAGTGTGAGTGGGAATGGTTGTGTGCTCCCCTGTGATGGTCTGGCGAGCAGTTCAGGGTGTACCCTGCATTCACCCAGAATTGGCTGAGAGAGGCTCCAGCCTTCACGCGACCCTGGTAGGATTAAGCGGTTCTGCAAATGAGTGAGTAAGTGAGTGAGCGTGATTGTTGTGATGTACATTGTCTGAAGCTGGCAGAACGTATGTGAATGACAGATGCATAATCACTTACTATATTTACACTAAATCATTATATACAGTGTCTATATACAGTACAGTACAGTATGTCGTAAATGAAGTCACTTGATCATGAGAACGCCCATCTGTTTTTAAACCCAGCAGGAAAAAAGATTCAAGGCAGAATATTTCAGAGGTTGGTAGTTAAGGGAGATCAGTAATCCCAGATTATGGTCTCCTCCTCCTCATCATCATCCATGGGATTAGTGAAATCACCAGGGTGTAAACATACACATTCCTTTTCCTCCAAGAACACACTCACGCCACACTTTACTTTCAATTTTCATCTTTATTTTATTTTATAGGAATTCGTTCTAATATTACAGAGTGTTTTTTCCCCCCCAAGGCTTCAAAAAAAACGTCACAGAATAATTTGGCGTCATGACTCTGCTGAAGTCGGGCTGGCTCTGGCGGCAGTGTGAGTAGCATGGTTGTGAATCTTCCTTCAAATATCTGCGACATATCAATCCAGAGTATTTAAATAAATTCAGTAAATAAATAAATATTTTTTCTGAATGACAGAAAGGACAGGGACAATTAGTATTTAATTGGTGGTGAAAACTTTTTTAAATCTTCATGTTAAATGTTTAAAATGTTCTCAACCCTTTTATACTGATGTATATAATCTTGAATTTAAAAAAAAAACAATTTCAAGCACAGAGTTGTGTAAATGTTTTCAAAGGAGATTTTATAGGGCTGCACCCAGCAATAGGCAGCAGGTAGACAGCGATAACCGAGATAAAGAAGCTATAAATAGGGAATGACTGAACACAGAGCTGTAGAGGTTTTAGTAGACAGAAGCTTTGATGCTTGAAGACAGAACTTGTTCCACTTGTGGAGAAGGCGATAGATCAGTTCCTTCCAATCGTCCATACAGTGAATTGTTCTGAACTTGCATGTCAGAAGTGATATCAGATATCAGACTTTTTTTCCCAGATTACTTTAATTACTGCCCTGCGATGGCCTGGCGAGCTGTCCAGGGTGTACCCTGCCCTCGCTCTGAGTCGGCTGAGATGGGCGTCAGCCTCCCCCGCGACCCTAATTAGGATTAAGCGGTTTCAGAAAATGAATGAATGAATGAATGAATGACTTTAATTACCTCTGCCAAAGAGGTGATGGTTTTGGTAAAGTTTGTGTGATTATTAGCAGGATTACAGCAAAAGTTATGTATGGATTTTCATGGAATTTCTACCAGAGGCGGGGCACTGGACGAGGAAGACTCCCTGGGATTTTGGAGATGGTCCGGATCAAATTTTGTATCTGGGAACTTTTTTTTAAAGATTCTTTAACATTGTGAGAAGGACGATTTTTTTGGGAAGTGTTATATTATAGCAAAGCCAGCAGGGGGTCCTGTTTATTTATTTATATATTTATTCATTTATTCACTAATTTTCTGAACCACTTAATCCTAATTAGGGTCACAGGGAGGCTGGCGCCCATCTCAGAGTACACCCTGGACAGCTTGCCAGGCCGTTGCAGAATTTATTTATTTGTTTATTTTTATATGGAAGGTGGGGCTTTGGACTAGTAAGACTCAGTTAGATGGTCCAGATCAAATTCTGTATCCGGGAATTTTTTTTAAAGATTTTTTAACATTGTGAAGCAGAACTATTTTTCTAGAAGTGTCACATTACAGCAAGGCCAGCAGGGGGAGTTGTTGGTTTTTTTTGTTTGTTTTTTTCTTTTTGTTTTTAAACATTATGTTTTCTACCAGAGGTGGGACTTTAATTGAGGACCTTAGGTTTTGAACATTATATTAATCAAATTCTGGATTAACAATGTGAAATATCATATCATATGGGGGATTGCTGGGCTTGGCGGGGGTTTACATTCTCTGGGTTCTCCTTCTGCTTGTTAGTAGAGACGTTTTAGTGTCACATGCTTTGTAATCAATCCAGTGGAAAGGCCCGAACCATTAAAGTTGTGTAAGTCTTTTGGAAGGAGTCTTCAGTGTCAAAGCTAAAGCTGCTCCTTTAGGTATTCCAACACATGAAAGTCTTCAGGAGTGACAGGACCTAGTGCATTTATTTATTCATTACCTTCATTTAGTCATTCATTTATTCATTTTCTAAGCCACTTAATCCTAATTAGGGCTGTGGGGAGGCTGGCGCCCCTCTCAGCCGACTCTGGGCAAGGGCAGGGTACACCCTGAACAGCTCGTCAGGCCATCGCAGGGCCAACAATAAAACAATCATTCGCACTCACACCTAGGGGCGATTTGGAACAGCCAATTAGCCTACTGTGCATGTTTTTGGACTGTGGGAGGAAACTGGAGTACCCGCAGGAAACCCAGGCACGCACGGGGAGAACCCAGGAATCGAACCCAGGACCTTCTTGCTTTGAGGCGGACGTGCTAACCACTACGCCACCGTGCTGCCACCTTCACTTAGTGATAACAGGAACTCTTTCGTTGTGATGTTCCACATTAAATATGACTAAAAATGGACATACATCACATTTTTAATCCACTTCAGCTTCATGTCAGGCCACACCCACTGTTGATGATTCTCTGCCAGAGAACCTGCATCCATTATCAGCATCAACCTCTAAGCACTTGCCCTAAATATTATTATCTAATGCTCTTATTATTAATGTTCTGAATCATTAGAGAAACCAGTGAAGTGTAAATCTGCCTTACAGCGTCCATCCTCAGGCGCTGGAGGCTGAACTGGTGTGACCTGTGGATAGACGGAAGCCTGGTGTTTTATAAGACGGACTCAAGGAAGGACTATGAGATCAGAGTGAGCCTGAAGAGCTTGTGTGTGAACGTGAAGTCCGGTATCGAGTGCGCAGGTGAGCCATGACACAAAAGTTTGATGAATTCTCTTTGTCATTGATAATTGTGCAAGACAGGTGGTGCATGGTTAGCACTCTCACCTCACAGCTAGAAGGTTCCAGGTTTCATCCAGGTGGTCAACCATGGGCCTTTCTGTGTTGAGTTTGCATGTTGTCTCTGTGCTTGTATAGAGTACAGTATATTTCCTCATTAGACCCCCACTGTGTTAAGACCTTTGGCCAAGTGTGCCTTTGTCCACCCATCAGTATACATGGGTAGTGGGAAGGTAACCAGCATCTCATCCAGGAGGAGCTGAACTCCTAGTCACTTCATGTTACAATAACCCGGATAAGCTCTGGCTGTGATGAGCCTCTAGATTTGGGTGTAAAAAGCCCAACAGACTTTACCTTCCAGTATATTTAACAGCTGTTTATTCGGAAACAGGCGTGTCTCCACCAGAGAGTCACCCGAGGGAGAATCTGTTGGTGTTGTACCTGAAGGACGGCTCCACTGTGCTCCTGTGTGCTAACAGTGAGGACGAGGCTCTGTGAGTGCTCTTGTTTCTAGTTCCACTTTTCATCTTTGTTATTGTCTCAGCAAATTAATTTTCCTGTTGTATTTTTTTTCTCTTGTCAGGGCTTGGAAACTGACAATCATGGAAGCAAAGCAGAGTCCTGTAAGTTGCACACTTGTCCAATGCACTCTTATAATATGAATATAAGCTTAATATGCATCACTAGTGTGTATACTGAAACATGCTGCATGTGGTAGCATTTCTGCATAATGCTTTATTTCATAAAATCAAGTCTAACTCTAAATAAGAAATAGACAGATGGACTCATCTTGTTAGCCTCAGTTGAAAAACCCTCAATCTTTATTAGTCTAATTGGTTAATACAATCAAGTGTAATCAAATGTCTGTACCCCCTTAGACATACCACTATTTTTGGGAACACATTTAAATTTCTTTTCCTAATTGTCCCTGCTATATATTTTTATTTCCTTCTGCCCCAAGTTCTACAGTTATGATCCCTATAATGACTCGTATCAGTCTGTTCCCGTTAATGGACACAATGCTGTATACATCACACCAGGCAGTGGCAATGGAGGTAATTATAAAGCAATTTCCTTAAATTAATTCCATTAATTATAAACTATATTTGTACATTCTTCTTAAAACAGCTAAAAAATCTCTTTGGAAAAATCATGTTAGCGGTGAACATGTGTCTAGCCAGTGTAATAAAGTACTGTACAGTAGCCTATTATGGACCAGAATGGAAATAAAGGCCATAAAACAATGGTAACAAACATGTATTTGGCATGTCCAACTATAGCAAATACCCCCTATGTGGTCCTATGAGTACTGGATTTAATTTCCCATGTGCTATGATATTTGTAAATCTGTAAATTTCTTCCTATTAGTGCTCTATAGTAACAGCATGTCTATCAGCACCACTGACCTTGATTTTGACCATTCAGGGTCACCCAAGGTCAAAATTTCTCTCAGTTAAAAGTCCATATATGGCTCCTGACTGGCACATCGACAAGGTTTGAATCCAGGTTGATGCTACAGCCGGGAGTCCATGGGAGCTAACTGGCTGAGCTTTCACTCTCAGCGATCACCATCCAATCATGGGCGTCTGTGAGCTCATTCGTATGAGGGGGCAGATAGCTCTTTCCCACCGAGTGTGTTAGGCCATCTCGTGTTAGCTATCCAAAATTTTGTGACCTTGCTCTGACCTTGACCTTTGACCTAGACAATTCAAAATCAAATCTCTTAGATGTTTGGTGGAGATAATAAGTAACTATTCCATTATGAGTCTTATAATAAATCCATGATCACAGCCCTATGCTTGTTTTCTGTATTTACCGACCCATGCTTACTACATATAGAGATACTTCTTTACGATTTGCGCTGGTTTACTGTTCTGTGTATTCCGACTCCATTGTTCTTTTTTGCAGGTACGCATCATGTCTGGGTGCACAGGGAGCACAGTGATAACTGGATTGGAGAGCAGATAGCACTGGGCTTGCTGGCTGGCATGGCAGCGGGCACCGTGCTGCGCTCGTTCCTCTGGATGCCTCTGTGGTACTGCTGATACACTCGCTGGCTTTGAGACAATCCCTCAGCTTAAGCCAGTTACTGAAAGGCTGAAGAGGAAGACCTGGCTCTTACAGATCGCTTCTGTAGGCTTCATACAGCTGGCTAAATGTCTACCAAGTACACAAACTGCATCCAGTTGCAAGGGTTAAATAGGATAGCTAGTGGTTTAACTCACACCGGACTCTATATTGTATAATTGTGTGCATGTGTAAATAAGTGAGTAGGCGTCATGTACAGGAGAAGAGGATGATGGAGAAAACCAGTTATGTTATATGGTTATATGGAAATATTTGTATCATAGACTGGTTGCTAATTTTGATGGGTGGGTCCAAACTAATCAATCTTATTAAATGAATAAATATTGAAATACCTGAAGAAAAAAAACGTGATAGAATTTATACTTGAGCAATAAACTAAGCTATGATGTAAAATTTTAAATTAATTACCCAGAATTCACCACTAGAGGGTAGACACACTGCAGCAATGCAAATAAACTGACTGGTTGCCTGAGATTTTTTTTTTTTTTTTTTGCTTGTCTTCACTAACTTAATCAAAGCTTGTAATTACATCTAACTCACAGATATAATATATTCGTGAAGAAATAAATCATACGAAAGTATGAAAATGGCGTTCGTGTCTGGTGAATGAAACGTTTTCTTATTTAAAACTGTATTCTTTATTCAGTTGGTTCAGGTAATGAATAAAACTGTCTTTTCTTCCTTAAAACTTTATTCTTTATTCTGTTGGTATGTCATATTGTAATACGATTGTGGAGTGAGGAGGAAAAAACGTGAACCAATTTGTTTGAAAACGGAGCTGTTCGAAAACCGAGGTTCCACTGTACATACATGTTTTCACTTTAATGATCTGCAGGATTGAGAGTCATCACCCAAGCTCTGAGTGCTAAACAAACTATATTAAGTATTCATGGCCAGGAGTGTTGCATAAGGAGCTTATTCATTATTAACACCCAACTCTAACAATGCAGCTCCTCTGTGACCGTGTCTTCAGAGGAAAGGTTCAACATTTCGGTGCTCATGGGTAATGTGAAAAGTCCCGGTACTGGAGGGAACTTCAGAGCATGGCTTCCATCTGCGTTGCCATAACCTGGGCCCTAATCCAGTGTACTGTATATGTGACTATCTTCTTCTAAAACATTACTGAGAACTTCTTTAGCTGTTGCAAGCGAGAGAAGCTTGTGGGCGAAGCACAGATGAATCACAGAGCAGATTTATTTCTGACCAAGAGACTGTTTAATGCACAGCTAGGATGTAGTGGGACTTGTGAGTAATTCCAATGGCAGAGATGATGATGGGCAGCTTTGTGAGTTTTGTAGTTTGAAAATGCTTTATGTGCATAAAAAGAGAGAGAGAGAGAGACACACACACACACACACATATCACTGTTACTAAATAAAGGTCTTTATTAGGGACATCAATAAGAGACTTGTGTAGTCTGGCAGTGCAAATAATGAGCTTTTGTCCACAGCATCTCACACACTCACACTCACACACACACACAGCAGCGACAGTTAAAATATATAGACAAGCTGGAGCTGATGGACTGTGAAATGTGAATTAAAAAAACAAAAAAAAAACAAACCTTACACAAATTACACTGTATCATGAGCTGTTTTAAAATCAGCTGTCCACAGGAGGGGTGTACATGGGTTGGGGGGTGGATGGTGATGGAAAAGCAAATTGATAATTGATCAAGTAGAAATAAATATTACAGAACACAAAAATCAAAAAAAAAAAAAAAACCTAAAAGGGAGATATTGGCAATATAATAATATTACATTAAATCAATCAAGCAAAAATATAATAATAATAATAATAATAACACTAAGAAATCAAAGCCAGTGGAAGCACAATAAAATCCACTCTTTAAAGGCATGCCTGCATATTAATATCACAGATTTTTCCTCTGATACTTCCCTTAATATACAAAACAAATCTTTCATAGCTACTGCAGTGATATCTCTACTGTGCTACCGAATTCAACAGTCGAAACAGAAAAGATAAAAATGACAACCAAAAACAAACAAATAAAGTAGCTATGATTTGATGTGAACGTCGAGAACTGCTCTCAGCTTAAAGAGCGTCCGTGATCGGTGTTGATTTGACCATCTCTTCACAAACCAAACGGTCATCCAATTACTTCCAATACATATACTTGAATATTGCAGACGATTCGTAAACATTATGTATCCGCACTGTGCTTTACCACGACAGCTTGCATCCTCTATCATGACACGGCGTATGGGTGCTACCCTGCCCAGTGAATACAGCCCTTCGTTTAACCTCAAAGTAGAATTAGCTGAAAAGTGTCATCATGTCGTCAGCATCGTTTCGAATTAAATGCAGTTGTTCAGTGCTCATGTGTTAGACGCTAGCTGGCTAGTTCAATCAAATGCTCTCGAGGTGCAACCCTCCAAAAGATAGAAATATATTCATCAATAAAAAGGTTAAAAAAAAATTGAGGATGTGTTCACGTCCTTTTGCTCGGTAAGCTTAAGGTCAAGACTGAGTCAGCGGAAAAGCACATTGCTGAGGATGGTGACACAAGAACGGATGGATGGATGATGTAGTGTTCTTCGGGTTCCAAGATGGAGGCGAGAGAAAGAGAGAAAGAGAGAGAGAGAGAGAGCTTTTCAAAAACCCTTATTTGTTATTTCCTCGCTCCTTGTTAGAACCGGAAGTTCTTCTGTTTAGCATCTTTGCTGGCACTTCCAACTCTCTAGTTTGTGCATCGAGGAGCAATGACTGTAGAGTGAGGATACATGAGAGCAGCCTTCCTGAAAGAGCTGCACTCCACTGTATAAATACCTCACCCCTTATGTGATGACAGACGCTTTAATGTAACTCAGTCATCAGCAGTACACGCCGGTCCGCGTGACGCTTCGAAGGAAATGACATCATTTCTTTTAAAACACATTTCCTTGATTCCATGCTCCTCACATCGTTTTCTCGGTGGGAGGGACTAAGACGCAAGGATGAGATGCAAATGAGGGAAACAAGGATGCAATTTAAAGGTTTTGAGAAGCACCTAGAGAGAGACAGTAAAGAATGGAGAGAGAGAGAGAGAGAGAGAGAGAGAGCCCACACTGTTATGGAGAACGATCCTTAGCAGGAGCACCCACTTTCGCTCACAGGCTGTTCCGGAGGGTTCTGCAGAGTCACGTCGATCACTGAGAATGGGTGGTTAAGTAAACAATTTATGAGTGTGGAAAAAACACATTACCCTTTTATTAGGGTCACAGGGAGGCTGGAGCCCATCCCTGCCTTCCCCAGGGCGAAGGTAGGGTACACCCTGAACAGTCTGCCCAACCATCACATACACACAACCATTCACAATCACACCTAGGGGCAATCAAGAATACACAATTAGCCTAATGTGTATGTCTTTGGACTTTAAGAGGAAACCCACACAAGCATGGGGACAACATGCAAACACCACACAGAAATACCCTCGCTAGTCACTAATGCCACGTGGTACATTACTCAAACCTTTGTTTATTACAGTGCTCTCTAGCGGCCCCTAGTGGTAGAACATGTGTACCGTTAACATTACAGTACGGAATGTGTGTACAGAATGAAGGGTCAGTTGTCGTTCAGTACTGTGACCCTGTCACTTCAATACTAGCTAGATTCAAGTCATTGCTTTGTTGTAGCTTCAGTTTCTGTTATAGTCCTTACAGAAAATGGTGTCATTACATGGACAGGAAGTGAGTCACAGACCATATCTGACCATATGACCGGCAAAGATTTTTGCTTGTTCTTATTTGTCTATAAATGTTGCCAAAGTCTGAAAGCCCCCGCCCCCTTCTGGACAACCACTGAGGGCTATAAGTGTGCACTCCAAATTTTGTCGCTTTGATGACATCCTCTGGGTATTAATAGTACACTAAACTGAGACACAGCAATCGACTCGACCTGAGGAATGTGATTTCTGGTGTATAGACAGGATGTGACATTTCCCTGTAGATTAAAAAAACTCTCACTCCTAATAAAAGTTTAATATTCTCCACTAAGCTATAAGCACTGCACTGTTTCTGCAGGCAAATGCATGCAAAGCAGAGAGAGAGTGTGTGTGTGTCACACTGCAGCAGGGTGAAGGATACTATCTTCTCTGTTCTTGTCCTGTGTGCTCTCCATGCCAGGCAGAGCGGCAGCCACACGCCGGAAAAGCTGCAAGGAAGAACAAACAAAGTGCCATCAACTCTAACAGATCAAAACAGAGGCAGTGGACTCAAAACATTTCGTGTAAGGTCAGAGGAAGCTCTGTGTACCCACACGTTCTATAAAAACGCTTCCTTAAGACATTTCAGCAGAGACGGAATCGGAAATCTGAATGGCCTGCATGACTTTAATGCTCTCCCTCACAGTGAATGAATGATAGCTACAAGGCTTTTGTTCCTCGCGTTGCTGCGTCCGAGCCTGAAGAGGATGAATCAGCACATTACGCTCCAGCTAAGAATAAGAATCAGATGTAACCAGGAAAAATGACTGCTCTGACGCCCGCCCCCCCACCTCCTGTCGTTCCAACAATGCTCAGCCTTGACTCAACGTTTTTTTCTTCTTCAATCTTTTCAGAGACAATAGCTGCTCAGACGAGGTGTTGAATACTGAGCAGCATTCATAAACAAAACGGCAATTTAACAAACTATCCAGATGACAAAAACATCTGCAAAAAACAAGACTGTATGCTCTTCCTGCTTATTTTTTTTTTTTTACCTCTACTGTTGTGTACTGTGTTCTGTGTACTGTATTAAAAAGGATGAAGCCTGTGAGCTAAAATAATCGTCAGGACTTGTACAGAACGCTAAATCCATGACCGAGTTGAGAGAATCAAAAGCTTATGGAAGCCAAGTGAATCGGCACGTCTAGAACTCCGGACATCAGATACTCGCACTCTTTCAAACCCTTCATTCATTAATTTTCTAAGCCTCTTAATCCTAATTAGGGTTGTGGGGAGGCTGGCGCCCATCTCAGTCAACTTTTGGGCGAGGGCAGGTAACACCCTGCACAGTTCGCCAGACCATTGCAGGAACAACACACACACACAACCATTCACACTCACTCTCACACACTCTCACACACACACACACACACACACACACACACACACACACACACACACACACATAGGGGTGATTTGGAACGGTCAATTAGCCTCCTGTGC
>JBCNYH010000008.1:18448440-18470395 GCA_039654325.1 Tandanus tandanus | reverse complement strand
CACACACACACACACACACACACACACACACACACACACACACACACACACACACACACCTAGGGGTGATTTGGAACGGTCAATTAGCCTCCTGTGCATGTTTTTAGACTGTAGAAGGAAACCAGAGTAGCCGGAGGAAACCCACGCAAGCATGGGGAGAACATGTAAACTCCAAACACAAATGCCCTGAATCCAGGAATGGAACCCAGGACCTACTTGCTGTGAGGCGGACGTGCTAACCGCTGCGCCACTGTGCCGCCCCTTTACAACCTTTAAAAATCAAATTTGCTGCTACACAATAATCACATGATGCAAATAATAATTCTTCTGCACGGACATGTGGAACACTAAAGCCGCATTCACACGGGAAACGACGAGCGACCATGCAAAGTCAATGATGGCGAGGGAAATGAACGACGAGAGACGAAATTTTCTCAACCAACACAAAGTGGGCTGGTGTGGAGTTCAAGGAGTGATAACCAATCACAGCTTGAAGATACCATTGACTGACAGATGACACCAAACACAGACCCTTTTCATATTCCCTTCCATGAACTGTGTAAGATAGGCGATTTTGCGTGCAGTTCAGTTTGGTCGCTTCCGGCCTTGGGGACAGTAGCCACGTTTATCTGGACATGAAATTCTCTAACCAGAAGAAAGCTGTGCAAGGAAAATACTGAACAAGTCCTTCATCGTTAAGCATTAACAAAGAAAAAAATCTGGCAACCCTGGCTATATAAACCACCTCCAAGCTCATATCCACATCCTGGGTTTGACCTTTGACCTAGCCTAAGGACATGAGCTTCAACTCACCTGCTTCACGTTGTAGCCGGCTTTAGCGCTCGTCTCAATAAACATAACGTTCAGTTCTTTGGCTTTCCTCTCACCCTCTTCAATCGATACTTGCCTGCAATAAATAAACAAACAACAAAAGTCACAAGTCCCATCTCCTTTCTTACTTTTGCTTTGTTTTGAACATTTTCCTTTATTACACTTATTACATAGCACCTTTCCACAACTCAGGAAATGACAAAGCTTCCTGCCTGACTCACTCTCCTAGCAGTACACACCTTTTGTCTGCAAGATCCGTCTTGTTTCCGACTAGCATGATGATAACGTCGCTTCCTCTCTCTGTTCTGACATCGTCAATCCATTTGGTGGTCTGCTGGAAGGAGTTGACGTCTGGCAGGACACAAGTAAACGTATATAAAATACATATGGTAAATCTGTGCTGATTACATGTACTATACAACATCAATGGAGGGTGCCAATAATAATATACACACATATATGTATATATAGACATAAATGAAGACAGTAATTGAGAACAAATAGGGACAAACAGAAGAAAAGGAAAAAGGAAAAGGACGAGTCTGACTTCAAGTCCCTGTATCACTAAGAGCCTTAAAAACTGCAGGACACTAGCAGGACGTTTAAACTGCTAACATTAGTGTTTCGAGGTAAGACTCATTCTTTCTTGAGTTTTTTCCATCTTATGTTCATGACACAACCACAGGACAAACCAATAAAAAATAAGTCTTGGGAAGAAAAAACCCACTCATGAGTGATAAAAAGCAAATAGTGCTCAATGAGGAAGAAGAAAGAAAAATTAAAAAAGCAGGTAAAAGCAGAGGTGGACAAATCATAAATCTAGTATCAAATGCACTGAGCAAGAAGCTCCAGCATTCTGTCTGGAAGGTTAAGGAGTGGAAGCTAATACAATGTAATATAATGTAATAAAGGTATAACAGAATACTTAGCTAGCTAGCTAAATGCGTTAATATACATAGATGCAAAAAATTATTTTATTTTTAAGAATAATTCATAGTTATTCCCAAAATTCTCAGACTGGGCAGTATAGCCATAGACCCTCCACCGACTGATTTTCTCCCCAATTTAATTGTAGCCAATTCCCACCCATCAAGGAGTCACAGGACATCTACCAGCAACGGAGGGCATGCATTTTCAGGGGCGGCGTAACACACTATCTGCCTGACCCCTCATAGACACCCATGATTGGCTAGAGTCGCATGTGAGTGACAGGGAAGAACTCATATGCCATCCCTCCCTAGCACCCTCCCTCCCTCCCCGGCCCGGCCAATCGGCCTATCATGGGCTCGGAACACGCAACAACCAGCCACCTCTTTGGTGACCCTTGTATGGTGCAACCTTTTTCAATTTTTCAGCTACCATTTTGGTATGAAGCTGTTTTTAGAAAGAAAAACATTTGGCTAAGGTCGTTATTTTCATCAGGCCGTGGAATTTGAATGATAAAGATGCTGTGACGTATTTCACGAGTTGGGTTGATTGCATTTGTCCACCTCTGCGGAAGCGCCGAAGTGCAGCAAAAAAGAAATCAATTAAATCAGTAGCCATCATTGGAGGTTTATTCCCACCCGACCAGAGCGCCACTGTCACTCACTTGTGATGTCATAGACTATCACGGCAACAGTGGAATCGCGGATGTAGCTGGGGATGAGACTCCGGAAACGCTCCTGACCGGCCGTGTCCCAAAGCTGCAGGCGCACCTATGCGAGCCCCACCAAAGTCCCGAAATACAGCAGAAAGACACAAAGAAGAGAAGAGGGGGAGGTAGGGGGGGTTGGGGTAGTAAGAAAGGACGGAAGCAGATGAAGGGAGGGAGGAAGTTGCAAGGTGGGGAGGCAGAGGAGAGGGAGAGAGAGTCAGGTTTGCAAGGTACCTACTTGTGATGTCATACACTACGACAGCGGCGGCTGAGTCACGGATATAGCTGGGAATTAGGCTACGGAATCGCTCCTGGCCCGCCGTGTCCCACAGCTGCAACCTGATCTGCATGTGATGGATGTGGGGAAAAAAGAAACAAAGGAAAAAAAAGAGAAATAAAGGGAAAACAGTAAAATAAAATAAAAGACATGATGCCTGATGATAAAATCAGAAGGTGAAGAATAAAAAACCCTAGAAAATGATAACTGTTAAACTAATGAAACAAATTAATAAATAAATCAAAACAAAAAGCTCTCACTTTCTCAGTGAAATGACATGAGACAAAACAGAACGTGATCAGGAGGAGAATTAAGAGAAGATGAAGTGATGTGGCCAGGAAGAGAGAGTGCAGTGTAGGAAGAGATGAGGGAGATGGAGTCTCAGAGCTTCAGCAGTTTCCTGGTTTCACTGGCTATCGCCACCGACACTGGGTGAAGGCGGGGTACACCCTGAAAAGCTTGCCAGACCACCGCAGGGCCAACACTATTCACCACAGGGGCAATTTAGAACAGCCAGTTAGCCTAATGTGCATGTCTTTGGACTGTGGGAGGAAACTGGAGTACCTGGAGGAAATCCATACAAACGCCTACTATGAATGCTATACATGAATAATCACAGCTGTACTGAAGACCCGGATGATGTCTGTACAACAGTAAAAACATGTAGAGATACTTTAATAAGTCATGATAGATCAAAGTATAGCAAAAAAAAGCAGCTACGCAATAGTCCTTTGCATACGAGGGCTAGGCGATACATCTGACTGCTTCGCTATCTCAGGATAATGGATATATATCCACCCCGCAAACTGTCACACTTTAATAATGATATAATTTTTTTTTATGTTCCCATGTAGTATATACTAAAATAATTATTCACCTCAGGCTCAGTGGATATTGCTGAATAGTCCCCTCAATATTCCACCTCAGGTCTATCTACTCTGCGATATTTAGCTCTCTTTGTGAATAATTATTTAAAGGGGAATTATACCCAAACTTAATAAAAGCTTGCACACATCGTATACGTCTTTGCACATTAAAACGCCCTATTGTTATGACAAGCTTCTTTTTGAAGAAAAAAACCCCCAAACAACTAATAAATCCACACACGGGGGGGCATTGCATTGCGATAAGTTGCATGTGACTCACGTGTATCCGACTAAATACGGAAGTAATATGCATATGAATCATGGTGGGTTATACCATTCGTTCATGTAAATGAGCCGATGTTTGTCTGATGTATGTTAACGGAAGCTCATATGTGTAGAAGTGCAATTTTTTTTTTCCCCCCAAAAGTTCACTAGTTGATATCTGACTTTTAGTTTAATATCTGTATACTGTTATTTGTGCCATCTTGCCTTATATGAAATGACAGATTCATGTCCTATTCTCACGAATTTTAAGATTTTAGCAGATTGCAACTTTGAAAATGTAAGTAAAAACCACCGGATAATGAAAATATATACATGTTCATGTGTAGCAGGAGTTTGGAAGGTTTGCCTTTCATTTCACTTTAACATTTAAGGTGAATATACAGTTTGTAACTCATGCAATTTTCTAAATTTGTGTGCATGAATGCAAAGAAATAACACAATACTCACTGTTCTGTCCTCGAGGTACATCGTTTTTGACAAGAAATCAATTCCTATTGTGGCCTGAAAATTCAATGAGAGCAACATGTCAAAAAATAGAAGCAGAATAACAGCAAAAAAGTGAAAATATATGGCCTAACTGACTGATGGGTTCATACTGACTCACCTGGTAGGTATTATCAAAGCTGTCGTACATGAATCTTGTGATGAGTGATGTTTTTCCAACTATAACAGAAAAAGGAAGATAAAAAATTGGAACCCCATAATAATAAGACATGGCATGCAATCTATATATAATTACTCTAGGTAACATTTTACATTCTCAGACAGGGGACAACATCGTGATTGTGTTCCTTCAGCCTGTGAGATGTACACTTGTGCTCCAGATTATAATTTAAAATGATGTGCCGAAGGCAAGGTGGATGTCTCTGAATAATTCCCAAGACTTCCACCAAGAATGAGGTGAAAAATAATGTTTTAGTATATACTACACAAGAACATAAGCAAAGAAAAAAAAAAGCATACTAAAACAAGTATGCTTTTTTATGGTTTATTTTTACATTTTTAATCATGATAATGCCAAGTGAGCTCTGCACACTCTCGCAGCGAGTCTATTAAAAGTCATTCAGGGGACCTCCGGTTGAGCAGCCATGCGGTAGGCAGCACAAATACAGAGCTCCACAATCAGCAAGAAAAACGCCATATTTTTTCAAAGAATTCTTAAGCACTTTCAGCAAAAGTTGAAAAGGCGTTTACAATATGCCCAGGAGAAGCAGAAAAATGTTTCACAAATCGAAACAACCCGGAACGACGCAGGAAGAGTCAGCCTGGAGCTGCAGGTGGACACGACTATGACTAATCTGCAAACAATACTGCAAGAATTGCGAGAGTTTCGGCGTGAAAGTGCAGACACTAGAGGAGACATTAAGGCAACCAACAACAGAATTGACGAAGCTGAAATACGTATTTCAGAGATGGAGGAAAGAGTACAGGGGCTGAAGGAGGCTATGAGGGAGCTGCTCAAGCTACAGGCCAAGTTGGAAGACAAGCTAACAGACCAAGAGGGATGAGCAAGACAGGACAATACAAGAATTCATGGCATTGAGGAGGGTCGGAAAACAACTCCACATCGATGATAGTATTTGTGGAGAATCTGCTAAAGGAAAATCTGGAGTTGCCTCCTGCCTCCGACCTCAAGATTGAGCGTGCGCACCGCGTGCTTGGTCCGAAACCCCCTGCAGAGTCTCCCCCGAGACTTGCCAGTACAACTCGGTGCAGGAGGCTACCAAAGACATGGTGAAGAGAGGTGTGTCCATGACGATATACAAACCACCGATGAGCTGTTCTGACAGTGTTAAAAACCTGATGTGGCATAAAACCTGGTCCCCGAGAGGAGGAGGGCAGCAGCCAGAGGCTCAGAGGGACTGGTTTAAGAAGAAACTTGATGCTTTCAGACGGGCAGACAGTTGAGTCCGCTTCGCCTCGATGCAAAGGAAACATTGGGGTTGTCACTGTGGGACTATTACTGTGAGAGACACTTGGGCTGAAATAATTACATTCATAACTGTATGTTTCTGATCGGGGAGGATCTGACCTTCTAAGGACGTGGAACATTTTGGTCACTTAAAGGACGGCCCTCCACAAACAGTTACATGTGGTGGCTTTCCCTCCGAGCCAGCAGAAGATCTTGGCTCCATCAGGGTATTGGTATCAAGGTATCTTCTGAGGTATTAATGAAAACTACCAAGTTCACGTTTTTCAGGGACTGTTCTATTTGTGTTATTGTATGTTATTGTTCTTTCAGAGTTTGAGTGGAGGAGGGGTTGTAAAATGGTAGGTGTCATTTGATCTTTAATGGAAAGCAACAAAGTACAACATAGGTTGGCTTCTTATAATGTGAAGGGTGTCCTTAATCCCGTTAAAAGGAGTAAACTTCTTGGCAAATTGAAAAAAGACAAGGTAGATATAATATTTCTCCAAAAGTCCCATTAAACTGATTCCGAACATGCTAAACTTAAGAGGAGGGGCTTTAATCAGGTTTTTTCAGCGTCCTATGAGACGGGACACAGAAGAGGGTTGGCGACACTGATATCAGCAAGGGTAATTTTTGAAAAGACGATAGAAATCATAGACAAGGAAGGAAGGTATAATATGGCTGTGGGTAAACTGGAAAGATCAGATGGTGCGACGTGGGGCTTCTATACACACATTTTTGATCTAATGATTACAAAGGCGCAGGGAATGGTCATTTGTGGAGAGGACCTTAATATGAGACTGAACCCAAAGTAGGACGTGTCAAGACCAACTCAGTCGCAGAATATCACGGTAGGTACAAAGGTGGGACAGGTGCTAAGAGAGATGGGCATCTGTGATGTGTGGAGAGAGTTCAATCCAACATCCAGAGACTATACTTTTTACTTTTCACCACACGAAACTTACTCAAGGATTGATTTTTTTTATGTACATTAAAGATCTTGTGTTTGTAAGGACATGCAAAATTGGAATAATGGATTTATCAGACCATAGCCCGATCTACCTGGATTTAAATTTAAGAAATAATAAAAATACATTTACCTGGAGGCTTAACTTAAATGTACTCAGGGGAAAAATGAAGGAAGAAACAAAGGAGGAAATTTTTCTATATCTGTCTGAGAATGATAATGGGGAGGTGTCCCCACTCATGGTATGGGACGCTGGAAAGGCCGTCTTTCCTTCGAGGGAAAATTATTGCAAAATTGGCTGTACAAAAGAGGCTCAGGAAGGAAAAACTGAATACCCCAGAAAAAGAGTTAGGAAAATTAGAAAGTCAACACAAAAAAGATACCCAATTAGACATTACTCAAAAAATTTGTGAAAATAAAAACCAGATAAAGGAATTTTACAAGAGGGACATTCAGAAGAAACTAACCTTTGTGAAACAGAGGTATTCAAAGTTTTAATATATACTACACAGAAACATAAGAAAAACAAACTAAAAAAATAGACCGCAGGGGTCCAAAGCTCCCGCCACCCAGAAATGTGTATTTTAAAGTTGATCTGTATCTTCCTTAAACCAAAATCGAAACTGTCATGTTAAATAAATTAAGCCCAGCTGGCTCATTAAATATGCATGGATTTTGGCGTGCACCAATCCCAGGCGAGGTACCTGTAAGACAAATCCGCATATCAAGTTTCAACAAAATCTGAGCAAGCATTCTTAAGTTATCGTCCGGAAACCAAAGTGTTGTGTTAAAAAAATGAAGTCCAGCTGGCTCATTAATTAAGCGTGGATTTTGGCGTGCACCAACCAAGATGATTATGGTTTCCTTACTGCATTTTTAAAGCATGAAAATGATCATGCAGCACTCCCCTTCACAGTGCTCGTGCGTACTACATGACAACCATTATCCACTAGGGATAATGTCTATTCAAACCAATCAGATCGTTCCATTCCCGTGTAGTACAAACATGCATGATACAATTTATTATTACACAATCATGCTTTCACAGATAAACAAAGCTGTTAAGCAGGTTGCGGACAACCGCAAAGGAAAGCGGTCATTTTAGCTGACTTTGGAGCTCTGATTATGCTACAGAGCTCATTGCGTTGTTTATTTAATCACAATTCTAGTAGTGCATTCTGCTTATAGTATGTAACCTCTGTCCATAGCAATCTTGATTGATTTGTATACAGATGAAAATACACATTGCTTTGCAGTTTTATTACGATTCAGTTTTGTTCATGACTAGAGTGTATCATTACACCCTTACTCTATATTATTCTTCACTTAATAATTTCTAAAGTATATTATTCAATAAACATGATAAAAATGATAAGTCTCGATCCGCTGATGAAGTTTAATGAGTTAAAGCAGGATTTCTTTTTAAGAAAAAGCTTAAACACCACTACGAGAACAAGCAATAACAACAAGAATGGGTTTCTTGTAAATCACCAGAGAAATGCAGTAGACGCTATAACTACATTCAAGTCCCTGAGGGAGAATGGATCTGAAATCACTGGATTTCACTTTGTATTCATTTGTATTATGAATTTCTTTGATTCACAAAACAATTTGGCGAAGGGGTCCGAAGATGTGACCCAACCCCTATGCTAATTATAAACCGGAATCATTCTTGGGATTCTTGCGGACGAAGCTGCAGCAGCTGCTGGACGAGCGTGCATGGGATTGAGATGGCACCTTGAGTTCTGGTCTGTACAGGCAAGACACCAATAACTCCCTTCTCATATTTGTGCATGCCATGATCAGCTTCTGCTGCTTGGAGTTTCTCTTAAAGCAGTGTGAGTACTTATTAAAAGACAGTAAAACAAATGCCTTCTGTAAGGAGTCTGTGGAAACAAGCGAATACATTGAGTTGCACATTCCACTCCAGTAATATTGGCTAACTACAGATGGGCTAAACAGCTGGGATGTGACCAAAACCTAAAAAAGAATGACTGTTTAACAGTCACTCATCTCCCTGTAGAGATTTGAATTAGTATTAATACACAGAGGGACATTAGACGAATTCAGTTATGTTTACAGCTTTTTTACTGATCTGTAATTCAGATACCAAAAAAAACAACAACAACAACAACAACAACAACAACAACAACAAAAACCCCCCATCAGTAATCTTCTTGTGGATATAATGGGTTAGGTAGTATATATACACACCGGTATGTGTTTATATTCATAATTATACAACTTTACAGCAACTTCTCGTACTATTCATAACTTATTACATGATACTTTTAACTTCAAGTACATAGATGACACTTAAAGGGGCGGTGTCATTGTTGTTTGAAGAAAATATCAAACAAGACCCAAAAAGGTTTCAAAGGTTCATGTTACAGTACATTTCCGTCCACTCCATATCGGGCTCAAAAACTACATATCGGGTGTTTAACCAATACAGACAAGCATTTTGGACATTCATGGCATATATACTATGCCTTTTGGGCAACTAAATTTGGGTAAAAATCATGACATCTCCCCTTTAATGTGACATTATGGTTGATTAACTAGAATCAGTGATGCATATCGATAAACTGACATTTCTAGCAGTAAATTCCATGATTCAAACAGGAAGTGTTCTCATGGACACACCACGCCGTTGGTGCTTTAACCGTGTCCTTGCTCACACTCTTTACATATATTTAGATGTCTTTGTGACAAACGCCACTCTTATGCCTAGGTTGTGTGTTCAGACTGTGTTGTAGCTCAAGTGCATGAGTCACAACAGAACACTGTGAGATGTTCAGTGCCTGACAAAACATTCAGATGTTAAAATAAAGAGAGTCTTGACCAAAAATGCTTTATTAATGCTGCACCAACTCAGTTTTTTTAACCATAATATTGCTGTCAGTGGCATAAATTTCACCAAGCACTACAGACCAAACGTCTGAAGGCTGGAAGACAAGCTGCGTCCTGAGTCTACGTTAAAGATCTGTTTATAAACTATGACAATAAATCTGAATTTCCCATAAAAAAAATCAAGATCAGGCCTCAAATCAAACAAATATACACATCACTTATCTGTATGTGTTTCGGATATTACACTGGAGGCTTACAGTCATAACCCAGCCTACTCAGAAAATCCAGAGCCAGCCAAAAGGAGACCTACTTGTCTTAACTTGTACGAATAATGATTAAGGAGTGAGTTTTATTGGAATAGAAATGACTGTTTGAAACGGATTATCTTTTCACAATTATAATAATGTTCATCTCTCCCTTCTGAAACACAGCAGCACTTGAACGCAGCATTTAAACTTATTCCTGGTAGTAATCCAAACTAATATCTTCTGTGGGACGTTTAACAACAATTTATAGATGGATACTTTTTTAAAGTATAAATAAATTACTATTATGCCTGCGTATTTAGACTATAACGATTAATAAAAAAAATAATAATTAACCGACTAAAAACTGAGTGTTAAAAGGATACGTTTCCTATGTGTGTGTGTGTTTTTTTTTTTTTACAAGTACCGCCTACTACGCTTGGACTGGCTAGTATGCATAACATCCTGCAGTGTGATTGGCTAATAGTTCTGATTTGCAAGAAGATTGGTTGCGACAAGAAAAAGCAGCTAATCAAAGTAGAGAAGGCGGGACTTAAAGGAATACGAGTGGGAGACAAAACAGCGGCTAGCGTTAATAACTACACAAGTTCAGTAACTTGCTAATGCTGTAGACATATTATGATATTAAAAAAAAAAAAAGAGAGAGAACATACCACTTTGCTCTCCCAGAAACACCAGTTTGAATTTTCTCAGCGGGTTCCCAAAGTCTCCTGCACTAGACATGACGGCTGACTGGGAGATATTTGCAGTTTTAAATCCTTATCCGACTTCCGGTTTGTTAGCTCCACAAACACACCCGCAGTCCTGGATTCAATCTGTTCGTGATGCTACAAATATAAATATATAAATATCCTTAAACTCTGTTCAAGTCGATGTGAAGTTTGCGATCACTCTGAGATGCCTGACTGTGACTCCATCGCTCGGACTCGGCATTAAAGGAGGAGTTCACGCAAAATCCTCAACCGAACCTGATAGGGTTAGTCGTGATTGACAGCTCAAGTCCCAAATAGCTTTTTAGTGACAGTGTAGTGCACCTGAAGTGATTATTTCATGCCTAATAAATAGGAAGTGCACTTACATATAGAGCATTAAGTGTTGTGTGATTTAGCCCTGGAAAAACCTGATTAGTTTATTGACGTTTCAGAAACATATCTCTTCACTCAGTACTCATATTAAGACCCATATCTATAAGCATGGACATGTATGCTCTTTAAATTTAATAAATCGTGTTTTAAAATAAAAACAGAAATCATCAAATAATCAGAATGAGAGCGAGGTAAATGTTAGAGGTGCTGCGCGAGCAGGAGGCGGGATCAAGGATAAAGCACTTTTGGTTGTCACGTTACAGCGCCACGTCACGCTCCTCTGACGTCATCTCTGTTAGTTTAAAAAAAAAGCGAACGTCATCAGGTTAAAGTCCCAGGCAAGTGGGCTTGTTGTTGATGATGGTGGTGGTGGTGGTGATCCACATTTGAGTCACTTCCGATTACAGAGAGTTGGTTTACAGTATATACAATGTACAAATTCCACATAATGAATCAGTAAATAATAATAAAAACAAGTTTTAAACCACAAAGCAAAGAAGCAAAGGAAGTAAAAAGAAGTATGAAAAAAAACCCAGACAAATCAGATTAACAATGTGTTTAAAGGTTTAAAATGCATAAATTGTCTTATGTGTATATAGTTTATTATTCATTAATAATTTATTTATTAATACATTTTTTTCCTGTCTGCCCTAATAGAGTTGAAGGATGGATGATTTAAGTATAATAATAATAATAATAATAATAATAATAATAATAATAATAATAATAATAACAATAATAAGTTAATATCAACAACAAAATATATTTCTCTCCAAATATAAATGATGCATAATATCATAGTGATTATAATTTGATTATAGTCTATATGCTGATGTCAGGCTTACTTAAGGGAAAATGTCTACATTGCTAGTGCAGATAAAACTAAGAAAATGACACATTTTTGCCAAACGCATACAGTAATAATATAATACTAAAGGAAAAACGTTGAGGTGGAAAAACATTAACTAATGAACGATAGAATATATAATTGGTTCTAATTTATGTCGGTATTTTGCTCCTTTTCTTGCACTGCACATTTACAGTGAAACGTTGCGGTGAAATTACTTCGCCACACAGCTGGAGGGCGATAAAGAGCGCTGGCGCTTTTGCAGCAAACACTTTATAAAATACGAATAAGGGACAGGTCGGAAATGCCGAGTCCAGAATTTAAATAAACTGATATATTTACGGATAAACTGATTTTATTGACAGTCTGACTGGAATTTTATCCTTATAACTGAAGTAATGACTGCTTTAAACGGAAAGGTAGAATATTCCTCTTGTTATAATTCACTAATGGGTATTTTTGTGAATCCTAAAGGTCATTTTTTGTGCTCATGTGCTTACCTGTTATGTCGGAATCCTAACACCACCACTCTATTGTAAATAGTGCACTACATGGGGTGTATAAGTGGGTATTTTTGACCCTATGCAGAGCACTGAAATGTTGATAAAGCAGCTATTTGGGATTTCAAAAGTACACCATGAGGATAAAGATTATTATTATTATTATTATTATTATTATTATCAGTGGTACTATTACTATTTCTACTACAACTAAACACAATAACATTGCAGATATTATTATTATTATGATTATGATTATTATTATTAGTAGTAGTAGTAGAACAGTGATGGAACTTGAGTAGTTGAATAATATAATATAATAATTACTAAATTACAGAATAGTAAATATATTTGTACAAATTTACTTTGCATGAAACCATATCCCAGCAAAACGCCAGACCCGTAGTTAAATCATGCCCTGCATAATGAAAAAATTTTTTTTTTTCAATTTCCTCATGCAGGTTTTGCTCATGCAGCACACCCGGGCTTTACTCCAGGCTGTATCACTCATTCGGTTGGTCTTGTATCTTTTGATAGTTTAATTAAATAGCTGCTGATTGGTAGAGGTTTGTGTAAAGAATGTTGTCTTCCCTCATTTCCCTTATTCCAGCTCACCTGTATTAAAGCAAGCGATGTCACCAGGTAAGCTGGCTTCATTTTTTCCCCCTCTAATGCTTGTCATAAAAACCCTGACACACTAAGGAAGTGTGTTAAGATAAATCTTTTTTTTTATGTTATTTAAAAAAAATCTTTTTTAGGTGTCTTTCTGCTTTACAGAGAGTACAGATCTATGCCTACACATGGGATTGGCCGATATAAGTATCTACTTCCAAAGGAGATGGTGAGTGAACAAGGCATCTAATGCATATGAAGGTGGCTTGGTAGCATGGTGGTTAGCATGTTTGCTTCACAGCAAGAAGATCCTGGGTTTGAGTTTTGGGTTTGAGCATTTCTTTGTGGAGTCTGCTTTTGTTGTTGTCCAGTTGGATACGTTGTGCAGTAATCAAGCTTTAATGTGTTTCTGTAGCAAAAGAAGAAGAAGGAAAAAGTTCACGTAAAGGAGATCAAGGACGCGACAGACACCGAGTATGGTGTCCTGAATGTGCTGGTCTCTGGCTATGACATGACCCTTGTGGAGCATTACGCTCAGTACATTCACCAACTCTGCAACCGACTTGATATCAAAGTGACAGAAAGGTAAGAGGGTTAGTTTTAGATGTCTGATTATGCTCAGAAGACAGCCATTGTGCTTGAGAGATAACCAATGTGCTTGTCTTTTTTCAAGCTATGCTCTGCCCACTAAGAGCACAGAAGTCATGGTCATGCCTGAGCAGGGTACCAAGATGTACGTCGATGTTGTACTCAAAACTCACGAGCGGGTCGTTCAGGTATACAAATTTTTCCTTGACTTCAAGTAATCCCAGAGAGGATGACGTGGTGTGGTGTGGTTTGGTTCGGTTTGAAACCGAGTGGAGATTCTGTAGCCACATCGAAGCTGATTAATTTTCAATGCCAGTGTGTTGTGTTTTATTCTTCTTTTATTACATTGATCTGAAAATGGTGAATTTTCATATCAGCAATGAACAGCACTTTGTATTTTTATTATTATAATTTAATTTATTTTGGTTAGGGTGGAATTGTTCCAAAGCACTAACACGACATGTTACCTCCGCCAAAATGGCTATTTTCTATCTGGGTTGTTTGTCTATCTGTTTGTTTTTTTGATGGCAACTTTTATGCAAAAATTTATGAACAGATGTTGGTGTGTTTTTTTTTTTTTTTTGGAGGGGTGGAGTACGACCCAGTGAGATTTTCGGAGATGATCCAGATCAGATTCTATGTGCAGGAATTTTCTAAAGATTTTTAAGCATTGTGAGATAGATTAGAAGTGTAGTATTACAGCAGGCTCAGTAGGGGGTGTTGTGTACTTAAATTTTTTTTTAGCTTGGTGGAGGTTTGCTCTCCAGATGTGTCTAGTTTTATTAATCCGTTATTATTACGGTATGTAGTGCATACATTATCCATGTCCCAGTGATTGAGCTGTTGCTATGAACACAACAACAGCACAGTAAAAGGAGTGCTTTAAATCAACCTGCATTTATCATCTGAAATAACATGTGTGATGAGTTTCTTGGTTCTTTTGGTTTCAGATAAGCCAGATGAAGGCTATACTGGCACCTGTATTAATGGAGGTCCTTCTCAAAAACCAACCAGAGGGACTTCAGCTCTCCATTATGAAGGTGAACAGAACCAGCGGATTTAAATTATTTGTTTATGCACATTGTTCTGATTTCATGAATACAGAATTTGGTGCGAAGTCACCAATTTTCACAGAAAGATGTCGGTCTTTAACAGCTTAAGATGGTTTTAGCTCTACTTTTAATGTTTTTCTTTTTTCTTTCCTTTTCAGCACACTGAGGCAGAATACAGAGCCCGGTTTAAGACCAGACCAGAACTCGAAGGACTTCTAGCACAAATGAGTTAAACATCTGAACATGTGATTTTATAATAAATGTGTCAGTGGATCTTTACTGTGGTGGAGTTATTTACTTATCTACCTATCTATCTATCTGATTTCTAACTTTTCCAATAAGTTAAATATACAAAAAGACTTTAAAATTGTACATTAACCTGATTATTCCCTAAAACTTTCAAAAAATTAATTTTAATTCTTATAAACATAAATGATTTATAAACCAAATTTTGATTATATATATATATATATATATATATGCTTAATAATTAATAGCTTAGCTTATGTAATACACTATTAACCTACAGTCAGTGTGGAAAGAAGCTGAGCAATTTCAGTTAATTTATTTAGTTCATTATTTCCTCTGTTTCAGTTCAAGGTTATACTGTAAGGCTACAAAACTGTGGAAAAGTTTGAGGGGTGTCAATACTTATGCATTTTCCTAAAAGAAGACATAAACCTGAAGATGTTGTGAGACTTTTATTTTGTCACTGCCACAGCATAGAACTTCATTCTTGTCATCTCACACTTCAGGAAATATTTTTGGTTTATACACTTTATTAATTTTTTCGTTAAAATGTGGACAATTAGACCTGGACAGTGTCACTGGCTGTAACCAGGTACCACCTCGTGTACTGCACCTTCCAAAATGTCTGAAAACATGGCATCTATTCATGATACTCAACAAATAAACTACATTACCCAGTAACCTTAGCGATGTCGTCGTGGCAACGATGCCTAGCAACCGGGACAAACTCCAAACCCTCGGTGAATACGGCACATTAATAAATGTGTAGAAAATTAATTTCTAATTACATTAAAAATGGGAAAAGACTATTACACTACGTTGGAAATTACCCGAAACGCAACTGACGCGGACATTAAACGGTCGTAAGAAACATGTTTGCTCTTTTGTTGTTGTTTTAATTTGTAAATCAAGATTATGGAACGTCTACGCATCCGGTTTATTGGGCTGTGTATAAGTGCACTCATAAAGTGTACTAGTGGAAGAGTAAATTAAAAATAATGGATTTTACACCCTACATAGTGCACTATTTATCCAAAAGGGAGTTATTTTGGGATTCTGTCTAGATTTAAGCTAATGATAATAATCATTAAACTAGCTAAGGAATCAAATGGAAAATTAAACCACTTTAGTGTGTTTGTTTTGCAGTGTATTTGAATTTAAATTAAAAAGTGTTTTTTCATTAATGTGACTGTTTATTGGTTTATTTTAAAAACTATTTATATATCAGGTATCGTCGACTAGCACTGAAGTATCATCCTCAAAACAACAGTCAGCCTGGTGCTTATGAGAAATTCAACCAACTTGCTGAAGCTTATGAGGTTCTGAGTGACCGTAAGTGACCAATATGATGTAAAATTAATAAATAAACCAAATTGTTGCACTGAATACATCAGAGCTTCTGAGAATCAGAATACATACCTTTACATAAATATATACATTTTCTATTTTGTGGTTCCACTGATCATTAATAAATTCATAAATCCTACAAACACCACTCGCTCACTCAAATGCTGAACCCCTTAATCCTATTATGGTGGCTGGGAGGCTGAAGCTTGTCTCAGCCAACTCTAGGCGAAGGTGGGATACACCCTGAACAGTTCGCCAGACCATCGCAGGGCCAACACACACACAACCATTCACACTCACAGCTACTGGCAATTTGGAGCTGCCAGTTAGCCTAATGTGCAAGTCTTGGGAGGAAACCTGTAGTACCTGGAGGAATCCCACACAAGCACGTAAAGGACATGCAAACTCCACACAGAAATGCCCTCGCCGAGTCCGGGACTCGAACCCAGGACCTTCTTGCTGCGAAGTGGATGTGCTAACAACTTCGCAACTGTGCTGCTCATCCTACAAACATTCAACCATTTATTCTTGAAAAATCATACATGAAAATATAAACACATGCACTATATGTCAAAAGTCCATAACAGATGTCATGTGAAGTCTGTGAATGTTCTGAAAGCATCATGTTTTGGTTGCCGCTTGTGAAATGCAAACATGATATGTTGTACTATATTTTGTGAGGGCTGACTTGATCAGTTGTGTAACCCCGCAGCTTGGAAAAAGGCCACGTATGATAAGTTTGGAGAGGAAGGATTAAGAGGTGGAATACCTCCAGAGTCAGCAGCGAGCAGTGCGTGGGCATCAGGATACACCTACCATGAAAATCCTGAGAAAACTTTCCAACAGTTCTTTGGTGGAGATAATGCTTTTGCTGGTGAGCTAGGATTTCTGTTCACTAGATCAGTTCAAGTTCAGTTTGTGTCACAGTGGCATTTTGGGTGCCATTTAAAGGCCATAAATGGTACATTTACATTATTGTCTATAAGGGAATATACAGTAGTCTATAGAATAGCACAGCCTTCATCAACAATCAGGACTGTTAAAGAAGGATGTTTCACTGCTTTCCCGATTCGGTCTTATTTTGTGTGCGTTTGTGAGTCGTGAGTCGACCAACGTTGTTATTATCTCCTCAGGTTTTCTTACCACAGAAGTGGATGTCAGTTTTGGGGGCCTCCGTGGACAAGAAATGAAAATGCAGGATCCACCTATTGAACGTGACTTGCACTTAGGCTTAGAGGACCTCTTCCATGGATGCACCAAAAAGATAAAGATATCTCGACGTGTAAGATGTCCAAATATTGTACTGTTAATAGGCATAACTACTTCCCTAATTCTGCTTAGTGTATTTATTGTTATAATTCTCTCTCTCACACACACACACACACACACACACACACACACACACAGAGACCCCAGTATGCAGTCTTTTCTTCTAATATTTACACTAGTCTGTTCACTTAGGTAATGAATGAAGATGGTCAGACATCAAGCATCAAAGACAAGATTTTAAGCATCACCGTAAAACCAGGTTGGAAGGAAGGGACCCGGATTACATTCCGTAAAGAAGGTGATCAGGTGCGACTCTGACAGGGTGCTGCTTCATGTGATTTTTGTAGGAATAGTTGTGGTAGAGTTCCTGTGCCTGTTATCATTTACTTTATAGCAGCTATAAGCAGTAATTCACTCACTAGCATCTGTTTACTTAGAAGTAAATAATAAATGATGTATCTATTTAGCAAGTGCTGACAGATGTTTTCCTTTCAGGGGCCAAACAGCATCCCAGCAGACATTGTTTTCATCGTTCGTCAAAAGCCCCATCCCTTGTTTACCCGACAAAATAACGACTTGATTTACACAGAAAACATCTCTCTTGAGAAGGTAGACTAATCATGAACTTAATTATCAGTACCTCACGAGTGAATGGAGTGATTGTAATTGGGTGGTTACACTAGAAGCAACTGACGCGAATGGCAATATCTTTCTCAAATTTGTTGCGCGACATTCACAGCATCACATTTTGGTCGCCTGGTTTGTGAACTCAGCACAAAAAATTTGAAACATATTTGAAATTTCCAGAAATGTCCTAAAACGAAGCTCTGACACAGAATAATATTAAACTCATCTCAAACTGTCTGCACATGTCACAAGAAGGTCGCAAAGTCGTCGTTTTGGTCTCAAATGATTTCGTTTTTCGTTCACAAAGGAAAAGCAACAAGTTGTAGACTTTCACGTGAAAACCTTGAGACTTGCTGGCATCTGCCATATTTCGTATATTTTGTTATCATTAACATCATGTTCGCATTTTTTTTCGCTAATAACGCACAAATACAAAGCGAATGGTTTGAGAAATCAATAACAAAGAAAACTCGACTGATTTATGACAGGAGGTTCGTCTTTTTCGCCGAACATCCGCAAACCAATCGCAAATTACTCGCAAATCAGTTGCAAAAATTGTCGTGCAAGCTTCTCGCAACTTTTGCATAATGTACGGATTTAGGCAGGAAAATATTCGCTTGCTTGAGGAGTCTCAAAACATCTTGACACGAATTTAAAAATTCGCAAAAAGAAATAGCAAAAAAAAATCAATTCGGGGCAGTCGCTTTTCTATTGCACCTCTAGTGTGATCACCGCCTAAGTGTATTTTCTCTTGACAGGCTCTGACTGGGTTTTCAGTAGAAGTGGAGACACTAGATGGCAGACTTCTCAACATTCCTGTTAACGAGATCGTATGGTGAGTATGGAACTTCTCTTAGGGATCTCTCAACATTCTGTTTCGAGAATAACAGAGAATCAGCATTGTTTTTGAGGATTACATCATATAAGTAAACATTTAATCCGCATAAATAATCACGATCATGGGATCCTTGAATAATTAAACACAATATGACTGGTTTTTTTTTTTGCTATACTGTATTAATCCCACAAGGGAAATTATTGCCTCTGCATTTAACCCAAAGTGAGCACACACACGCGGAGCAGTGGCACACACATTGGGGTGCCCGAAGAGTTGGGGGTTAGGTGCCTTGCTCAACAGCACTTTAGCCATGAGGGTGGAGGAAGGGAAGAAGTGCCCTTGAACAAGGCAACTAACCCCCAACTGTATGTATGCATTACTTCTGGCACATCATGATTTACTGCACTGTATTCATCCTCCACATGAATTTAACTGCATATTCTCATTCTCACTCATATGCTGAACCACTTATTCCTATAAGGGATACAGAGAGGCTGAAGCCTATCTTAGCCAACACTGGGTGAAGGCAGGGTACAACTTGAATAGCTCACCAGACCATCAGAGGGCAACACATTCACAAATGACATCCAAGGGCATTTTGGAATAGCCAATTAGCCTAATGTGCATGTCTTTGTACTGTGGGAGGAAACTGGAGTACCCGGAGGAAACCCACGCAAGCACTGGGAAAACATGCATTCTCCACACCGATATACCCCCGCCAAGTCCAGGACTCAAACCCAGGACCTTCTTGCTGTGAGGCTGATGTTCTAATCACTACACCACTGTGCCACCGACTGTGTATTCAAGTTCTTTTTCAAGTCTGTGCACATGTAGAATTTTAAAACGTGTTACATTCAGAATAGAAACTTTATTCTTTAAACATTTCACCCCTTATCAGCAGCCCTGCATTAAGAACTTAAGTGCACCAGAAATAGATCAACATTGTTCTTTGTTCCATACAGCCCCCAGTACAGCAAACGGGTGAGCGGAGAGGGAATGCCTTTATTCAGTAACCCGGCAGAACGTGGAGATCTGATCATCCAGTTCAATACACACTTCCCACAGAAGCTCTCCGCAGAGAAGAAACTGCTTCTAAAGCAAGCCCTCTCCATATGATTCATCACATTCATTCCTTTTTTCTCTCCAGTCTCATGTCATATTGGACATGAAATGGCTCATTGGTTCTGCTACAGAGAAATAAACAGACTAATGTATTTTAGAAACTTTATTAGCTTTGTTTAAAAAGCAGCTAAAATAGATACAAGAGAAAAGAATTAACAGCTTTCTAGTCCCAGGGTACACTTGAATGCAAACAAGTAGGAAATTGAATTGGGTGGGGGTGGGGTGTTAGACAGGAGTTCTACAGATAAGTGATAAACCTAAAAATGGTACATTATCAGCACAGAACCCCTGGGACCTAAAGAGGAGTAGACCAATTATGCCGAGCCGCCATCATGGCACGTTTCAGCTGTTCGTATGTGACGAACATCACTACGTTCCAGGAGCCCAGCCTCAGGAAAGAAGGCATAAACCTGCAAGGGGGTACAAAGAGTTTTAAAAAAAAAATAAAAAAACCCACCCTGCACTCAATTCCAAGTAACAAAAAGAATATAATCTAATCCATTTTACCCCTTATAAAAGGCCATAGGCCCCTCCTTGGTCAGCATGGCCAGAGCACAGTTCAGGGCACTGCTGTACTGGCCATGGGCAGAGTTCATGTATCTTGTTTTCACAACATCGACTGGGGAAGCAATCACCGTTGTGCAGAAACCAGCACCAAATGCAGATGTAAAGTGGCATGGAAGGTCATCTAGGAGAAACGATCTTGCTTATTCCCTCCCCCAGGTACAGTATTAATATTCAATATCTGTGTTATTCAAGATTAGCTTACCTGTCATCAGTGTATTTCGCAAAAGAGCATCTTTGATGAGGTCATAAGTCACCAATTCAGTACAATTCACAATGGCATTGCGGGTGATGTTTGGGCCAGTTCCTGAAATGTATAAAGGCAATAACTTTACTGTACCAGACCTACTAAGCTTCGAAGTTAATATGCAACAGATGTTCTAAGTACCCTGGACTTACCTTTCCACAGTCCACGAAACCCTTCCTCTTTGGCGATGGTTCGGTACGCATGCATAGTTCCATGATAGCGTTTGTTAGCGGCACCAGCACTAACCTGTGCCTGAAAACGCACCTTCACCACATCTGTGGGTTGAGCCAGAGCAACAGCCATCGCACCAGTGGTACAGCCTGCCAGCAGGCGACTGCCTATCCCCACATCTTAAAAAAAAAAAAAAAAAAAAAAGGAAAGCTTCACATTAAGTACAATGTACTGCTGTATAACTCCAGCAAGGTTCAGTAGATTTATATGTGCCAAATCACTTCCTCCCCCAATCACATTTAACCACTTACGATCAGATCCTTTGGTGTAAAACTGCTTAACCGAGTCATACAGGCCAATGCGGACAGAAGCGAAGCTCATTTGGCGCTGCAGTCCAGCCACCAGCCCGTTGTAGAGACTGCGTGGCCCTTCCACACGCACCATGGTGGCAATGGTGCCAAACACACCACGGTACTTCACCGTCTGGGCAGGACTCATTTTCAGGGTGCCGCTGGTCTCCCCTTGAATCTGTACAGAACAAAAGTGGCAGACTTTACAGACACTAGGAAGGGCCACTTGGAAGAGGGGACATTCTCCAGCCACATGATGTCCATGACGTCAGTCCAGGTTTCACTCAGGTCCTACTGCTTAAGCATCAAGTCCTGGTTCAGCTTACATGACTAGTGCAAGGAGGAACATTGGAAGTTGAGAAAGAAAACGGGGGGGGGGGGGGGGGGGGACCCAACGCCAGTTTTTACCTTCCAAATTTTCCAAAAACCCAACCCCAAATCCCTCCAGTCCCAAAAATTTTCCCCCCTTTTTGGAGGAAAAAAGGTAAATTTCATTAAAAGACAAACACTAAGTCAAAGCAGCATCGACATATTCAAACCAAACAGATCACAACGATAGTCGTCTCACATTACACTTAAACGCCCAATGAACCA
>JBCNYH010000008.1:18360824-18388068 GCA_039654325.1 Tandanus tandanus | reverse complement strand
CCCCCCCCCCCCCCCCCCCCCCCCCCCCCCCCCCCCCCCCCCACACCTCCCCTTCTTCCACATTCATGGCTGAAGTGCCATGCAGCAAGGCACCTAACCCCAACTCCTCTCCGGGTGCCACAATGTGTGGCAGCCCACTGCTCCGAGTGTGTGTGCTCACTTTGGATGGGTTAAATGCCGTATAAAAAAAAATCAACAGTCCTCTTAGTCATCATCTTTCCAGCAAACAATCTAAATTCGGCGTTGTCTGGTGCGTGACTATCAACATGGAGATGGCTAGTTCGAGTCCAGGTCCATGCCGTAGCCATCCGCAACTGGAAGTCCATGGGAGCTTATTGGTCAAGCTGTCACAGGAGGGAGGGATGGCATGCACTTACTTCCCCGTCACTCACAGTGATCACCAACCAATCATGGGCATCTGTGAGCTCATTTGTACAAAGGGGTCGGATAGCGCTTTCCCTCTGAGTGTGTTAGGCCGCCTCCCAATGTGCATGTGCAGCAGTTTGTAAAGAGGTAGGTGGCAGCATCGCATGTTTATGTGCATGTGCATGCTTACGCCCCTCCCCGGTTGGTGGTGGTCGTACGTGGTGGGGAGGCAACATTTGTGTGGTGGGAATTGGATACGACTAAAATTAGGGGGAGAAAAAAAATGGGGGTTGGGGGAACCTAAATTCAACCTGTAACCTTGTTCAATTTTTTTTTCATTAATTCATTTGCTCTACCACAGCGAACCTCAGCCAAGGCGGGGTTCACCCTGAACAGTTGGCAAATCCATCGCAGTGCCAACACACCCAACCATTCACACTCACACCTAGGGGCAATTTGGAACAGCCAGTTAGCCTAATGCGCATGTCTTTGGACTGTAGGAGGAAATCAGCATACCCGGAGGAAACCCACACAAGCACTGGGAGAACATGTAAACTCCACATAGAAGTGCCCACACCCTCAGGACTCGAATCCAGGACCTTCTTGCTGTGAGTCGGATGTGCTAACCACTACGTCACCATGCCACCCTTTCAACATAATATTAGTTATTATATGGTCATAATATTTTAAAAGTGCGTCACTGATGACTGCTAATTTCTGAAAGTCCAATAGGGAGCTTAAGAAGAGATGCATTAAATGTAAAATGCAATTTTCAGAATGTGACATTGATAAATGATTAACAGAACTCGTTAAAATGGCATGTTACCAGATCTGGTGATCTGATTAGGCTTTTCCTCCTCAATGTCGTTGTCGTCCTCACTGCTGCAGTGTCCGTCTCTGTCCCTGAACATAGCAGTACTGCAGCGTAGGGCAACCAGTCTGTGATGAATAGCTACGTAGAGGCGGGCAATGTCTCGGGCACTGGCCTGGACCAGGAACACACGTACACTGTGGGTTTCCAAGTCCGTGGCTGTCACCTGTAGGTTCCTCCGTGCCGGGCGGCGCAAGTGCGTGTGTGGGTACAGCTTGGTGTTCAGGATCAGCTTCAGACTGCCCTGGTGTCTCATCACTGTAAGGAAACATAAGCAAATGTATATGGGTTTTAGTGTGAGAACTAAATCCTCACAGTGAAGCATGGTGGTGGCGGCATCCCTCTATGATGGGGCTACCTTATCTGAACATTTTTTAAAAATTGATAAATCTTATTTCTAAAATGTTTACACAGACTACACAAGGAAATATAACACTTGTGACTAAAATAAGAGTCTTTGTTTCTTACCCATCCTTGACTGCAAGCATCCCTTGTATTTAGTTTGCAAGTCGTTCAGTCGCAAGATGCCTCTCCCTCTCTCGCTCCACGACTGGGTTCCCCTCTCCAAAACAAACAGCTTGCATGTCAGCTAAAAGGATCCAAAGTCACACCTTTGTCAGTACAGCCTGCACCTACAGCACCATCAAGCTATTTTATGAACAGAATAAGGATGCGTAATTCAGACCTGGACCACGTTGCTCTCATTCTCCTCTCCGGTGATGATCTGCACTTGTTTGAGCAAACAGCGTCTCCTGCAGGCGGCCGTGTGAGCTGCAGCGGACTCCCACAGCGTGTTTTGTGTTGTCACTATAGACACAGGAGGAACCAAACATTCCTTCAGTTACCATCAGAGCGCAACACTCACCCTTTACTCACTCATTTGCTGAACTGCCTCATCCTACCGAGACTGGGCGTTAGCAGGGTACACCCTGAACAGCTTACCAGACCAATGCAGGGCCAACACACACACAACTACTACTCACACTCATATCCACACATAGGGGTGATTTGGAACAGCTAATTAGCCTAATATGCATGTCATTGGACTGTGGGAGGAAACAGGACTACCCAGAGGAATCCCACACAAGCACTGGGAAAACATGCAAACTCTACACAGAAACACCCCGGGTCTGGGACTTGAACTCAGGACCTTCTTGCTGTGTGGCGGACGTGCTAACCCCTACACCACCATGCCGCCACCACAGTTCCACAATATTTAATGGGACTGCAAATGATTAAAATACACAGTATTGTTAATTGATTGCAAATTGTCATAATAAAAGAGCAATGAACCCAGGTGCATTTTAGAGGTTCATCATTTTGTTTGAGAATCTTGTTCAAGTAGCTTTGAGTGTTATCAAGGGGATATAAGAGACAATAAGGGAATTTCAATCATGATAACGTTGTATTGAGAAGCAATACACATTCAACCACTAGGTGGTTTCAAGTGTTGTGAAACTTCCGACTCCGAAGCCCTCTGATTGACGGCTATAAATACTCAGGGTAGTTTAGGCTTAGACAGTCAGATCCTCTTGGAAGTAGATCCGTGTGTATATATAGTAAAAGTAAAATTTTATAGCTAAATTAGGCATGTATTTATATTTGAACTGTCCGAGTTTCTTTCTTTACCCCTGAACGTGACTTACTGGTGTTTGTGGTTTCTGTGCAGGAGGAATCTGAGTCTGTCGAGCTGCAGTCCGATTCAGACTTGTCGTCACCACAAGGTGGACTCTAGGAGACAACTCATGTACATAAGTCAAGCAAAACAAACCAAAGCATAGCACATAATAATTAGATTCAGCATTAAATAAAACAACTTACCAGCACCCTCTCGCTCATATTCTCCCCAAACACAAACTGGACACTTCCAGCGAGAGCCGTATTTGTCTGTGAGAGATTTCTGAAAAAGAAAGTGATCCCTGGATTCAGTTTGTGTATCGAAATCATTCCCCTGTAAGTTGTTTTGGAAGTATAATTAAATTTGGCCTGCTGTTAAAGAGACGATTAGGGAGAAATCAAATTTACACAAATTTTCCACTTGTGTAAAATGTCAGGCAAAACAAGTGGAGTATTTGTTTATTTCTTTCAGTTCTTCTGGTCAGACGTGGGCGTCATGGAGGCTTAGTGGTTAGCAATTCTGTCTGTGTTGTTTGCATGTTCTCCTTCTCATCATGTTTGACTAGGTTTCCTCTGTGTACACCGGTTTCCTCCCACAGTCTAAAGACATGCACATTAGGCTAACTGGCTGTTCCAAATTGCCCCATAATGATTTTTAAGTGAACCCAAAAATGGTTGTGTGTGTGTGTGTGTGTGTGTTGCGCTGTGATGGTCTGACGAGCTGTTCAGTATGTACCCTGCCTTCGCCCAGTGTCGGCTAAGATAGTCTCCAACCTCGCTGTGACCCTAATAAGGGATAAAGTGGTTAGGCAAATGAGTGAGTGAGTGAGTGAGTTCAGAGGTACAAATACAGTCTTTTGGATCATATATTGACAGACGGACTCTTTAGTAATATTATGGTTATGTTAAGTGATTTAAGGGACATACTGTAAGTAATTATTTAGCATGATGCTAACTTGCTGGTCAGTTGGTAAGAATAAAAGGGTTTGCTAAACTAGCAAAAAAAATAACAACACCTGGGTTGTGTATTTGATTCAATTTGGGTTACGTGACATTATTCCCAACTAGCATTTCAAACAGTGACATTACTGTTCAACCTTTCATTGGATTAGAAATATGAGCTAATATGGGCTTCCATGGGATTATATTTGTGGGTCAAATATTTGGCAAGGCATAATTGTTCAGTCAGGGAGAAAAATCGCGACATAATGCAATGTTCCTCAACTCAGCTCAGATGCTGACCATCATCATGCTTTAGATTCGATGAGCACCGATGACAGTAAATAGTGTTGATGAATTCTAAGTTATAGTTATCATTTTGCCCTGCAATGGTCTGGTGAGCTGTTCAGGGTGTACCCAGCCTTCACCCAGTGTCGGCTGAGATAGGCTACAGGCTCCCTGCACCCCTTATAATATTAAGCATTTCAGCAAATGAGTGAGTGATGTTATCATTTTCACTCTATAATTGAGAATTAATTCTTTTTTATTACTGGCAGCACTTGTGGTATATACTATATGGAAAAAAAAGAAAACTACAGTGAGAATTTTTTTTTGTTTATCTTTGCGTAAGCAATTACTGAGTGAGGCAAAGTATGATCGAAAGAATTATTTGGTCGAGGGGTTGTTATCAGTTTAGGCAAGCTCTTCACTGAATTTATTTTCACTTTACATAACAATTTTCAAAGTCTGTTTTACTACTATGTGGTTTCCCTCTGAGACAGACACACACACCTGTGAGCGCTAAGGAAAAAAGGCTGTGGCTGAGGGCGCTCTTACACCATAAGCACTGAGTATTGTCAACACTGAGCTAGGCTTCAAAGAAAATGTATTCAAAATGGTCACTGGAAACACAAAAAAGCCTGTTTGGTGAACGCTGGCCCTCATTATTATTTTATTTTTAATATTTTAGCTGTTGCTGTCACTTTGGCGGTTTGTTTTCGGAAATTACCTTGTTCGATTTTTAAAATTTCAATAAAGTCATAAAAATATTGTCCAGTGGACGTGGATGTACTAAAACGGTTCTGCCACTCAATTTCCTCGTACATGGCTACTCAGCCTGACTTGAGTTCATGGAATTCTTTTCCGAAACATAATTCACGAAACTATTCATTATTCCGAGATAGTGAACCAATCAGGGCGGCACGGTGCCGTGGTGGTTAGCACATACACCTGGCAGCAAAAAGGTCCTGTATTCGAGTCACGGCTAGCTGGTTTCAGTGTCGAGTTTGCATGTACTCCTAGTGCCTGTGTAGGTTTCCTCCGGTACTCCGGTTTCCTCGCACAATCCAAAGACATGCACATTAGGCTAACTGTCTGTTTCGAACTGACCCTAGGTGTGAATGTGAGTGCGGGCTGTTCAGAGTGAACCCTGCCTTCGCCCAGTGTCAGCAGAGATAGGCTCCAGCCTCCCTGTGACCCCATTAGGATTAAGTGGTTCCTCAAATGAGTGAGTGAGTAGAGAACCAATTAGATTGTGCAATTACTCTGAAGTATATACTAAATATGATTATTCCTCTGATTGTGTAACCATCATATGTTTTAAGCTGACCTGCTTATTTGGGGTAACACCCACTGTTCTGAGGCACTGGCAGAGGACGGAAGCTCAAGTCTAACCCTGGAAAGCATTTCATCTGCATTAAGGCCAATCTGAAGGAACAAGTACAAGAAGTTTATTGAACGGGCTTGCAAATGTTACTTATAAATCAGCTTTAAATTGTATTATAACTCTTAAGAGAAGATATTTAAGAGGTTCAAAAAGGCTGCAAAATTGATGAAATACCTGTCTAATATGAGGCACCACACGGTTGCTCCATGGCTCAGGTGCTACTAGAGAAGCCGGCCTTAAAAGCGTATCCTTTATGTTACCTTGTGAGGATGCTGTTAGAATAAATAGGAGTGCTAAGTAAACACATTTGATGGTGATACTGTATATTATTTAAATGAACGTATTCAAATATTTAAAGTCATATTCATAATAATATTATTCATAATAATGCTAAAGACACTAACAGGTGGAGGAAGAGACTTGGTTCGGGTTGAACGTGTTTGATCTTGGAACTATAAAAGAAAAGAAGGAAACGTTATATTTCATTTATGTTTTCACTCAAAAATTAATTAATATAGAATTTCTTACACATAGATTCTTTTGCCTGATTCACACTGAGGTTTAAGTTGATGATTATTTTGGTTCTTACTCGAGAAATTGATCCAGTGACTCTAATCCATGGGAGAACCATGATGTAAACAGCCATTTGCTTTATTACAGTGTGAGAAAGGAAGTGTTCAAGTGTTTCAGCCAAGCTAACTCATTGTTTTGCCTAGTTAAGTCCCCAGGCACTCATTCAGAACCAAAACACAGGTATTGAGGTTTACAGTGTCACTATGAAACGCACTTTTGTTGGATTTGCCAAGCGTAGACACACATGCACATGCTCGGTGCCACAGTGAGGGCCCACTAAAGGGGAGAGTCATTTCTGTTACTGGGTCTGAAACAAAAACCAGGGAATGAGGCCCGGACTGGAACTCAAGCTCTGCGTGGATCATTAAACTGGATGGGATTAGCCTAAATAAAGATAAGTAAGTTTGGCAACTCCTCACTGGATTCCAAATTAGTGAACATCAGAGGCACCTTGGTTTGTATATGAACTAAGAGAAAGAAAGAATAAAAAAGAAAAGAAAAGTGCTTACTTACCCTGTAAAGGAGGAGAGAAGGACTGAGAACTACATCGCACTCGTTTGCTGATGCCCCAGAGGCCTGCTAGGGGAAATAAGAATTTTTAGAGGTTTATTTTGATGCCTCAAACCCTGATTTAATAATTTCATCTTTCATATATTGAATAATGCGTATGAAAAGAAAAATACAAACGAGGTCTGCTGACGAAAATAACAGCTCAGGAAGTGGAAATGGTGCAAAAAATATATTTTTCAATTCCTACCGTTTTTGCTGCGACTTTTCAGAGAAGGATAGGTCAGCGATCTGATGCGTTTGTTCACACACACCCCTAAAAACACACCCGAAGCCAATGATGACTTACTTGAAACACAAACAACAAGAGTTCATTTGTGTCCTTATTGTGTACCATACACACCAGTCCCGTCTTCCTCTGCTGTCCTCTAATAAAAACACACACAAAAGCTTGATTCAGCATTATTAATACAAGCTGTATGGATGTAATGAACATTTAAATGTAACTAATTGTATGAAATATGTGTTATACAGGCTATTATTTGGTCAACATGCCTTTCTGGGCCTTACCTTCACTGCAGCTGTCATCCTCTGAAAGACGAACATTGGAGCAGCAAGTATGGGTTTGTCTGGAATAGAAAATAAAGGGGAGGGGAGTGTTGGAATGTGGAGAGAGACTGTATGACTAAACTCTATTAATTATTCTAGTAGTTATATGACAAGTAATGCTTCACACATATAAATGGTACACACGTGATACACACATCTTTTCTGTAAATGAAATCGGGGATTGGGGGGGGATAGTAACTGCTACTCTTAAGGAGTCCCAGGCTCGGCGAGGGCATTTCTGTGGGGAGTTGGCATGTTCTCCCCCTGCTCGTGTGGGTTTCCTCCGGGTACTCCGGTTTGCTCCCACAAGTCATGAACATTAGGTTAATTGGCTGTTCCAAATTGCCCCTAGGTGTGAGTGTGAGTGTTAAGGCAGCGGTGGCTTAGTGGTTAAGGCTCTGTGTTACTGATCGGAAGGTCAGGGTTCAATCCTCAGTATCACCATGCTGCCACCGTTGGACTCTTGAGCAAGGCCTTTAATCCTCAATTGCTCAGTTGTATGAAATGATAAATGCTGTACATGAAAATGTTAATGGTTGTGTGTGTGCTGGCCCTGCAATGGTTTGGCTAACTTTTCAGGGTGTACCCTGCCTTTGCCTAGTGTCGACTGAGATAAGCCTCCAGCCTAGTATATATTCCTGGACCCAGAATTTTTTAAGGATTCTTTAACATTGTAAGATTGTAAGCTCTTAAAACTATAAAGGGTCCTCTCCTGTCTGTCAACTGTATGAATGAAGTCTTTGAGCTTGTGTGATCCTTACACAACCCCTCCATCATCATGTTCACAGGAATCATCGTTTGCACTCTCAGACCCACCGCAATGGAGGTGCAAGCCACACTGACATTCCACGTGGCCCTGGGTCAAACTAATCCTGGCACAGACTTGTCTGCACCTAAAAATAAAGAGCACTCACTCTTCTCGTGTAGGCTGTAGGTGTATGGCACTAATCTTAACTAAAGATTACCTGAAATGTGAAAACATGTCTGTGTATGAATTGTGGATCGGGAACCAAGCGTTGTGGTTATATGGCTCAGCAACAATGTGGTATCACTGGTTTTTAACCGTAATGGGTTTACATGGCCAACTGATGCACTGTGGGCAGCTCTGTGCTCCAGTGACGTCGATAATCCTGCATTTGACCTTCTGCTAAGGGCTTCATGCTCTGTTTCAAATCGCATTATCCATGCAGCAAGTTTTTAACCCGGCGCTGTTCCCGTCACTGAACTCTAGCATGAGAAAGGTGACTCCTAGGTGGACTGTAGACACTCAAGCTCCTTGTGGATGTTAAATACATCTGCGTCTGTGTGCTAAATGTCTCACATGGAAACGAAGAGACGGATCATCAGTTCCCCTGCCTGAGTCATTTATTTAAGGGCCAACTGTGATAAGTATTGGGCTTAGATATAAATCACCCACGATAAAACTTTAACATCATCTTATACACATTATCAAATGAATATAATAGCAAATACAGGACAATTTAATGACCATCCTCCTCTCGTCGTATTATGTAATCAAGTTCCACAGCATACAGCCAGTAGGCCTCATGCCACCTCTCCTGATGTGCTATTTTTGTCAAAGTGGAGCACAGACTAATCACCCGAACCCTTTTTGGCAAAGCTTCAAGCTCAACCCTTTCTTGATTTAGATACTGTGTCTTTCAAATCCACTGTTTGTCCCCAGAGAGAGTGCCAGTGCGAGTTTCAAACATGACGTCCATGTGCTGAAGTGATAAATAACAGCAGACGTGACGGGTCTTGAGTACAATCCTCTCAATACATATGCTGGTACCATCTGTGAGTCTTTTAATAATAAGAAATGATGTAGAGAAACTACACCCACTCTTGGAACTTTCTCGTATGTATAGAGTGATCAGGTTCACAGTTGTCCATTATCTATACCGCTTGTCTGTTAGAGGTGAGGAGGAAACTGGGGCCAGTCCCAGCTGACTTTGGACCATTGCAGGATCAACACAAAGACAAATTAGAAGCCGTACATAAATCTCTGCGGGTGGGATATCTCGGGAACGTAAATCGATAACTAAAGCTCTTGGCGTACGATATAGGTATGTGCGCTGAATGACTGATTGATTATAATTTCACGAATGAACATGAACAATAAATATGCTACCTTATTACACTCCTTCTGAAACGATCTCCCTCCGACAAACACAGGACGCAAGTTCATGTTATGTGAGCAGTCACGTATAATAATCCTGTGCCAGTTCCAGCCTAAGCGGGTGGATCATGACATGTTTCTGTAAGCCCACGCATCAGCTGCAGGCTCCAAGGTTAAGAGCATTCATCTGAAAATGACAAGCGGCTGAGTCAGAGCCAGCTTGTTTACATGGACAAGGTGGCGCAGGGAAAGATTTAATGCAGCATGTGAGATTTACTTTTCTGATATAGGATGATGACTTATTTTTTTCCCTCAAAGGTACAGACAGCGATTTATGCTGAAGCCAGCTATTTTGAAACTCAAAATTTAAACAAATACTGTACATCCCCTCCCTTCAGTGTTCTTTTCAAGGCCACATCCCTAAAAATGCACACGTGACGATGGATTTGCTAGAAGGTATGGATGTTTATGCAAAGGGTGAAGCTTTCTTAAGTGGCATGTCAAAACGCTAACTCGGAGTGTATAGGTTGGGCATTGGTGATCCATATCATTTATTCCCTTTTCACCTCTTCAGGCTCATCAGATACCTTCTAAAGAAATATTTCTATGACTCCACCAAAATTCCACCAAATTGTACTTAGCTTTAAAATAAAAGTCCACCTGGAACCCTGAGCCTTTTTTCTGTATCATGTAAATTGTTCTCCATGCTCTGGGTCCCCCCCTCCCTCGCCTCCAAACATTCCAGTCAAATCTAGTTTTCACTTGTTCAGTCTTGTTTTCTTCCCCATGGCCTTGGTGAGCTTAAATAGTCCATTAAAACATGGCTTTTCTCCTGGCAGACCCTGAATGCATTATAAAGTCTGATGCCAGCTGTGGCTGAGCTCTAGGAACTTCTGCCTTGGCATCAGATTAACTCCCCCCTTCTTAATGGCAGCTCAAATGCTTGTTGAGGGGGGAGTGGCACAGTGTGCATGTCGAAACAGACTGGGAGACTCTGGCCTTAACCAGATCATTCCTCTTAAACCAGGAAGGAGGGAGAAGAGTGAGTGAATGGTGAGAAAAACAATCTCAGCCCACACCAATGGAAGCAGTGGCCAATGCTTGGACAGTAGGTTTCCCCTGTCAGATAGATCACTGCCTTGTGGACAAGAGTCTTCATTCATCGACCACTTGGATACAAGCCTGTACGCCTTCCTTAATCATTTCGACGGCAAAACAAGAACACGAAGAACAACTGCTTTAGTACTTCCCCTGCAGCTGCATTTACTTTGCGAGACTCTTTGTTGTGTAGCATCAGAAGTTCAGGGGTCTCAAAATATAAAAACTATAAACACTCTACACATATGTGGAACCTTGCTGAGCTCAGTGTGTTATTGCACTATGAACTTACAGGTGTTAAGGGCTTCTCCAAAGGTTATGCCTTGGTCACATTGATTGTGGATCTAGTCAGTACCCCAAATAAGACACTATGTCCTTCTTCTGTCCTGCCAGATGGATCTCAGCATGCTGCATTGATCAGGACATAGAGAACTCGCATAATAGGGAACCACTCAGTATTAAACGCAAGGTACTTTACAAACTGCCTTCTATAAGAATACTGATTGTCTTACCAAAACTAACCTTATTAAACTTACCTAACCCTCGGTTTACGCTGGGGCACGATGTCTGCGATATCCATGATTTGAGAGAATCGTGATGAATGTGTGGAGTTGTGGCATTGAATCGTGATGATTTTGAGGGAACTTGGTGGATTCATGATGATCGTGCTGATCGTGGCAAAATTTTTGACTGTCAAAATTTTGCTGCGATTATTACGACGTATTACGATTTGACACCAATTGTGGCAGAATGTCGGAGTTGTAGTAGAGCTTAACAGACCTTAACAGAGCGAAACAGATCATGATGCGCCATCAAATAGGATCTTGATGAACTTGGAAACACGATTCCTTCAAGTTTCAACTCTTGGATGCGCCCTGCCTCCTTTTTATGCCCCAAACGTGCTCCAGGTGTGCTCATAAATCGTGGAGTTCCAAGCTTTTTTGAATTGCCTAGACCGCGGTGGCACTGTAGTTAGCACGTCTGCCTCACAGCAAGAGGGCCTGGGTTCTGTGTGTAGTTTTCATGTTCTTCCTGTGCTTGCATGGGCTTCCTCCAGGTACTCCGGTTTCTTCCCACATTCAAAAACATGCACAGTAGGCTAATTGGCTGTTCCAGATCGCCCCTAGATATGAGAGTGAGTGTGAATGGTTGTTTGTGTGTTGGCCTTGCAATGGTCTGGCGAGCTGTTCAGGGTGTACCCCGCCTTCGCCCGGAGTCGGCTGAGATAGGCGCCAGCCTCCCCACGAATGTAATTAGGATTAAGTGGTTTAGAAAATGAATAGATTAAGATAAAAGAAAAGGAACGATGAAAGGCTGCCGCCACCTAGTGGAAGGATGAAAAAATTGGTTTCATGGTAATAGTCGATGCAAAGAATGTACGATAATCATGTTCTTTGAAAACTCTTGCGGGCCACATAACATGAGTTGGTGGGCTGGATTTGGGCCTTGAGTTTGACACCTGTGGTCTAGCCAAATAAGTTTATAACTCCATACAGAATGGTGTGTGTTGTCATTCTGAAGCCTACTTTGAGAATCACTGGAATAAACTGTATCCAAACATTATTATCATCTTCAGAACCTGAGGCCATGACTTTTGTTTAAAGGCTGTATCAAAAGAATACAGTTCAGGGAAAATGCGGTAAGCATGTCATCCTCTAGACTGTTGGGTTTCAGTGTGACCATCACCACTTTCTGATTTTTTCCACATCTATCACCAGCATCTCAAGGACTCGCAGGAGGAAAACAATACAATTTTTCTATCTTGGAAAACAATCTGCTTTTCTATTCAATATGAGCACTGTAGCCATCACATGAATGGCAGAGCATAGCAGGGAGGGAATAGCGTGAAATTATTCAGTTCTGGGAGTGAAGAAATACTTGGTTGATTTCTGAGGGGAGGAAATAGAGGTCTTAAGAAACAAACCACGGTTTAGACTAGAGTGAACAGGTTCATACTAACATTTGGGAGGAAATGAATTACGCTGTCTTGATAAGATACCCCGAACACACACACACACACACACACACACCTTTCCCCTTCTCCTATGACACATCTGTGTAACCGAGGTCCAGTCAGCCTTGATTAAAGAAGCTGTTTAAGGAAGGAACGGTGCAGTGTGGTGGTGGTAGTGTTTCATTCCCTGTGTGATCGTGTTTTATGTGCTGAGTGACTGCAATGTGTGATATGCGATCCAGAGCACTGAGAGGCCGTGAGTGACTGTGCCACACTGACATAAACGCCAAATGTCTTTTACAGAAGACACTTACTCTGCATATACCGGGAACAGTGTATAGGACATATACATATACATCTCTGTGCACTTGTTTTGGAAACAAATGAATTGCTTTTCACTTTAACGGCTTTGGATAATGAAGTATGCTCAATGCCATACATGCAGAATGACAAATAGAGTATTTTACCTGGTTGCTGTACACCTTTAGCACGTGCATGTAGTGTATGACTCTGAAAGCTAATTAAAAGTGCAAGTGTGGTCCTTAAGAACAAGTTATGTATCTGAGATCACTATTAAAGCCCATTCATGTACTACTGTACATTCACGTGACCATTTTCACCAGTGACAGGTAGAGAAAATGTACAGTTCAGTACTTTTCTCTGAGAGTGCATGCATAGGAGGAGTTCATATGTTCAGCATAAGGACTGTGAGATTTGAATGTAACTGAATTCAGCTAGATCAGGGTTGTTTTATTTCTTCCTGTCTACGATTCTTGATCAGATTATCAAGATAAGCTTTTCATATTGCGCAATACCTGTTAGCTACTGTGGGGGTTAATTTGCATCAGATTCAAAGCAAAACTATAAGTGACAATAATAATAATAATAATAATAATAATAATAATAATAATAATAACAATAATAATAAAAAAAATAATAATAATAATAATAACAATAATTAAAAAATAATAATAATAATAATAACAATAATTAAAAAAATAATAAGAAGAAGAAGAAGAAGAAGAAGAAGAATTAAACCCTCCATCTATATACAGTATGTCTGTGCTGTAAAGTTCATACCCTGTGCTGGCGCGTGCGCGGTGTCTGGTTGGAGACAGCGCGCGACGGTAGAGATCAGGCTTCCGCGCGCGCCGTCGGACGGCGATCGTGCGTGTGCCGAGCAGTCCGCAGACAGAGACATGATCCCGGGACACGCTGCATGAGGGAATCCTCTCATAACCCTCCGTGTCACAGCGGTCAGAAGTTCAGAACGTCTTCAGATCTGCGTGTACCAGCGCGAGACCTGATCAGGAATGTTATGCTATGATCTGTAAAAGCAACAGTTATAGTAGTAATCAAACTATAAAAGCTTTACTCGCAAACGACAGCAGGCACGTCGTATTTCCGACAGCGGTGCTGGAGCACCGAGCCCCAAACTGAATATCATGATTCGCACGTCGCGCGCGTGTACTGTACTACTCTGCACCAAGGGGGCGTGGCCACAGGACTGCCAGAAAAAGCAAAACTGTTTATTATCGACTTATACAGTGAATATACAATAGACAATATACAGTGAAAATTTTTTTTTAATGAACTTAAATGCAAAGTTTTTAATTTTGCACGGACTCTTTATTATCACAAGAACAACTGTCAAAATTAAAGGCTATTTAAAGTTATCAAAACATTCCTGAATCTGATACAAATGTGGACTTTTATTCCAATTACCTTGTTCTGTGTGCCTCATTCATTTTATAATCTGTACTGTTCTGTCTTTGTGTCTCCAGAATTAATGTTTTACTCTTTTTATCTCTAAAACTGTGCATAGAACTTTTTATACCTCCAGCTCCATGACAGGCTAATATTCCTGTTTCAGATCTTGCTATCTAATGTAGATGAATATAATAAATACCAACCTTTAGATAACAAAGCCACCTGTAAAGATTCCTGATCGCTCCGATCTGTTAAATGTGTTTGATTTGTTTTCATGCTTTACAAACGGACTTAAATGAAATATGTGCTGTATGTTGTCTTAATGATGCATGCTATAATACATTAATTTTACAATAAATCTAGGTCTTCCTGTAACAGATATTTATTAGACAAATTTCACTGAATGATCATGAAATTGGATAATCTATCTTGGGCAATTTATAGTTGTTATTAAAAAGCATAACAAACATATTATCTTTGACAGCAATATTCAAACCTAAGTATAATTAGTAGAAACAGGCCAGTAATTATTCATTCTGGAAGAGGGGACAAAAGTGTTCCAAATTGGACACCCATCCAAGCAACCATGGACATTTGCATGGTCACTCCCTCTCTGGGCCTTGGACTGGGGAAGTGAGCGTTGTTACTGTGATTAGTATAATACAGAAAGTTTAGGGGGAAGCCATTCAGTACTGTCTGTGTTACTGACTCCCTGAACATTCTGGGAACTTCCCATTCTGCGAAACAAATCTTGTTAATTTTTTCTATTTAGTTTTCTGTGAAAGGGTATTTTTTAAATAGGCTTTAAGCTTCCACCATCCTTCTCCTCCTCATCATCATCATCATTATCATCATCATCATCGTTTTCCCTTTTCTGTAGATTTTAACTCCTTAGGGTGTGTCTATTGTATCCGGTAGATGCTGGAAGTTTGTCTCATCCGTCATCATCCCGAGCAGTCTCTCCTGCCTCACCCAACTCAGGAAGCATTCATCAGAAAGTACCTGGTTTCCTTGTATCTCCGTTATCCATCCTGCAGACATGCGGCCCTGTATTTTAATCGCTGGTGTAAGCAGAAGGACCTGATCAGTTCTGTCTCAGTAATGTGGTGTAGGTCTGTATTTGAGAGTTTGAATCTCCTCTCCTGTTTATCATTGTTCACATTTTCTTCAGCTCTATAATTTTTCTGTCTTCTGTATCCCTCCGAGTCTATTCCTTCCTCTAATGTTTAAATAACCTTGAGGAATACAATGTGGTTTGGAAAACTCTCATCTTAGCAGCCAAGAACTTTTAAATAACAACAAAAAAACAGCAGTCATCTAAAAATATATTTGGCAAACATTCCTTGTGGTTAGTAATCATATAATGACAAGTAGTGGTATGAAGTCGTGTTCTCGATGTCTCAGGAACAGAACATTCAGAGAACATTATGAAATGCATTCTAAAAAATAACCAAATGTTAATGTTTAGAAAGCAGTCTGTTGGACTGGTAATCTATAATTTTTTCCCCAGTTAGCACCATCTGCCTAAGAACCATAGAACTGATGACATAATGAATTTCCACATTTAAAAAAAGACCTCCATGATATAATACAGCTGTAGGCCTATATGTCCTGACCCGGGTGGTCACGTGACAGACCGTACAACCCCCGCTATGACGTGCAGCAGACTGAGTCCGTACCGGAATGGACCGGTTTTACACGCATGCGCGCTGGAGCCGTGCGGAATTTTCCACCATGGTCTTGTGCGCGTGTTGTTTAAAGCAAACTGACGGGTTCTCTTGAAACCTTACACGTTCCCTTTAGATTATATAAAAAATACAATTTAATATTAAATTATAAGTCTGCACATTTTTAAAAGTAGATTAATGAACAGATGCATGAAGTGAATGAAATGTCCTTGCCTTTATTTAATATTTACTTTAAAGTATAAATTTATCATTTACAAATGAAAATATTTGTAAGTCTCTGTGGGAAAAAAAACCTTTAGAAATGTATTTAGCCTGTAACTATAATATCATACCTAATATGTATCTTATACTTTCAAAAAAATTTTTTACTCTCATTTTCTGAACCGCTTAATCCTATTAAGATTGCATGGAGACTGGAGCCTGTCAGTCAACACTGGGCGAGGGCGGGGTACACCCTGAACAGCTCACCAGACCATCGCAACACCAACACACACAACAATTCACACTCACACCTAGGGCCGATCTGGAACAGCCAGTTGGCCGAATGTACATGTGTTTGGACTGTGGGAGGAAACCAGAGTTCCCAGAGGAAACCCACACAAGCACAGGGAGAACATGCAAAGTCCACACAGAAACGCTCAAGCCCATTACTAGAACCCAGGACTTTCTTGCTGTTAGGCGGACATGCTAACCACAACACCACCAGCCACCCAAGTTTTACTAGTATATATCTTTCTAGATTTTAAAAAAGTCACATTTCACTATTTCCATGCAGTAACAAGTACAGCCTAGTAGTTTTACTTCTCGGAGTGTACCTTAAATATAATAGATCAAGATTAAGATTTGCTCATACAAACTAATAATAAATTTAATGCAATGTGTTTGAAAATCAAAAACAAAGAGAGTATTAAAAACTAGTATTTTTTTCTGACAGTGCAACCTGCTGCTACAAGTGCACATTTATTATACGGAAGGCCTTGAACATGATCTTTGAGCTTCTATGTTTTGCATGGAATTTGTGTGGCCTGTAACTCATTTACATTAAGGTCAGCAGGTGACGTATTCCTTTTATGAAATCTGCCTTTTAATTGCAGTGATATGTTGTGATTGCTGCGTTTTGGAGGAAGACCTGAATCCAAACAGCTCCCTAATTCTAGTAGAAATGATGGATATGCTGTAAAAAAGCACGTAACTTACAATTTTCATTAAAAAAAAATGACTGATCTGCAATTCACAGTGATTTTTTAACATTATGGCATCCGATTACCTGGTTATCATGCTGAAACAGCTTACTGGGGTTTTTCGGCTTTTAACGGTATCACATACTGCTATGATATTATTTTTTGAGAAATGTTTATATGTTTGAATAAATCATAACCTCACATTTATCTTTACTTGCACCTGTGGTATCATTAAGGGTACATCTTCTATTAGGGTCGAAAGGAGGCCGAAACCTATCACAGTCGACATTAGGCAAAGGTGTGGTACACCCTGAACAGCTCGCCAGACCATCGCAGGGCCAACACACACACACACAAACACAAAACCATTCACACTCATTTTCAAACTTGGGAACAATTTTGGAACAGCCAATTAGTCTAAAGTGCATGTCTCTAGACTGTCGGAGGAAACCCTTGCAAGCAGGGAGAGAACATGCAAACTCCATACAGACAAGCCCACACTGAGACCGGGATTCGAACCCAGGACCTTCTTGCTGTGAGGCAGACATGCTTACCACTACACCACCATGCCAAAATCATACATAGGTAAAATAAATTGTGTATGTGTTATATAAGTTCTTAAATAATTCTGATCTAAACTCCCCATGCTTACTTATATTATTCATTGCTTATTTATTGTCATATGCAAATTTATTTATTTATTTGTTTTGTAAATGCACAAGCACATGGCATGCAGCCAGCTTATCAACACCAGTACATTTTGTATTATGGTGTAATTTACATCATGGAGGACACAAGACATGGACACACCCACACCACAAATTCGTCAAACACACAAACACACACACCTGGAGACTATTTCTAATCACCAAACCTTCTTCCTGTATGTTTTTAAACCTTGGAAGAACCAAAAACTTAGAGGACACCCACATGTCATTTGAGCGAGCATGCAAAACACCACACAAGCAGAAAACAGTCTTTGGAACTGAACGCAGGGCCCTAAAGAAAACTTGTGAGACAGTCCTGCTACCTGATGCACTGTATGATTGCATTATTTATAGTTCTCCCTGAGGTAATGGATCTATTTAAATCTGAGAGCAATTTACATTTCAGAGAGTTTATTGACATTTGCATAAGCATTTATATTAAACATTAAATACATCTAACGCGCATACTGCTTATTCCTGCTGCAGTTCCCATCTTAGCCACACGGTGGCAGTGCAAACTAGCGTGTAAATATTTTTCATTTTACACTTAGTTACATACCCTTAGTTAGTATACATTACACTTAGTTGTAATACCTTTAAGAAAATTACAGAATGTCATGCAATTTCTGATCATTTACACACCCAAACCCAGAGCCAAGGCCTCCATCACCTTTCCACTTCTTGATCTGACATTTATATTTATTTATCAAGTTTGAGGCTTAGTGAAAAACCAGAAAAAGACACAACTACACTAATAACATTAACAGAAAGCTCAAGATATACTCAGGCATGCTACACACACCATCCGCAAATTACCTGTAATAGACTAATCCGTGTATCCATGTGGTTCTTAAATAGGTAACAGCTGAGCAAAAACACATATAGTAGTGTTTTGTACACAGCTGGCTTGTGATAAACCCACCACATTGTTAAGATATGTACAGGTACAAAAGATTAAAGCTGCAGAACAGTAATTAGCCTTACTTTCACTCATCCCAGCCAATAAGGAGGTGTGTGACACCAGGATAAAATCTACCAACATCATAAGGAATAGGGCTCAGGTTAGGCCCACCCTGAAAGATCCCCAGGGATGACTGCTGCACTCACATGACTTAAAGAGCAAAGTTTGTCCTCTATAAATGGTATAAAGTGCATAATGACACCCACGTAACTGCAGCAGCAGTACAGACTGTAGAGGATACATGACTTCTCGAGTGACATTTTATAGTGAAGCCTGGGTGTCCTTTCTTATGCCCAACATTAAAGCGACTAACATCTCAAAAGAGTTTTACCCCATAGCAAAAAAAACCCCATCTAGCTTAAAGATTATATGACTGCTCTCCAGTCCAATAAGACAACAAGCGCATACCAAGCACAGCAAGGAAGGAATGTTCTGCAGGTTCTCTCTCGCCAAAGGCTGAAAAGTCAATAGAGTGATCCATTGTGGAGCTCCTGAGCAGAGCACCATAGTCATGGAAGATGGTTGTCCCATGTCCTGTCCGGTGAACGTGCCCACCAGAGGAAACCCAGTAACCCTGCCATGTCACTGAGTTGATGCTTATTGGTTGTTATATCTCTGACTTGCATGACGATGGAAAAACAGAGGCTCATACACCACACTGGGCGAAGGTGGGGTACACCCTCAACAGCTCGCCAGATCATCGCATGCAACACAAACAAACATTCACACACACAATTAAACCTAGGTGCAATTTGGAACAACCAATTAGCCTGATGTGTATGTCTTTGTACTGTGGAAGGAAGCATGAAGCATGAGGAGAACATGTAAAATTCACACAGACATGCCCGAGCCCGGGGCTCGAACCCGGGACCTTCTTGCGGTGAGGCAGACATGCTATGCCACCAAACTGCCCACAAGGGTGTTCTGACAACCAGGAATAGTGGAAAGGTCTTGTTGGTCATCATGGAGCCAAAAGTGTACCTAGTTGCTAAATCCTTTACCGAGTGGAAAGGGAAGGGTCAGAAAAGAAATATATAGCAATTGTAAGACCAGTGGTGGCCATGGCATCCTGTTGCAGTGGGGTGGCTATTTTGCCAGGGAGAACCAGAGGGGAAACAGTGAATATCAGATGGACCTTGACTGCCCTCAATTCCACATGGTTGATTTTACTCCAGGGGGCTCCAGGACCTCGCTGACATGACACAACCTCCTTTTCCTTTCTCTATAATGGAGAACCACACTGCCACTGAGCTAGTGTCTGCCTTCGAGGACATGTTTCGGTCTGTGGCATTTGGCATTCGTCTTTTTTGAGTTGGTACATCAAAGTTGACAGGGCAGAGCCAAACCTTTTTCGGAAACACTGCTGAGAATGGCATAGTTGAAGATGGCTGTTTAACAGGTAGCCTGGAACCTCTCAGTTGCAGCTACAGGCATAGCATTCTTATATGATAAGCAGCGAGAGAATGAGAAGGATGACATTTTTAGCGCCTGTGCAATAAGTTTGGCTTTGTTGAAAAAACGAGTTACACGGTTTCAAGTCATTGATTTCAGCTGAGCCATGTCCGCTGCCAAGTTGTTTATTGGTCTAGAGAGCATCTCAGACTGCTTTCTGGGCTGCTTGCTGTGACTGTTGGTTGTAGTGAGGTCTGAGTGTTTATGACCTGTTTAGTCTGAGAGGTTTGGGCCAGATTCAGCTCTGAACCAGGATCCAGACCTGTCAGCCGCACACAACAAATTGACTTTGGCATCACCCTGCAGTCAGCACAGGGGATTTCTGGGTCAGTCACAACTCCCATGAGACAGTCAGTGCCAAGACAGTGACTGCTTATCTTCACATTCAAAGAGATTCCAGTCAGAACACTGACTGCCTGAACGTAGGTTGCATAGATCCATCCATTTATTTGCCAAACCAATTGATCCGGTTAGGGTCCCAGGGAGGCTGGAGCCTATCTCAGCCAACACTAGGTGAAGGCAAAGTACACCCTGTAGAGCTTGCCAGTCCATTGCAGGGCTAACACGCACAACCATTCACATTCACACTTACACCAAGAGGCAATTTTTAACAGTCAATAAGCCTAATGTGCATGGCTTTGGACTGTTGGAGGAAACCTGGAGGAAGCCCGAGCAGAAACGCCCTTGCCGAAACCTGGACTTGAACTTGGGATCTGCTGTGACGCAGATGTGCTAACCACTACACCACAGTTCCGCCCCAAAGCCAAATAAATTAATTGAAATGAAAGTATACAAAACAAAAACATTCTTTTCTATGTACGTCAGTTTCATCACTGGATGCATGTGCAACAATTTCATAAAACAAAAAGTTACATGCACCAAAAACAGTGTATCGCTAGTATCGCTACATCGTCGTTGTCGTCATCGTCATTTGTATAATCACTGTCACACAGGGATGTCCATCTGCAGCTAGTTAGCAGTAGGGGTGTCAAGTTCAATAAGACCCTCCAACTCATTTGGAGGTCATAGATTAGGACATTCAGATAGCATGTGCCACAGTGTCTGCATCAGTCCCCAGTCACAGGCGTCATGCTCGCACACATCGTTGGATTTGTGGTAGGCTTTACCCCGCCAGTGCGAATGTGGTTTTGCAGGTGTAGTGTACAACTACATTTGTTGATATACAGTATAAAATTTATATCTTGTTAACATAATATACAGCTTGTTATTTAAACTAATCTTTACATTGCGGCACAACCACTTGCCAGGTAATAAGCATGTAATATGTAATACCAAAAATGTATAATATGTAATAATAATGCTACCCTGAGCATGAGGCTGATGATTGTTTTTGCAAAGAGTATACCAAAAAGAGATAAAAAAATATTGTTTTTATCTTGACAGTCACATGAGCTTCAAGTGCACATGTGAACATATGCATAAGAGCTGTGCAATGGCATCTCTGTAATTCTGTTAAAGAGTTTAAGTAAATACTACATGGAAACATAAAAAAACCCAACTAAAATTACATTTATAAAGATTTTATTTATTTGTTTGTTTGTTTGTTTGTTTGTTTGTTTATTTATTTATATTATTATTTTTTTTAAACATATTTTAACCATTACAAAGGCAGGTCAGGTGAGTGCTGCATTCTGAGCAAAAGTAAACACTGTATAGTTAATGGAATTTGTTTAGCCCACTCATTTGGAGTTAAGTACATACTACATGAAAATGTAAGTAAACCTCGGTCTGTAAAGGTGTTTTTGTATATACTGTCTGGAAGCACACAGAAAAACAAAATAAAACAAGATTTTTATGGTCTATTTTTTCTTTTTAAAGCCTGATAATGAGGATGCCGCCTGTTCCAAATGACCATGACAAGCTGAGAGTGTCCATCATTTTGATTCAAGTGTTATTTACTCTGAATAATGATTTTTAATTCCAAAATAGCTGACCTATCAGATTGCACCTGTTTCCATGTAGTATACAGTACAAAGCATCACGAGCCGGTCTGCATTAGGCATACGATCCAATTCAGCTTCAAAGATCACCATAGCTTCAATATCAAGCAACTGGTGGATTTAAAAGAAAACCTTTCATCGTCAAGTCTGTTAATTTGACAAAGAGGATTACTCGTTTGGCCTGACCAACTGGAGATTCTGGGTAGTTCTGCCAATACTTAAAGGCTGATCCGAATGCTTAATCGTGAGTGTCCCCGGATCCCGACATGCCCACTTTGCATATTGTTCACAGTTCTAACATATTCAAAGCTAAACTCTGGAGTTTGCCTGGAGGGCTGGGAGAAAAAGAGTACCCATGAAAGACTGGAGGCTTCATACTTGGTGCTATGAAGAGAAGAGTGTGATTAAAATGCCTCTGGTGAAAGCGACCCCTGATCTGGCCCCTTCAGAAAGCCAGCTAGTTTTTGTAAGGCCTAGAAACATGCATATGATAGACAGAGGGAGGTCAGGGTACATTTATTTTTGTATTTATTTATATTCAATGAATGAATAAATGTAAAAAGATATTATGACACGTTTGTTGAAAATTTGGGGTTAAGGTCCCAAATAATTCTTATCCCAATTAAAAAAGTACTGTACTTTATATTTGTAACCTTCTGACCAGAGCCTGGTTACGTTCTGTTCAATGTCTATGAACATCATGCCTGTTTAAGAGGTCTCATGTTCTCATGCTCCCAATCTTCACCCCTTCGTCTGCTTAATTCTTATGCAGATGCCAGTTTTCTCTGAATACGTGTCGTTCCTTCTGTCATTGTTGGACCCAATAAAATAGCCTTAAAAGATTTTTTTCTAAAACACACACATAGACAAAACACAATACTGTGTCTGCCTGAGTCACTTCTCTGAGCGATTGAACAGATTTAAGATACAGGATCTTAATAACACCACAGACTTTATAACCTCCGTTGCCAATTCCTTCTCTTTAGCTTCAGAGAGAAATAATACTATAGGAATTGCCTGAGGGCGGCATGAAAGCGATGTGGTTAGCACGTCCACCTCACAGCAAGAGTCCCGGGCTCAGCAACGGTGTTTCTATGTGGAGTTTGCATGTTTTTTCCATGCTTGCTTGCTTGCAGGTACTCAGGTTTCCTCCCACAGTCCAGAGATATGCACATAAGGCTAACTGGCGGTTCCAAATTGCCCCTAGGTTTGAGTGGGACTATGAATGGTTGTGTGTTGGCCCTGTGATGGTCTGGCGAGCTGTCCAGGGTGAACCATACTTTCATCCAGTGTTGACTGAGATAGGCTGCAGCCTCCCCGCGATGCTAGTAGCATTAACCCGTTCAGCAAATGAGTGAGTGAGTGAGAGAGAACTGTCTGAAGGGTGAAGATTACTGTTTCTAGCACATATTACTAGCACATATCACATAGTTTGCCATTTGTTCAGTAAAATGTTTGTCCTGAAATGACGACAATAAGATAAGAGTCAGTATTTGACTTAAAATACTGTGTATTTTTTTCCCTCCCTTGCTCATATTCATTCCCCCCTTTCATTCCTTTACACCATCCGGTAACTGCATATTGTTTCTGTTACAGCATGGCCCAGTCTAGAATAGTAATTAATACTAGAAAATTCTCACAGAAATTTTGAATGTTTGCCTGCAGTTTGGTGGCTGTAAGGCTGATGAAGAGTATGAGTGGTGGCGGAAGAGGAAGAGGAATGATGATGAAGAGGAGGAGATGATGAAGAGGACTGTTACTTGTGGTTTTTAGGAAATTATGTCACAGAGAGGGATTGGAATCTGTGAAGACGACACTAGTTGGTTTTTTTTCACCATGCTTTCTTGTTGACATTTTAAAAATTAATTAATTAACTTATTTACTCATTTATTTATTTATTTTCTTTCCTTGATATTGTAACTCGATTCACTACCAAAAGTCATTCCACACCACTCACACTCAGTCCGAACATTTTTAATATATAACTTGTGCTGGGTTTCTCAAAGGTTCGGGATGCAGTTTTTTGGATGGGAATTTTATTTTTACAGTTTTTTGTCAATATAGTAACTTAAATCCTGTGATGGCCTGGTGAGCTGTCCAGGGTGTGCTCCACCCTTGCCCAGAGTCAAGTGAGATGGGCGCCAGCCTTCCAGCGACTCTAATTTGGATTAAGCGACTCAAATCATTACCAAAAGTCATTCCACAGGAGTCCTGCTCAAGCTGCATGTTTTTATTTATAACTTGTGGGGAGGTCTCTCAACTGTTTGGGCTGCATTGATGTTCAGGTTGAAACAATAATAATGATAGTAATAATAAGCAGGCAAACATAATAACGTTTAAAACTCACAGGACTTTTAAAACCCATATATAAACGATCTACTTTTCTTTCCTTTTAGTTATTTTATTTATTTTTAAGAATGCTGGGAGATTAATCGGGCTCCATATTTGTGTCTGAATATTTTTCCAAGTTGTTTTGTTTCACTGGAGGTCCAGATAAAACTTTGACTCCTCTCAACACACAATAAAATGTCTCCATTCATAGATTCCACAGCTGGTCTATTTCAAGGGACGTCCCTAAATATACTCCGTCCCCCAAAGGATCACTTTTTTCCCCTCACAAACGCACTAATGTGAAGGTATGTGAGGCTGAACCGAGTGTACAGCTTTGTTTTAGCGGGTTAGTCACCTTATTGAGCATGACAAATCCTGTGAAACAGAGCACAGTGATTATCGGAGCCATACTGTCTCTAATGAGACGTCCTGGGTTTTGTCCTCATTCGTGCTCGGGCTAATTGGACAGGAAATGAAACACATATTCGTGTCAGACAGTAACCAATGTTCTTTTCTTTTAACAAGCTTTGGAAAAGAAAAGCAAAAGCATGCTCAGTGTGTTGACTTATATTTACCTGATATAGAAATATTAGTTGATCACCTTTTAGGCTAAGTAAACACTGAAAACCCTAAGCAGTACTTGAAAGGAAAGAGAAACCCAACACACACACACACACACACACACACACACACACACACACACACACACACACACACACACACAGATTATTTCTTTTTTTATCTTTTTGATAATGTCATGCTTTATTGTACATATGCCACCTTGTTTTGTGAAAGAAAAGACTCCTTGTACACAAAGCGGCATCCCTGTGGCCTTGCTCAATAGATACTGAATGTCCAGAATAACGCCTAATAGGCTGAATGGTTGCTGGGAGATTGGCTATTGATGCGGTCAGACCCGAGGCATTTTCCTCACTGGGTTGCCTCTTTTATCACCAAAAATCCCCTGAATCGAATGGACCTGACCGGCAGTTCTGAGTTAACATCTGTTACAGTGAGCTATTAGGTGGCTATAAGGTAATGAACATGTCTAAGGCGAGGAGGTGCTGCCTTATGGGCCAAAACATTGGGATTGGTTAATCAGGAGCATGCATGTGTGTAGGAGTTTTAAACGCGTATATAAACGTGTATGTCTTGGTGCTGTAGACTCAATGAAGACAAGTATAAGAAGACTATTAATAATAATAATAATAATAATAATAATAATAATAATAATAATCACTAGAAGAAATAACCTGCAGAGACAGCTAATGGAAGGATAGGTCAATGGCAAAAAAGGCAGAGGGAGACCAAGAACAAAATAGACATTATGAATCGGACTAACAGTGAGGTCATCCGAATTGCACAGGATAGAGAGAGAGGGAGGGTCATGACAGCCAACCTTCAACATGAAGATGGCACAAGATGATCATGATGAATAATAATAATAGATGGCACATCCACCTCACAGCAAGAAGGTCCTGGGTTCGATTGCTGGGCTCGGCGAGGGTGTTTCTGTGTGAGTTTGTCCCTGTGCTTGCATGGGTTTCCTCTGGGTACTCTGGTTTCCTCCAACAGTCTAAAGACATGCACACTAATTGGCTGTTCCAAATTGCCCCTAGGTGTGAGTGTGAGTGTGAATTGTTGTGTGTGTGTTGGGCCTGCGATTGTCTGGTGAGCAAAGTTATTAGCAAGTTAGCATCAAGTATGGTTTGTTTGTAGTGTGGTTGTGTAGCATATTATTCTGGACATAACATTCTGGATTCCAGGCAATCCAATGTGTTAAAAAGTTGGTTGGAGTTGATATGTGGGTGTTTTGGCAATAATTTACCCTCTCAAATAATTGATATGCTTCAAACATGTGCAATCTTTTTGGGCAACACAGTGAGGGCTGAATTATGTGCTGAGAAATTAAGTTCATTATTAATTTATTTATTTTTATCCCATTTTTCGTGCCTTAATTTAGTTGTAATTGCCTGACAAGTCTGTCAAGCATTGCCTCCCTATCAGACACGACGACTACCAACCAGGGAGGGGCATAAGCAGGCACATGACATCAGCCTAACGTTGGCTAATTTTGCACAATGGCCTGCTCTAAGGAAGTAGATTATTGATGCATCCCATGTTTGTTTATTATCAAAGCAAGTTAAAGGCAGCAAAATCAAATATGCAAAGTGTTGCAGGCTGGATTCGGACACCCTGAAAATTGTGTCCTTTTAACTGTAGAAATTACAGAGACGCTGAAATCCAGTTTTGTCTCAAATATCCTCTGTCTGCTGAGCAGAAGAAGCAGCAGGGAAGCAGAGAGAGCAAGAGCAACTGGCTGCAGGCATGGAGTTGTGGGATCCGCATTACAGATGCAAGGCAGGCACTGTTTATGATTACTCTGAGAGCAGAGAGACAAAACCAGGGACATTCCAGGAGTCCAAGTGAATACCACATCCCATTTTTTGATTAGGCTCCTACAAAAGAATGAGTGAACCACAAAAAGCACATTCTCATGGGCCATTTGGGGCAAGTCTAGAGGTATATAACTCTTGCATATACGTAACCCAACATCTACAAATGGCAGTTGTTTTCATGGTCAGATCCTGTCTTTACAGTACAACTAAAATGGACATAATGGTGAAAAATAAGTAAAGATGAAGAAACACTGTGAGATGGTTGGCAATCCGGATACAGTCCAGTTCCACCGGATCTCCAGGCAACTGATGATGAAAGTAACATTTGTTCACTGTGTGGGAGAGGTTATTTTGTGGCCCTGCTTTTCTCCCACTACGCCAAGCTCCTATCTTTATCTGAAGTACTTCAAGACGGTTGCCCTGGCCAGGTCCCAGAAAGAGGAGAGAGAAAGGGTGGAGAATGAGGGGGGGGGGGGGGGCCCCCCCTGACTTTTTCCCAACTCCCAAATCTCATGTCACACTTGATCTCCTGTTC
>JBCNYH010000008.1:18326855-18342522 GCA_039654325.1 Tandanus tandanus | reverse complement strand
AATGCAGATAATTTTAGCAGTAGCAAGACATTCAGTGTGGGTGAGAAGGATTTTTAAACGACAAAGAAAAAAGGACACGGACACCTGCATACTGTTCAAAATGAAGCTGACAAGAATTATGGAAACATTGTATGAGTATTTTAAAAGTAAAGGTGATTTAGAAACTTTTAACAAAAACTTTGTACACAAGAACCCAATAATACAAGTAACGTGTGAAGGTATGATTTTAAAACTATCAAACTGTTCTTAAAAAAGGGGCAGGATACCCTTAATTTAAAAGCATATGCTGCTCATTGTGATGGATATCTTTTAAATGCTCAGTTTGTTTTAAAGTAATTTATTATAAGGAAAATGTTGTACTTTTTTACTATTTAAATCATAAGCAGATTGTATTTAGTTTTCATCGTTCATTTTCTGAACCGCTTAATCCTAATTAGGGTCGCGGGGAGGCTGGCGCCCATCTCAGCCGACTCTGGGCGAGGGCAGAGTACTCCCTGGACAGCTCGCCAGGCCATTGCAGGGCAGAAACACGCTGACAGCAATGCAGCCTACTCTTTATGAACGTCAGCAATGGTTCTTTTACTCACCACAGACAGTGAGAGACATGGTTGCCCTTTGATAACCCAGTTGACAACCCGGTGATAGTGGGGCTTGAACCCGAGCTTCGGATCAGTAATCCAGCACCCAACCCTACCACTGGTAATCATAATTAATAAAGCATTAATGTTTTTTGTAATCAGCAATAATCAGCATATTTTGTTCTCACAAAACCTTCTTTTACTAAATATCCAGTGACCAGATCCCAAACTATTTTGTTGTTAGATTTGCCAGAAATCCAACACAGCTGAATTTATGCATTATTCGGGCAGTACGGTGGCGTAGTGGTTAGCATGTCTGCCACACAGTAAGAAGGGCCTGGGTTCACGTCCAGGGCTCAGTGAGGGCATTTTTGTGTAGAACTTTCATGTTCTGATGATGATAGATAAACGAATTATAATAAATACTGTGACGTCATAGGGCAGTGGTTAGCACCTCCGCCTCACAGCAAGAAGGTTCCAGGTTTGATTTCCGGACTCGGGGCGCTCTGTGTGGAGTTTGCATGTTCTCCCTGTGCTTGTGTGGGTTTCCTCGGGGAACTCCGGTTTCCTCCCACAGTCCAAAAACAGTAGGCTGATTGGCTGTTCTCCAAATCGCCCTTCAAATCGCCCCTCTGTGTGTGTGTGAGTGAATGGTTGTATGTGGGTTGGCCTGGCGAGCTGTTCAGGGTGTATCCTGCCTTCGCTCAGAGTCGGCTGAGATGGGCACCAGCCTCCCCGCAACCCTAATTAGGATTAAGCAGCTTAAAAAAACGAACGAATGAATGACGTCTGTGACGTCATTAGCAGCACAGAGGATGTTAAAATTTTATCTACCATGAAGTTTTTGTTTGTTTGTTTGTTTTGTGTGTGTGTGTGTGTGTGTGTGTGTGTGTGTGTGTGTGTGTGTGTGTTGGGGGGGGTGTTCGTTTTCTTTAATGAAATATCACTTTGATTACTTTATGGATCCTCAGGAGCACTTGATGAACCAATATACGAGTAGATTAGTAACTGATTTGACTGGTTTTATCATTCTGTACTTGTTACTTGGCGGTTGAGATGTTGACGTTTTCCCATCACTTCCTGATTTGTGTTAATATTGATGCGTTGCACGTTCATTCAGCCTTGAACCGCAAGAGGGCAGCCGCGAGCTGTTTACAAAAATCTACACCCCAATATAAACTATTTTCAACATGTGAGCAAAAGTTTAAAACTTTTACGCTGTAGATAAATTTACATTCTGAAGATGTTTTAGCTTTAAATACGTGTTATACCAATATAATTTGCATTATAATTTACATTTAAATGTCTAAGCTTTTTTTTTAATCCCTACTATATATTATAAAAACTGCTATTGCTATGCATCATTATTCATAAATAATTTCTGTAACCTTTTGTATGATTGTTTTACTTAAAATAATAAATACATTAAAGTTGTCCATTTTAATAAATATTACAGAACGTTTCTTTGTTTCATCACTTAAAATAAGGACATGGTATGGTCCTCTTCATTTTCTTCTTATTATTACAGTGAAATACAATATATCAGTACAATTATCCAAATCAGTGAAAAAATATAAAGCTTTACAGGATGATGAAGTGATACTTTTTATGTACTCAACAAGTCTTTTTAAATTAATATTACAGCAGGTTAGCAATGTTGTAAAAACAGTATTGTAAAAATCACATGGAGTTAATACACATTGACTATAACACAGATCTTACATACATACTTAATGGATTTAATATTAGCAGAGAAAACATGAAAATGTTTGAGAAGCATTACAGAGGATGGATTTGCAGACAGCTCATAAAAATGTACATCATAAATTTATAAATGGTATGCAAATTGCTTTTATCATTGTTTTTGTATTAATTTATCAAGAATGCAGAGAACTTTTTTTACTGCTGCAATGACAGTAATGCATCTGTATATACTTCCTGCAAAACATCACAGGTAAAAGGCAGAAAGCAATTTATATCTTAAGACTGGGTGTCCATTTCTATTCAGTAAAATAAGCTAAATCCAATTTGGTTCTAATTCAGTATTTCCAAGCAGAACAGTGTTAGATTTGTGTGTTTAAACTAATAAAAACAACTCTCAAAAATGCAGCTGGTTGAAGTAAAAACTTTCTAAGCATTATAACATTCATATTATTATCACATGTGTAAAAGTATTTTGCTATAAAGTTTGGTTTCTTTTAAATCATTACCCATAAAAAAAATCTGGATGTTCAGCTTGTAAAAATACACAGAACACAAAGAATTCTTCTGTTTAATTTTACACTGTTGGTTTTTCAAATATAAACATGCAAACAAAAAAAATGATCAGAGAGCCACATGGTAAGACTTTGAACTTGAACAGAATTTTAATTTTGAGACTTTGTGTTGATTTGGATAAAAATCATCTGCAAATTAAATTAATGTGAAGAATTTTGAAGACCTGAAAGATTTGCCTATTTATTTTGGCAGCAGTTCAGAAGTTGATCTTATAAGTTCTAGTCTAAAATCGCAAAAGCCACACCTTTAACATTTATGAGCACAGTGATTTAGGCCTAGACCATGCAATAAACAAGCAAACAAACAAACAAACAAACAAACAAACAAATAAATAAATTGCAGCGCTGTGACCACATTCTCATTACAAGAAAATATTTTAGCAATACAAGTTGAGTGTTTAAAAAATATACTTTAAGGAGAAATAAATATTAATTTTTAGTGATGTGGGAAGTGTTTGAGATTTTTTTTAAATTTTCATTAAGAAAAAAAACTTTAACATATCTGTAAATACAAACCTATCTGACTGGTTGAACTTTTAATCACATCACAAATGTTGTATATGATGTACTAATTTTGCATTATCTGTAATACCAGTCCTTTTGTAAGCGTGATTTGATTTTTGATAAGATTTTCATTATTCAAGGCTTTATTTATTTATTTATTTTAATTTTTATTATAAATATATTTTCACTAAATCAAAAATTACAGAATGTTCAGGTATTTGAATGAAACTCATACTGGGTGCAGACTTTAAGCTGATGTTGATGTTGATGTGTTTGTTTATTTTAAAGAAAATAATAATGAAAAGCAATATTTATAAGGAAGAGAATGAAATAAATTTATCAGCTCTATTAGTTACAGCACATCAGCTATTATAAACTGGAATATATAAGGGTTAAAAATACAACTTGTAAAAGTAGTATAAATGTGTGTAAAATTAAACTGCTGTGACAACTTTGACACTGAGAAAGGAAAAGGAAATTGTTCATTGGTTTGCTACCAAAAACGAATCTCTCTCTCTCCAGACTACTGTAGAATTAGTAGTAAGAAAGAAAGCGTGCAGAAAACAGCGGAAGTAGATGTGGTTCATTCCCAAATATCTCCCTATTCCCTATATACACGCACTATGTCCTGGAGGAAGGAAAGGCCTCCACGGAGCACTCGCTCTTCCAGAACTCAGTGGTTTGGGATTCGGCCCGAGTCGCTGCTGGTCGGTTTGGCGCCGGTGGAGGGAGTCATTCCCGCAGCGGTGCTTCCGGTCGGCATTTTGTTCTGCCAGAGAGAGAGGGGGGGAGAGTCTGAGTGGATCTCTTTTATCACCGCGTCAATAGTCTTTCGGGGTTTTTTTCCGCCGCTAAATATTTCCCTGAAATCGCTTGGAAATTTACAACCATCTTCAATCGGTGCTGGAGTGTAAAACCGGGCGAAAATCCACCGGTTGAAAGGAATGTTGTTTACCTCCCTCAAGGCTTCATGTTTGCAGTGAGAAGGAAGAAGAACGAACCCTCCCGACCCGGATTATTGTTGTTATATTACTCGGAGTAGCTGCAAAGAGCGACACAGGAACGGTGAGGGGAGCTCAAGAGGCTGATCCCAAACGTTTACTACCATTTCTTTTTGCTAAACCTCCAAGTCCTGAGGTAAATAACCACCGCACCGATCACTTCATTTATCCGCGGTCGATCAAAGTGAATAGCCTAAAATACCCGATAACATATCTGTAGCCGTGCGAAACTTCAATGTTATCCATCGCTCGCTAGGATTGGGTTAGCTTCAGCTAAACTAGCCCCGCTGGCTTCTTACCGTTCTCTCCGCTGCGCGTTGGCTTCTTTGGCCGATCCGCGGCGACGGGGCCACAGGCAAGTGACCTTAGGCGAGTCCGCGGTTCGCGGTTTTGTTAGCTAGTTGCAAGGCCACACTGGTCAAATGAACTCAAAAATACCCGAATTAGACCTTTTGCTTGGTCTTATTTTAAATGTGGGCATGTTTTGAATCCCGTAGCAGGAAAACAACTTTAGCTCATTATCTTAGCTTGCTAAAACGCTGCTTATAAACGAGAACAAGAAAAGGCCTGGCTAGCTTATAGTTAGCATAGCCATTTAGCATTGTTTACACTGACTCGCCAACAGAGCTAGCTGGCAAATTGGCTGGTTTAGCTCAGTAGGCGAGTGCCTGTAAATACTTTACTTTTTAACCACCATCTAAGTTTGCAGGCTGCATATTTAGCGAGTTTGCCTAATCTGAGTAAAGTTATTTTGGTTTCAGATTTGCTTTCTAGCTCGCATAAGACCAGTCTGTTCCTGTATAGTCCTGTATTTTCTTAGATTAGCAACGACAGCACATTTTAACACTTTCCCTCTTCTTTAACACTTAAAAAACATGGATATGTCACTTAAACAGGTATAAAATACAATTTCGGATTAGGGAATAAGTCGGAAAATGTCCGGCTGGAACACACAAGAAGTGAAGTGCAGTCAGTAAGTGTTTTGCTTAATATCTGCAAAAGTCCTGGAAAGCAAACACGGTCTTTTAATGCATTTCCGGTCGTCCAGGTGGATGAAATATATAGCTTTATGCTATATTATGTAAATATATATTATTGAAATTCGTTTCACTTCTATGGTCAGTTTGTTATCGACCAGAATGTGGAATACACAAGAAAGTCGCATCAAAATAAAAACGACCCGGATAAGGAACTTCATTTAATCCTTGCTGTCAAATTTGTATGCCACTTTAGAGACTTTTCATAAACAGGCTTCAGTTTCTAAACTCACACAAATCACCAGGTGTTAATTTGAAACTTAATGTCTGACATCACTAATGTCTCGTCATTATAACACCACTGTGGTGTTAATAACGCTTCACTTAGCACATTCACACGTAGACGCAAATGCAAGACTTAGTTTTAATCATTAAAAAACTCCTGTATTATTGTTATTATTTAAGTAGGACGTGTTCTGAGTAAATTCTGCGGTTTACGGATGCCATCGTGAGGCTTAGATTCGGTTAAACTTGCTATAGTTAGCATTAGCATATATTGTGATTTGAAAATATACTGAAGATAAAGTTGACTCCTGGAGGTAAAATTTGCCATTTGGCATTTAATTTAATCGAAATATAAACTTCATGGAATTATAGTGTAATATATCCTAGATATATACACTAATAAAAAGGAGCTTTAGCTGGCAAAAATAAAGCTCGTGTTATTAGCATCTCACCCGCCGACTGAGGTAACTGGCGAGATCAGGCACCATTTAGTCTAACTAAAGCTCTCAAGATTTTTTAAAAAGAATAATCAACATTTACTAAAGGTATTTATGCTTTTCGTGTTGTTGCATAACTGCCCAGGTTTAAGTACAAAGAAATTCTTGTAGCTAATGTTGAACTTGCACAGCTAACCGTGTGAGTAGTATGTTAGCTGACGCTGTGTTTGTTAGAGAATTAAAGAAGCTAGTCAAACAGTTTAGATAGTTAGCATGGTGTTGCTACTCACAGCACTAGTTATTTCGCTATTTGTCCATAACATTTAAAACTAACATTAAGGACAGAAGGCTTTTCTAATTTTTAAACGTCTTATTTGAAGAAGTGTTTATAGTTTTTGTGTTTATTTTCGTTTTGCTAACCCGATGATTAGCGGCTAATTGTAAAGGCAGGCAACAATATTTAAAATGATTAGGAATGAGCTCTTACATTCGTCTGGATAACTGTTTGGGAAACAAAGTAGTGGCAGTAGGGCTTTCGTGTGCTTTTCAGGACTGTGTAAATTAAATGGGATATATTTACATATTTTTTCCGGATTCGGAGTCGCGGGCTGACCTTTCACCTTCACTACATGCTCTGTTCGATTCAATAGAGAATGGATGGCAACAGCGACAGTGCAACACAAGTCCGAACACTGTATTTATTGCTGTATTTATTCTTTGTGAATGATGAAAGTGAACTGTATTTCCATTTAAGACGACGTTTCATTTAGTGTAGTGATGGTGGTGAAGGTAGCCGAGGCGCTGTTGCGTCGCAGTGTGATGCTAACACAGGAAACTAGCAAGCAGGAAGACGGTCCTATCGGTTTAGTGTTTTGTTTGAGTTTTAAACATTTCAGTGATGGGAAGGTGTTCGTAGTGTTTTGTTTTTGTTGCTCTGATTCATTTCCCCCCACCACACACACGCACGCACGCTTGTGACATCTGGGTATGTAAATGTGGCGATAAACACACAAGTCTCCCAGTGGACCGACAACTGTTTCCTTCTCCCTTCTTCTGTCTGTCTGTCTGTCTGTCTCTTTTTGTCAGTCTTCATCTGCCTGTTTTTCTTTGTCTGTCTCACTCTGTATCTTTCTGTCAGGCTCCATTATTCTGTCTGTCTCTATCTGTCTCACTTCCTTTATTTCCTTTGCTCCCATCCCTCCTTGTCTTTCTATCTGTCTCTTTTTGTCTGTCTGCCTATCTTGCTTGCTTTCTGTCTTGATTTCTCTTTTTCCATCTCCTTCGCTGTCTGCCTGTCTGTTTTGCTCTTCCTTTCTCTCTTTCCAGCTCACTTTCCGTCTTCCTCTCTTTCCCTCCTTCTCTCTCTTTCCCTGCTTCTCTCTCTCTCTCTCTCTCTCACACACACACACACACACTCCCTCTCTCTCGCGCATTTCATTCTTTGCTAATCCATTGTGCATGTTGTGCTTCTCCCTCCCTCTCTGAGCATCATGGTTCTGATGGAGGTCGCTGTGGGGGGCGTTATCTGTAATCCGAGATCTCCTGTTTATTTATTTGATCCCCACCCCTTAAAGCAACAGATTCGTGACTGAGAGCGATCTGGCCGGCAGTTTCTGTCAGAGCTTGAATGGAGCGACTTCATTAGTTCAGAGACTACTCTGAAATTGTAAACACACTGATTAAAAAAAATAGGATTTTTCTAAAACTACATTACGATTTACGCTATATCAAAATAAAACCGTAAGCCTAGATGTGTATTTATATGGTCATTTAGATCACATATTGCATTCTCAGGGCAGTCCTTTCTACCGTTATTGTGTATTTGAATAATTAAACTAACTTCTTGAATTTATCTTTAGTAGATCTGAAGTTTTATGGTGCATATTTCTGGGAGTGTGGATTCAAGTCTACCGTCACATGTGAAGTTCGGTAGTTTGAAATTATTCTGTGAAAGAGTTTAGTGCAAAATTTTGCATCCCCTTGACATTAATGTGTCCAGCAGGGGTTCTCATATAATGAAAATTTATGCAAATTATTTAAATATGTAGTATTTGATGTATATTTTGACTATTGGAACCAGACATGAGACTCACAGACTCCCTGGTGATGCTTTGGAATTCAGGACTAACCTGAATTCCAGGGTGTTTTTTAGCGAGCCGATGCAAGAGGACAACAGTGACAAAAAGTGAGGCAAAGCCAGCAGAGAAGACGTTTTCCCATGAACATCCCAGCCTTTTGGATTTGATTAAATCCATGGCATTTGGTTGAGTTTAAAAAGATGTGTTAGAAAGATTGGGCAAGCAGTCTGGTAGAGAGTTAGAACAGATGTGTCAGCGAGCAAGTGGCAGATATTACAACAGAGAGGATTCAAATGCTCCTCGGAGGATATGGAGAGATGTTGAAGACAGTTTTATATGTCAAGCCAACAGATAGGCAGGCACGTAGAAATCATTTATCCAGAGTAGACAGCCTTTACAGGTTTTTTTGTTGTTTTTTTCACCTGGCTACATGCTGTCAGTCAGAAATATGCAAAAGGGGGCTGTATTCCTCTCCTGACTCCACCCCCATTTCCCAGTAAAAACAGCAAGCAAACCAATCAGCAATCTGAAAAGTTGTGTAGGTGTTTCGAATGCTGTTAATATGCTCGGGAAGCCCCAACCCCTTTTACTAGAGCTTTTAAAATTGTACTAGTGTACCATCAGTGAGTAAGAATTCCACCAAAAAAAGGTTAAAATAAGCATTCTTTTCAGCTAAAAACACCTGATTTTAAACTGATAATTTAAATTTATTAATTTTATTAAAAATTATTTAAAATATCATCTGCTGTCTATGTGTGTCAGATAGTGAAAATGAAATTTCTTTTTTTTAGTGCACAAGTATACAAAGTTTGACAGAAGGCCCCTGAGTGGTTAAGGGGTGGAGAAATTGGTTTTGTTTAATTGATGTAGACACTAGAAGAAATTTACATGTACACTAAAACTACATCAGACCAGTGTCAGCTTTGTGTTTTCTTGACGAGTTGCTTGAAGGTTACCGTAACACCCTGTATATGCAGGCACACTATTTTTTACAGTAGCTGGAGAACTCTAATGAAAAGCAGTGCATTCTTGCAGTTACATCTCATAGTGTTTTATGCTTGGCTAAAGCATTTTGCATGAGGTGTGTGTGTGTCTAAAAATAAAGTGTATAATATGCCATAAATCAAACATACGCAAATAATTAAGACATATGGCTAGATTTCTGGTTTAGTTTGAGGTTAATAGTCTTGAAATATAAATGTTATAATAACTCAAAAATAAAACCACTTTTGCCCATGAAGAGCATCATCAGTTCTCTTAAATAGTGTGATTCATTCTGGCATAGAATCACGGTGTAATTGACACCAGTGAGGTGATGTGACGCTGGAGTCCTCTTTGCTGACAGTTTTCCCATCACCCTCTGCTGTAGAGACCGTCGACCCGCCGCGACAGGGATGCAGAGGATGCCTGTACCTGACACACTGCACACTCAATACCTGCGTCCTGCTTTTGTTACTGTAATAAGCTTGAGTAATCTTGTGGATGGTTGGGAAGTGTCATGTAATATGTAACTTTATAGTTTTTATACCTTTGCTTTGATTGTATTTTAAATGCAAACTGACTCAGTTTGCATTAGAGAGATAACCTTGTGTTGTAGCCAGGCTTGGAGTTGGCGCGAGTTAAAGGAAAATTAAACCCAAACTTAGTAAAAGCTTGCATACATCGTATACGTAAGCTTCTTTGTGAAGAATAAAAAAATCTGCACACAAGGGGCACCATTGCACTGCTAAAAGTGTCACGTGATTCACATGTATGCAATAGTAAATACGGAAGTCATTTGCATAAAAATAACGGCAGGTTATACAATTTGTTCATGTAAATGTCTGATGTCACATATGTTCATGTGTTTGTGTGATGTCTGTAAACCAAAGCTTGTATTGTATCGATGTGCCTAGTTTTATTTTATTTACGAGTTCATTAGTTTATCTGATTTGTTAGTTTAATGTTTGTACATTATTATTTGTGCCATTATCTCGTCTTATACAAGCTGACGGGTTCATGTCCTATTCACGTGAAAAGACCAGTCATTTCAAACCGGCTAATGTAAAGTATCAAACAGATTTTAGCAGATTGCGACTTTGAAAATGTAAGTAAAAACCACCTGATAATAAAAATATTCATATGTTCATGTGTAACAGGAGAGTTTGGAAGGCTTGCTTTTCATTTTACTATAAGCAGGGTGGTATTTGTATGCCAATTTTATTTGCGATGCATCAGTGACCTGAGCTTTTTTGTTGGAAGTATCAGAACTGCTCTGCGTATGGTATTGAGTGATGTGACCCAAAGCGCGTTACTAGTTCAGCAAAACTCTCATACTTTTCATATGTAGCTCCAAATTTAGTTGCTATTTTTTAAAGCATTTATAATTTTTTAATGCATATTTTGTATTGGGGGAAAAAAGCAGCAGCCGTGGCTTAATGGTTAGAGAAGCGGGTTTGGGGTCTGAAGTTTGCTGGTTCGATTCCCGAACCAGCAGGAAAAATGTGTGGTGACAGGGGAGAGCACCTTCCCTTCGTTCATGGCTGAAGTGCCCTTGAGCAAGGCACCTAACCACCGACTGCTCGCCGGGCGCTGCAATGTGTGTGACAGCCCACTGCTCTGAGAGTGTGTGCTCGCTGTTTACATGTGTGCGTGCTTACTTTGGATGGGTTAAATGCAGAGCCAAAATTTTCGTTGTGGAATTAATACAGTATAGCAAAAAAAAAAGGGGGTTTAAACCCATACTTTTGCATGTCTATGTTGTGGCACAGAATGTCCACTTTCCAGCATGTCATTTTTACTGTGCGTTGCGCATGTGTGGCATTCAAGGGAACGTTTGTGTTTCTGTCTGCTCAGACAACACAATACTCTTTACTTTACAAATAAATTACTCGAGTCAGCTCAATGACTGCTGATTCCCAACACTAACGTGTGTGTATTTAAATATATATATTTATATATTGCTTTCCCTTGATACCTTCTTGCTGTGAGAATCCGACATGATGTCATTAAGGCAGTTGAATCACGTCTAGCCCTTGATTGCTTTAAGGTTAAGTGATGGACAAGAGATGGCTTGAAGCACTTTAGCCAGATCTTAGATTTATGTCTCCGTACACCACCTCCACCTCTTTTGTTGTTGGTTTTATGGTTCACACTATTTTTCATACTGATATATTCAGAGTCATGAATACTATAAATATGTATGAAGTGTATTTTTTGGTACACTTGAACACCTCTTGGATTCTGACAGAATGCTGAACGGCTCACTTTTATTCAGATTCCAACCTAAACCCAAATGGGATCTATGGACCCATAGGGAGCGTGACATGTATCCACAGGGTCCTGGATTGGTAAGTCACCTGACTGTGGTGGAGATTATGATCTAATGGGGATTAAAAGTGGAGTACTGTAATATTTATCCTCAGTATTAATAAGTATTGCGCTAATACACTGTGCTTTATGTGTAGGTAAAGTGCTATCCCATGCTAATGGCTCAAATAAATGTACAGGATGATATGTTTTCTCTGTAGTTCCTGAAATTAAATCTGGGCTGAGAAGTCATTTCGCTCTGTAAGGGGTCCTTGGATGTGAAACACTGGAATTTATTTTGCATGAGTCCCAGTAGATGTTGATGTCCTGCTCGTTTGCTGTTGTGACACTGTTAAAGCAGGAGATGATTAGTATTAATAGTAATAATCGTGAGACGTTACAGTGCCCTAATGTATGTTGTTGTCGTCATCTTTGCTCATGACACTTTTCGTTTTCCTTTAGCAGAAGGGAGATGTGAAGGCTGGTTGGAGAGCAGCGACACTGAGCATCCTGCACATCGACACGACCCCCCACCCCCATCTTCAGCATGAATGGGGATATGCCTCATGTTCCCATTACCACTCTTGCTGGGATTGCTAGCCTCACTGACTGTAAGTAACACACACCCCTCTTTTATTATATGACTTTTTTGGCGCTCGTTGGTCTGAGTCTTTCTGACGTTTTACACTGTGAGATTTGCGACCAGAACACTGCGCCGGTCATGAGTAATATCTAAAGCTGTTTTAGTTTTAATTTCGTTTCGCACTGATAGAATACACACTGACTGTTATATGGAGGTGTGCCCTCCTGCCGTCCATGCCAGGGGATTCCTGAGGGAATGCGATTGGCTTCAGTGTTGCACACACAGCGCCGACTCCCTGGCACAAACCCTTGGATCACTTCATTCTCTCTCTTTCTCATGAAAGATGCTGAGCAGTTGAGATTTAGCAACCCGGTACTATCACTGGATGCAGTTTGGACCAGACTGTGTACCAAAAAAATCCCGGTGTACCTTGAAGTGTTAATGGTAGAGTAATTTGAGGAGAATCGAAGGGGAGTAACTGTGGTCTAAAGTTGAAATAGGTGGAAAGTAGCATTCTGTTCCACTCATCTATCCATTGATATGATATTTCTTTTCTCTCTGCTTATGTCGTGGTATGTTTCTTTAATAGAGTAAATACATTAAAATAGAATAAATAAATAAAATAGAAAATTTCAAACTGACAGGAAATCACTAATAATAATTGTTGGTTAATTTAATTAAAATTGTTAATTAAATATTAAATATTATGCGTAGTCTATGCCTGGCGAGCTGTCCAGGGTGTACTCTGACCTCGCACAGAGTCGGCTGAGATGGGCGCCAGCCTCCCCGTGAGCCTAATTAGGACTTGACGGTTCAGAAAATGAATGAATGTTATGCATAGTTTTTCTGTTTCTGAGATTATCTTTATTTATTTATTTATTTATTTTTTGGGGGGAAATAAAAATGTCATTTTCTTTAAATACAATGTTTTTTGTAGATTATGTATTATATTATATTACATTACACTTGACTTTAATTTATTTTTATTTATTTATTTATTTTTATAGTAAAAAATAAAAATTGCCCACCAGAAAGGGTGAAAGTCACCACTTGCTTCCTCTGAGTCATGTGATGTCACCTGACTTTTTTTTTTTTTTTTTTTTTTTAAACTGTTGTTCATTCATAGGAACAACGTAACACCCTAAAAGGAAAGCGACATTGGCATCCTCATATGCATGAGCTCAAAGATGCCTGTGATTGGCTAGAGTCACTGTGATTGACAGGAAAGGAAGTGTATGCAATCCCTCTCTCCATGAGAGCTCGGCCAGTCAGCTCTCATGGGCTCCCAGCAGTGGATGGCCATGTGCATCACCCGGGCTTAAACTCAAAGAGTTTAATTCAAAAGTTTAAAATGTAATTAAAAGATTGCCAGAGAAATACATCACTTTACTTACTCATGAAAAGTCATATTAATATTTGAGCTTCAGTTTCAGACTTAGGCTGATGTTCTGGAAAATAGGGTAAACGTCATGCGTACAATCCTCTCTGGTATCTCGTGAATGCATATGAGTTTGCCATGACCCGCTGGTTTAAATTCCTAATAACGCTGATTATTTTGTGGTGGGTAAACAGACTTTATCTGATTATTTTATTAACACCACAGTGTCCCAAAGGAGCAAGGCCAGGAGGAGCAAAGCCAATCTTTACGCAGCATTCCGTCATGGTACAGGTTTACGAAGCATCATTAAGCTGGCACTTTGGTTCAGGAAATTCTGGAGGTGTGGTTCAGGGGCAAAATTTTTCCAATAGCAACATCACAGTTTCTCGATGTTCTTAAAATAACCACCACCCCATACCCCTGATTTTAGACCGATAGGTTTTCATTTTAATCTTGTTTAGAGTAAAGAGTAGACTTGAACAGCCAATGAGAACACAGGACACCTTTACATAAATACCTGTCTGCTAGTGATCAACATCAAATGACTAATCTTGTACTTTTTTCATGATGATTTGAACAAGCTGATGATTGAAGTTCTGGCACTGGTAAATATCACTCCTTGTCATTTCAGGAAATCTTTGAGCCTTTGGGACACACACACGAGTTGACTGTGCTCTTTTAAGTCACAAAAAAGGGGGATGTCGCACTCAAGTGAAGACCTCATTAAGAGTGACAGTTTAAGTCCTGCTGGATGTGTAGCACCCAAGAAGACAGCACATACTATGCATCAATGATTATTTTGTTGTTCTGATGAATAGGACGACAACGTGTACAGGAAGGCTGTTGATTCCATTAATCCGTTATAATATATGTGTGAGTGACATGGTATGGCCCCCCCTCTTTAGTTTGTGTCAGTCTGGGTAATGTTATTAGGTCTTGACTCTCTGGTTGTATCTTGAGCTCGGGTTTCTGTCCGCACGGAGTTCCACGTGTTCTCTCCATCTCTGTGTGGGTGCCCTCTGGGTTTCCTCCCACCTCCAAAAACATATGTAGATTGCCTAGACTGAATTCCTTCATTTGTCTGTCTGTGTGTGTTTATACGGAGTCCTGCGATATATCAACATCTCGTCCGGCGTGGTTTCCCCGAATAAATGCTCCGGATCCACAACTCCTCTGATAAAATGGTCACTGAAGATAAAGGAATGAATTATGAATTATGTTATTATTGCGCTGTTATTACTGTGTGATGAGTCTGGTGGTGTAATTGTTGGGTACTGGGCTCATGATTGAGAGGTCATGGGTTTGAATCCCCTTTAGACCCCAACCGTGCTAAGACCCCCTGGGCAAGGTCTTAACCACAGGTGTGCTTCTGTCCACCCTGCAGTATAAATGGGTACCAGTAAAAAGTACTGGGAAGGTAAGCTGCGATGGACCAGCGTCCCATCCAGGAGGAGTCGAACTCCTAGTCGCTTCACGCTGCAAAAACCGGGATAAGCTCCGGCCTGATGAGCCAGTAGAAAAAGAAAAAAAAATCCCAGCAGACTTACCTATTATGACTGTGTGAGTGTTTTTGGTTTTTATTATCGTTTCGTAAAGCAAAAAATCCCCAGTGCGGTTCAGTGAAATCTTTGACAGAGACCCAGCACAGATCCTAAACTTTTGCTTTTGCAACTTCAGCTGTGTTTTCAGCTCAAAATGGAGGAAAATACGTGGTCGGATATTTCTTTAGGTTTAGCTACAGGATAAAATTAAAAATATGTAACATTTGCATGTATAGGATTTCTGGAATAGATTTTGTTAGACCTAAACACACACACACACACACACACACACACACACACACACGTGGAAATAAGTGTCAGTGGAATAAAAGTGATGAGGTCCAGGCATCACTCATTACTTGTTTCTATTTTATTTATTTATTTATTTTCAAAATGCAATAGAATATCTGACATTTTTTGTCCCAGTTCATGGACCGAAGTGAACTGATATCACTTCAAACTGCAGACTTTGGTCCTCACTGCACAGCCATCTTTCCTGACTCTTGTTTTTCACTTCACGCTGGCGCTGAAACAAAAGCATTTCAGTTTGTTTATTTGGTGCCAGCGTGCTGCTCAGCCACCTGCTTGGCCAATGTTCCAGCTTACTGTCCCTTTTTTTTTTTACCTTTTTTTTTTTTTTTTTTTCCAGCCCCTTAACCAAGGAAAAACGCCAACCTACCTAAAACCCCAACCCCAACTTCGGCTTCAACCCTCCTCGATTTTCTTTTTCTAAAGGTTTTT
>JBCNYH010000008.1:18301415-18326755 GCA_039654325.1 Tandanus tandanus | reverse complement strand
GAAAAAAAAACATTTCAGTTTTTTTCTTTGTTGCCCACGGGTTGTTCAGCCCCCTGTTTGGCCCCTTTTCCCTTTTACTTTTCCTTTTTTTTTTTTACCTTTTTTTTTTTTTTTTTTTTACAGCTACTTAACTAAGGCAAAATGCCAATATGCTTAAAATATAAATCTAAATTTAGATTTAAATATATCTCGATTTTATTTTTATAAAGGTTTTTATTGGTCAGATCAATTTCATTGTGGAAATCGATGCTAAAGTCTCTCTCTATTTATTTTCTCTACAGTGTTAAACCAGCTGCCCTTGCCTTCCCCTCTCCCTGCCACCACCACTAAGAGCCTGCTGTACAATGGGAGGATCGCCGAGGAGGTCAACTGTCTCTTGGCCCGCAGGGACGACAACCTTGTCTCCCAGCTGGTCCACAGCCTTAACCAGGTCTCCACCGAGCACATGTGGGTATCTCAGCGGTTTTAAATCCTTCACAACACGCTACAGTCCCTACAATCATCATGGGTTTTGCTTTCGTTTTGTGCATTGAAATGTGGCCATGCTTCTGCTTCACCTGAGGGAAGAGAGTAAACATAAATCACCTCAAACCTTCGGGCGCTCTTGATCTGAGAGCCGTCTTTTATGAACTTGGTTTTTAAAAAGCCAGCTGTGTTTTGTTGGTTGCAGGATGCATTTAGGTTTTCTTTATTTCCGTTTGTTGCATGAGAGAATATACTTGTAACTTTAATTTGATCATCAGGTGTTAACTAAGTAATTTGAAAAATATTTAAACACAATTGCTGTAAGAGATGCCAGTTTCTGATAAGTTTTTATTCCGGATTCTGAACATTTTGTTCCAAGTGAATACCACAATTGGCCAATCAGCATTAGATATACAAATGAGTCATGTGATGACACCAGACAAGTTAAATGCACTCTGTGGGCCAAATCTTACCCAAAAAAATGTATAGTCCCTGTGCTGAACTTAAATTATCTAAAAAGCTGAAATATATGTTTTTGAAATTGAGCAATTAACATAAATGTAAAAATAAATGTAAACAAACTGCTAATGATTTTTCTGCTGTATGTCTAGTAAATCGCTCCACTCACACTCTCTCGTTCTTCTTGGCAGAGAGCTGAAGGACAACCTGGGCAGCGATGATCCGGAGGGCGACATGCCGGTGCTGCTGCAGACGGTGCTGTCCAGGAACCCCAACATCTTCAGGGAGAAAAGTATGCCCACCCGATACGGGGTTCAGGGCGGTAAGGAGAAGACATGGAGACATTGCCCTTGACTCTGAACCCAATGGAGCACAGCGCGAGGTCTGGTGCGGCTTCGGCAGCCTTCTGCAGCCGAGTCTTTTATAGCTCCCTCTATCCGGAAGGGTTTCTCAGATCAGAAGTCTGAAACATGGGCTTTCGTGTTATGATGGCTGTTAATAGTTGTATGGTCACAGTTGTCCGAATTTAAGTATACTGCACGCATGGTTTGCTGCAAAAAAAAAAAAAAATATATATATATATATCATCATGAACAACAACACAGTTTTGTACATGAGCAGTGTAATTAAGTGCATATTAGAAGTGGTTGAGTTTAGTCATCATTCTTTAGACCACGCCTCCTTGTATAGAGTTATGCCAGTCGAGCTTCTGAAGAAGTTCAAATGTCGATTTAATATAGATAACTATCATACAGAGGCAGAAACCACACAAGGAAGTCTGGGATCATTAAAGAATGTGGATGCGTGTAGCTTGAGCAGTGCTCATAATGTAGTCGTTGTATGATTCACATTCAACTTGCACGTCCAGTCTACCTGGCCTAAAGAAGCAAACTTTGGACATTAAACATGTCTTAGCCAATTGGCTGGTTGTAATTTTTTTTAACTTCCACTGGGTAGTAAATTTTAAAATACGCTACAGTATTAACCCTCTATTTCTCCGAATGTCCACATACTGGTAACAACTACCATAACATAATGTTACTTATAACAATCAAAATGCTAATCATCAGTCATACTAATTACCGCAAGGACCAATACTGCCTGGTGTTTCTGATCCAGAGAGACGGCTCTGTTGTAGCGCGCCCAACGCTGTGCTCCTTGAGTTCCTTTGTTGTCTTCAACAATGAATCAATAAGCAATGTGTGAATTGTACTCTAACGTACATTCTAACATATTTCATGTCCTTGTCCTAAAACCCCCTAAACTTTCCAGTCTGTCGTGTTGTTAAAACTCTGTGTTGTAACCAGTGGTGTTTTTTTTACGCCACGTGATTGACCGAATGACGAGAATGACGTTTCACTGCATCGTGAAATTAGACTGACTAATGACCCTTGACCTTTATTTCTTGGATATGTTGGAAGGCAATGTGTACTAATCTCACTGGTAAAACTAACCTGGTGGTAATATTACACTTCTTGTAATTATATTTTCGTATTATAGTGTAGATGATTGATCATTTGTTTTATACTGAAGGTATAATGCAACAGCCAATGATGCCACCATACAAGATGCCTCAAAATTCCATGCATGGCAGCCCGGCATCCACCAACTACCAGCAAACTCCTGTTACTCCCAGCCCTCCTAGGTATTCTGCAAGGGTTTTTTTTTCTTTTTAAATCACAGTTTTATGGCTTAATATGTACCTAGAACTTACAAGCACCTAGTGTATGCTGACAGTTCTTTTCTGTGCCTGTAGTCGCTTTGTTCAGCCTCAGACGGGCTCCGGTGCCCGGTTCATACCCCAGCAAAACAGCCCTGTGCCCAGCCCGTATGCCCCTCAGAGCCCTGCCGGTTACATGCAGTACCCTCATCCTCCCACCTACTCTCAGCATCAACAGATTCAAGGTGGGATGACATGCACCAGTCTAAGTATATTAACTCTGCTGTAAGATTAATCTATTTTATTTATTTATTTTTTCTCACAAATGCTTGTTCGCCTTAACGTCCCCAGGGTGCCAAAACTTGTCTAGAGGTTTATTTAATCCCACTTTTTTCCTCTTTCAGTCTCTGTGGCCAGTCCCATGGTGCCTGGTATGAGAAACATCCATGACAACAAGGTCTCCGGGCAAATGTCAAGTAACTCAGCCAATCACAACGCACGGCATTGCTCCAATGAAGAGTATATGAACATAGTCCACAGACTGGGAAATAATGAGGTGAGCAGATGCACCACATTCAGCTTAATGGGAAAAAAAGGAATCCCTTAGACAAGGTTTAATTTGTTTGAGATTTCTGACATCAGCACAGGGTCACAAAAATGCATACATCCACTTAGATCACTTGAATTATTAATTTAGGGATTCTGAAATTTCCAAAATGTCATAGCTTCCTGCTTGTAGCTATTCCATGCCTACAAAGGGTTTTTTTTTGACAGTGCTCATTGGATTGACCAACACGTAGTACAGTGAGAAAGTCTGAGGCGCTTAGTGCAGATCAGAGAAAAGACAACTCAGGATGGTCCCATAGAGCCATACTACATTTATACAAGCACAGATTCCAAGATCATCAGTTCAAATAATTGTATGCATGTCCAAGTTATTGGAAGATGGAGCCACTTCTGATTCCTTCTGTAGCCACGGTCTGGAAGAAGATCCAAACGGTCACTCTCTGCTGAAAGGAAGTTGGTTCAGATGGTCAAGAACAACTCAGGAACCACCAAGGCACAGGCCTGCTATGATCCAAATGTTGCTGGAATTACAGTGTGACTGAGAAGCTGCTGTCCAAGGAAGAACGGAAACTCTACTTCAGTATCAACACCTTGAAGTCTGACTAAAGTTTGAAACTGACAACACGGACAAAGAAAAAGCATTCTGGATGAAAGTCTGGCCGCAGTGGCCAGAGGAACGTTTGGAGAAGTAAAGGAAAGGCATATAACCTCAAGCACATCGTACCACCTATTAAGTGTGATGGTGGTAGGAGTGTGATGCTGTGGGGATGTTTTGCTGGTCCATCCAACAGATGTGCATCATGCAAAACATGATTGGAATAATGAAGGAGGACTACTTTAGTATTTTCTAGCATAAACTCAAACCATCAGAAACTTGGAGTCAACAATACAATGACTATATTTGCATATCAGAGCTGATTGGTAAATAAAATTTAAAAGTTTAAATGTTATATCAGTGCCAGGAGGAAACCAATAAATTTACTAAAGTTACAATAAATTAACTCTACCAATCCTGCCAAGAGTGGTGAACAAATATCCAACTAGAATTTGACCAAATATTTGGTGTTTTATTGACCCTCTGTTGAAGAACTTATACACTTGGGTTTTATATTTATATTCAAAAGATGACTGTATGTAAACCTCTGACCATAACTCCACTTTATTCAGTTCACAAAGGCCTATTTTTTATCATCATGCCATCTTGGTCAAACCCCTTTCATCTCCGCAGCCCCGGGACGTCTTTTTTGGTAGAAGACATAAATGTGTGTTTGTCATTTTGGAGTTCTTTAGTTCCCCGGGGCTGTTCCCAATTTTATTAAGCCGTGACATTTGTTTGTGCTTTTAGTAGCAGTGTCTCTGTCTGTTAGCTGTGTGTTTATGTATAAATGTGTGTAAATTAAGCACATAATAGATATTGTCAATTATGAATCAATAGATTCCGATCACATGGCAATGCATTCAGAAGCTTTGTAAGGACACTTTGATATATAATGTGATTTAGAACAAGTTTTTTGCGACTTGTTAAATAAGATTTGTGCTTCATGTGGATTTTCTAGGAGAGTGATCCTTCTATGAGAAACGCCTCCTTCCCCCTCCGATCGCCCCAATCCGTGTGCTCTCCTGCTGGAAGTGAAGGGACCCCAAAAGGTAGATGTAAACCACATGCAAAATAAATTTAGTATTATTTTATTACTGACTGTTAGCACTACTTGGTATTCACAAATTGTTGATTTTGCTGACTTTTTTTTGGTCGTGGTCAAGTTTTGACCACAGTAGTCAAATTGTTTTGTAGACAGTAAATGCTACATGTCAGTGTGATACTTTGGTTTGAAATGCATTTTATTATGGTGATACGATTGTTTTTTTTGTTCCTTGCATTCCTGAACATAGATACTTTTTTATCAGATTTTATCTGTATTGCTAATTAAAGGCACCCAAGTCTAATTTGGTTGCCTGGACTCGAATTATATTTACTTGCACGTACACCCTGGTTGCCATAGTAGCAGCAAAGAAATGCTTCTGATTAGGGATGAAGGTAATCAACAAAATAAATAAATAAACACATGACTGGTCAGACTGAAAACACCCAAAATCCTTGCCTGTCATATTGAATTAACCCCCATTAAAATCTCTAGATCTGAGCTTTCTGACCACAGCCAAGTTTTAAAGCCCTGTACTGTAGAGTAAGTGCATGTAGGATGTAGGTAGGAAGAAATCAGGTAACCTGCACCACAGAATCAGACAGAGAGTAATGGATAAATCACTTATTTTACTACTAATGAGTGTGACTTGAGCTATTTTTGTGGTTGCCACTGCATCTGTTTACTACACGCAATTTATTTTGTTTCCAGTTGGATCCCGGCCACCTCTGATCCTCCAGTCCCCACCTCCATACACCTCGCCGCGAGATGCCGCTCCCGACCTCCTCATGGACTCGCCGGAGCGGAAGAAAAAACAAAAGAAAATGATAAAGGAGGAGGGTGAGAAAGGTGCCATGTACGACATCGTCAGCTCGCCCTCCAAAGACTCTACCAAGCTGACCCTGAAGCTGTCGCGGGTCAAGTCTGCTGAGACAGAGCAGCCCGGCGAGCTTATATCCGGCAGTGCAGAGCACGGTTCAGATGCAGAGAATGATCTACCCTGCAACAGCTTTCGGGAACAGTCAGGGTACCAGCAGGTTCCAGTGTTGCAGAACACGGGGGCGCTTGCTGCCAAACAGCCTGGAGCAGTCAGCGGGACACCCTACGATGAGGCTGAATTAGATGCCCTGGCTGAGATCGAAAGGATAGAGCGCGAATCAGCTATTGAACGAGAGCGCTGCTCTAAGGAGGTTCAGGATAAAGGTAGAGCGGTTTTCCTGATCAGTGTGAATAGCTGTTTTAATTATAAAGTTCCTTTGTGCAAGTTTGAATGGTGTAATTATGTTGAATTTGTTTTGTTTAGACAAACCCCTGAAGAAACGGAAACAGGACTCGTACCCTCAGGAGCCTGGTGCTGCAGGTACTGCCGGAGGCCCTGGCGTAGGTGGTGGAGGCAGCGCAGGGAACAAACCAACGCCCCAGGAGGCTAGTGCTGCCAGCAATGGGGCTAACCGTCCAGCACTTATGGTCAGCATAGAACTGCACCATGCAGGAAGAGCTGAGGGGCAGCTTGAATGCCCTGTTCCTGCCCAGGAAGCCCAGCGCTGGGCTGAGGATGGCTCTGACTCTGCTGGGGTATTGAGACTCAAGTCAAAAACGGATGAGGAGCTGCAGAGGGTGGCAGATGGACGGCCCGAGGTTATAAAGCAGCAGAAAACGGCTTCGGATGGCCGTCCCGAGACGCCAAAACACAAACAGGACAGCCGGCGTGACTCCTCAGGAAAGGTGCAGGGCTCGGACAAGCGATCGGACCTGTCGAAGCACAGGCACGATGGCAAGCCTGACAAAATCCGACCTGAGACTCCACGAAAAGACGGCCGCCCGGAGCTTTCCAGGGACGGTCACAGAGAGGAAAAACACAAAGACAGAGAGCGGGACAGGGAGCGCAGCAGTGACGGCTCCAAAATTCGAAGGCCAGAAACACCGAAGTCGTCCAACAGGTCAGAACAGGATCGCCCTGGTCGAGACCGGGACAGAGACAAGGACCGCGAAAAGGACCGCGATAAGGACAGAGACAAAGACAGAGATCGTGAGCGCAAACACCGGTCCGAGTCCAGAGAACACAGAGACAGGCGCTCTCCTGAACACCGCTCCCGGCCCGACAGTCCTCGTGTGAAACAGGAAAGCCGAAGTGGGCCAGATTCGAGTCGAACACGCACTGACCTCAAATCTTCCAACAGCAAAGAGGAGAGGCGGAGTGCCGATGGCAGTAAGAAAAGTACTGATGGCTCCAAGCTGCCTCCTCCTGACAACAAGGCTGGAGAATTTCCCGACTACCTTCTGGGCGGCAAGTCCGGCGCTCTGAAAAACTTCGTCATTCCCAAGCTGAAACGTGACAAGGATGGGAACCCGGAACCCAGACCCCCCTCCGAGTTATGGAGCCAGCCACGGGTGAAGCTTGAAAGGCTTGGCCTGGTAGAGGACATCAGCAAACGGTCCAAACCTGTGGTGGTGCTTCAGAAGCTCTCCATTGACGAGGTGCAGAAAATCATCAAGGAGAGACATGCAACCAGTTCCAAATCAGGCAGGAACAGGTCTTCCTTTGGGAAGTCCTCAAAAGGTAAGACGGTCTCTTTTTACAGCTGAATTTAATATTTCAGAACATAAAAAAATATGCAAACACCTGATAATGATTAAATTAAATTAAAGAGTAACAGTTTTTGTTAATTTTTTTCAAGGAGGTGTGGATGAGTCAGTGCTCAAGGAGCTTCCTCCTCATCTACTTGCAGAAATTGAGTCTACCATGCCCTTATGTGAGAGGGTCAAGATGAACAAACGCAAGCGCAGTACAGCCAATGAGAAACCTAAGTATGCTGAGGTCAGCTCGGATGATGACAAAGAGTCGGAGTGTGAGTAAAAATCACAAAATCCTAACCCAAACAAATGTAGGGACAAAACTGTGTTTATTATTTATTTGTTTATTTATCCATAATAGATATAATTTGAGTTCCCAGTTTTCAGCAGTGAGATTTGAGATGAAATTTTGTTTTGACCACTAGCCGCCCCAAAGCGATCAAAGAAAGACCGGGATCGGACGTGGGAGTACGAGGACAAGCGGGTTTCTGGAGAGCGCAGGCGTAGCGGAGGCTACTACGAGGGGCGTCGTGGTTCAGGCAGCCGATACCGCGATCACAGTCCGGACGACTCCGGGAACGAAACTCCTCCTCCCAGCATGAGTGACGGTAACAGACTGGCCCACAGAAAATCTAGTTTTCATTTATTTTCCATCGTGATATTCTAGTAGTTGGCATAGCATCCTGTAACACCTCTTTTTCTCATTAGTATTCAAAAAGATGAAGATGAAGGAGAAGCAGAAGAAGAGGAAAGCCTACGAGCCCAAGCTGACTCCAGAAGGTATTTTGGGGATTTAAAGTTGATCAGGATGCTGTTACAAACACGACGCTGATTCCATCATTAACATGATTTAAAATGTTGTCTTCCAATAGAAATGATGGACTCTTCGACATTCAAGAGGTTCTTGGCAAGCGTGGATAACATTTTAGAAAACTTGGAGGATGTGGACTTGACGTCGTTAAGTATGTAACAGTCTTTTTTTTTCATGTTGTAACGTTACAGCAAGTTCATGTTTTTACTGGAAATCCTGCTTTCCTTTTTCAGCCGCAGACGATGACGAGATCCCTCAGGAGCTGCTCCTCGGGAAACACCAGCTATCAGAACTGGGCAGTGAATCGGCCAAAATCAAAGCAATGGCCATCACATACAGGGTACGCTGTTTCTGGGGTTCGGTTAACTCCCAACTCATCACAGTATTCCATATTATGGACAAAACAGCAGCATTTACACATTTCCCCTTATTTTAAATGCTGATTATGCAAGATGTACAATGACCGCAGTGCTTGTCTAAGTGACCCCAAACACTGTCTTTTTATTGAAATATTAAGCTGAGTTATTCACTTCCTTTATTTGCTAGCACTTTATTTTACCAAGTTTTTTCACTTTACAGATTCCCTCCGATAAGCTAGTAAAAGTGCTGGGCATACTGGAGAAGAACATACAGGACGGCGCCAAGCTCTCCACGCTCATGAATCACGTGAGTGTAGTTCTCATACTCCCACTAGTAACTGCAGTTCTGCCGTGAACAATTAATAACACACAGCCTTTCCTATTAATATCTTAGGACACCGAAGCAGAGGACGAAGAACGGTTATGGCGCGACCTCATCATGGAGCGGGTCACAAAATCGGCAGACTCTTGTCTGACGGCTCTGAACATCATGACCTCGCCGCGTATGCCTAAGGCCGTCTATATCGAGGACGTGATCGAGAGGGTGCTGCAGTTCACCAAGTTCCATCTGCAGAACACTTTATACCCTCAGTATGACCCCGTCTATCGGGTGGACCCGCACGGAGGTCAGTGATGAGATCTTATGCAGTTCTTGTGTGATGAAGAAAATAATACTTGAAACATTTTTTTGTTTTAGTTTGAGGTGCACTGAGTAACACTGGGAAAAGTTTTTTTTTTTGTTAAGTGCATGTTGTTAGGCATGTTGGAAAATTAGTATTCATAATAAACTTAATTTTTCTCCACCATTTTGACTCCAGAAATAACTCGAGTTTGTGAGACGAATAACATCCATTGGTATATAATACACTGGAACATTATGATCTGATTTATTGTTCTGACTGGATAATGCTTGGAGCATTCTTGCTGGCATTGTCATTATCACGCTTTAAAATGGAAAATATACCACGAAAACCTCGTTTTAGTTTGTTTTTCTAGTGTTTTCTTGTAGTATATACTAAAACACCTTTACAGAGCATGGTGTAGTATGTACTGAACGAATAAGATAAGCCAAGCTAAGTGACGTATAGCTAATAACATCTGTTTAAAGCACAGAGCTCATCTGACCTGCCTCTGTCATGGATGATGTAAATAAATATAAATATTTAAGTTTGCTTTTATCTATGTTTCCGTGTAGTATATACATAAACATTTGAAGTGAGTTCAAGAGACATTGTTGCACAGCTCTGGTTCTGCTCACGTGTGCTCGGAACTCACCGGCGTCTGTTTAATTTACACAGTTTAAGACATAAACCAAAAATCTAGTGAGCTTTTTTTTCTTTCCTCGTTTATCTTCCCATATGGTATATACTAAAAACAATTAAGCTCACATGTCACTTAATTTTATTATGCTCTCACAGATCTCACACAGCAGTGGGAGCACTTGCTACAGGCGCACTGGTGGCAAAGTGCAAATGACAACAGTTGCTTACTGCTTGTTTGAGTTAAAAAAAGTTATTGTCAAAACTTTTTCTTCTTGCCAAGAAACTTTTTTATCTAGTAAATTTAAATCAGCATTGCCCTCTAGTGGTGGATATGACTCTTCTCATCACTATACAGTATTGTTTGGAATCACCCTTTTCTTTTTTTTTTCAGGTGGTATGTTGAGCTCAAAAGCCAAACGGGCCAAGTGTTCAACACACAAACAAAGGGTTATTGTGATGCTCTACAACAAAGTCTGCGACATAGTCAGCAACATCTCGGAGCTGCTGGAGATCCAGCTACTAACCGACACTACAATTCTGCAGGTGAGCGCCGGTTTCTTCCGCGTCGTCATTGCATCCTTTAAAAGGAACTCCATGATAATCAGTTCTGTCTCTCGCAGGTCTCTTCGATGGGAATCACACCATTCTTTGTGGAGAACGTTAGCGAGCTTCAGCTTTGTGCCATTAAGCTGGTCACAGCTGTAAGTTTTTATATCATGGTTTTAAAAAAGCGCTTGTAGGATGGAAGATTTTGTTTGAACGTGAGTGACGGTTGTCGTTCGTCCTCAGGTCTTCTCCCGTTATGAGAAACACAGGCAGCTGATCCTGGAGGAGATCTTCACTTCTCTCGCCAGGCTCCCCACCAGCAAGAGGAGTTTAAGGAACTTCAGGTTGGCTGATATTTCCTTTCATAACAATAGGTTTTTTAACCTCTTTTGCGCTGTTTGATCCCCATGGTTTGTTTTACAGGTTGAACAGCAGCGACGTTGACGGCGAGCCCATGTACATCCAGATGGTGACGGCTCTGGTGCTACAGCTCATCCAGTGTGTGGTGCATCTTCCCAATGAGAGGGATAACACAGATGACGAGTATGAAAAGAAAGTAAGAGAAAACTGATGGGGTTTAAATGTGCTAAAAAAGGTCACAGTGGCTTTTTGAGTTTGAATGTAAATATTGGTGCTGTTTGTTTGTTTATTTCTAGGTGGACCAGGATGTCCTTATCACAAACTCGTACGAAACCGCCATGAGGACAGCCCAGAACTTCCTCTCAGTTTTTCTCAAAAAGTAAGAACTCGAACACTTGGGTATTGTTGCGGCGCCCCAGTGCAGCCGACCTGCTTCATCTCAACCCTGCTTTCGTTTTTCCAGATGTGGCAGCAAACAGGGAGAGGAAGACTATCGGCCTTTGTTTGAAAATTTTGTCCAGGATCTCCTCTCGACAGTCAACAAACCCGAGTGGCCGGCTGCTGAACTGCTGCTCAGTCTTCTCGGCCGGTTATTGGTAAGCGACCGCTGTCTTGGCAGCGGTGGATAAATCTTTAGCTGGACCTGTTTTTCAGTATTTACTTACCCTGGATGTTCCTTGCGTTGAATATATGACTCTGACAAATCCCCACCTTGTCTCGTGCTCAGGTGCACCAGTTTAGTAATAAACAGACTGAGATGGCACTTAGGGTAGCCTCTTTGGATTACCTGGGAACGGTTGCTGCTCGTCTGCGCAAAGACGCAGTTACTAGCAAAATGGACCAGCGATCAATAGACCGCATCCTGCAAGAGGTAAACGCTTCTTTCTACCGATCCTCACACGATACACTCATCACATTCTTTATTAATCATTTCTACGATGTGGATCCTTCAGGTGTCTGGCAATGATGAGACCCAGCAGCTTCAGAAAGCCCTGTTGGATTACCTGGATGGAAATGTCGAGACCGACCCTTCTCTTTTGGTAATCATCAAAAGCTAGCTTGTGTAAATTACTACTTAGTTCATTTTAAATTAAATTTTCTAATAAACTTTGACCTTTTTCTGACCTTTCAGTTTGCGAGGAAGTTCTACATCGCTCAGTGGTTCAGGGACAGCACGACAGAGACAGAGAAGGCAATGAAGTCTCAGAACCAGAAGGAAGAAGACTCTGGAGAAGGAGCGCATCACGCCAAGGATATCGAGACCACGGGCGAGATCATGCAGAAAGCCGAGAAGCGCAAACAGTTCCTGCGGTCGATCATCAAAACCACTCCGTCGCAGTTCGGAACGCTGAAGTAAGCTCGAGTGACTCTTCTCATGTGTATCCATGTGAGTGTGATCTGGGATCAGATACGACTCTAAAACGATTTCTTCCTCTTCAGAATGAACTCGGACACCGTGGACTACCACGATGCCTGTTTAGTTGTGCGGTATTTGGCCTCTATGAGGCCGTTTGCACAGAGCTTCGATATTTATTTAACGCAGGTAAGAAATGGAAATGAAGCGGAAGACCTTCTGATAACTTTTTTTTTTTTTCTTTTTGAAGAAGAAGAATTTTAAATTTGTTTAAAATGAATAAAAAAAACAACGGATTACAAGTTTTCAGTGTTCTGTGTGCCAGAGAAGTCTCGCTACAAAAAGCCTCCTGCTGTTTTGTGTTGCTCAGATTTTGAGAGTGCTGGGAGAGAGTGCGATTGCTGTGAGAACGAAAGCGATGAAGTGTCTGTCGGAGGTGGTGGCTGTGGATCCCAGCATTCTGGCTCGAGTGAGTGTGTTTTCATGGCGATCCTTAAACCGTGTAAAAAAAAAAAAAAAAAAAAGTAGGCAAATTAAATGCTAAAACATCTGGGAAAAAAACCTTTCCCCCAGTTCATAAAGAAGCGGGTGGCAGCACTGCGTGTCCCTCCTTGGTTGGTGGTGGTCTATGATAATTTGTCGAGTGAGAAAAAATAAATAATTTACCGAATGCCTTCCGCATTAGCGTTGTGCAAATCAGTGTAGTACACTCTTTGTACAGGAAGTGTAATGCTCAGAGCAGACGCGTGCTGTCTGCTAACTAGCAACAACATGCTTTCTTTCTTTTAAATTTCATTCCGAGTGCCATTAAATAAATTTAATTAACTTTAATCTTACTTAGAGCTCTGGGAAGGTGTTTGAAGCTTAATTATGTCTCTGTAACAGACTTTTATAAAAAATATATATATACACTTCACCCTTGATTTCCCGTACCCCTACTTCCCGGATTTCGGATTACCCATACAAAATCCGGCGCCGGACATTATTTGGTATTGCCGGAAAAATGCTCGGACAAGTCTGGGAATCGATGATGGAGAATGAAGCAGCAGAGGGACACGAAATAATGTCCGATGAACAGATAGTGGCATCGGTGATGGGAGAGCTAAGTGAAAGTGAGGACAGTGATGTCGAGCTGGAATCCACATTTAAAATGAATGTGATAAAAGAAAGTGCTGATACGCTCCTTAACTTTGTGGAAGCACAATATTGTGTATTGAGTGTCGGATAAGTGTTGTAAAAGTCCGGAACTGCTGCTGAATAATGGCGATTGCCGGACAGATTATGGTAAATGTCTGGGAAAGTGTAGGGACCCCGGACATTAGCGATTGCCGGACTTTTGAGGTTCCCGGACAGCCCATCCCCCCCTAATAATCCGGGAAATCAAGGGGGAAGTGTATGTAATATATAAATATTCCATAGCTGATTATAGCTAACATGCACAGAAGAACATGATGTATTTTGGGTTGAAATTCGTTATAACTTTTTTGTGTATTATTCATGATGCACAGTCGGACATGCAGCGCGGAGTCCACGGTCGGCTAATGGATAACTCCACCAGCGTGCGGGAGGCTGCCGTTGAGCTGCTCGGCCGATTCGTCCTGAGCCGCCCTCAGCTGACGGAGCAGTACTACGACATGCTGATTGAGAGGATTCTGGTACGCCACTATTTTGTCTCTCACTCTGACTGCAGCCTGGTCATAGTTTGATTTGATACTGTGTCACACAAAACTGTAACACTCTATACACATGCTAAATTGTCAGGTAAAGAATAGGAATACATGCAGGCTGTATCTTTTGCAAATAGCTGCCACAGAACAATAAGACAGCTGTGATTATAATACAGATTAAAGTTCATTTAGAGGATGAAAGTTCACTTTAGGTAAACACTCTGTCGCCACCCACAGGCTGTAGAGAACACAGCATGTACAAGATTTAATGCATGGGTTGTTCAACACAGGATACGGGCATTAGCGTGAGGAAGAGGGTGATTAAGATCTTGCGAGACATCTGTCTGGAGCAGCCCACCTTCAACAAGGTCACCGAGATGTGTGTGAAGATGATCCGTAGGGTCAATGATGAAGAAGGCATTAAGGTATAACTGTACATCCTGGCTCTTTACCTGTTAACTGCATTATGATTTTAGGTTATGTTTCAGTTTATATAATTTATATTTCAGTTTATAATGTATGTTCTGGTATTTAGCCTTAAAAAAAAATTTCCCCCACAGAAACTGGTGAATGAAACATTCCAGAAGTTGTGGTTCACTCCAACTCCAAACCACGATAAGGAAACCATGACCAGGAAGATCATCAATATCACTGATGTGGTAAGCTAAAATGTAGCATCTGATAGCATTGACTTCTATGCTTTTTTTTTTTTTTTTTTTTTTTGGGTGACACGTTTGTTTTATTTATTATTATTTACGGCGTTAGCTTGTGCAGCGTTGGTACATTTTCATGTAGCTAGTTACCTCTGCCAAAGGGGGGGGTTATAAGACTGCTTGTGTGTCTCAGTGTGTGTCTGCGACCACAATAACTTAAAAACTAGTGGACAGATTTCTAGGAAATTTTAACCAAATGTGGGGAATGGGCCAAAGTTTTAGCATCTTTAAATTTACATTTACAGCATTTGACAGACACCCTTATCTAGAGTTACTTACATTCATTATTATTTTTATACAACCGAGCAGTTGAGGGTTAAGGGCCTTCCTCAGTTGCCCAACAGTGGCAGCTTGGTGGTACTGGAGCTTGAACCCCCAACCTTTAGCTTAGTAAGCCAGAATTAACCACTGAGCCACCACTGCTCCAAATGGTTAAACTTTAGGTGTGATCCGGATTTGGAGCCAAGAGGGATTTAAAGGGTGTTTTTGTTTTGTTTTTTACCACTGCGAGATGGGGCAAAATGACAAATTTTAGATTATGACTTCACAAATACATAACTGATCAAAAATAAAGCCTGGATTGAGAATTTTGGAGAGTGCACTACCTTGGCGGAGGTTTGCACTCTGAGTGCATTTCTAGTTGTAATGTGTTTTGCACACCTTTTTACGTGTTTGTGTGCCATTTTGTTCAGTGTTCATTCTGAACAAGAGTGATCCCTGCACTGTTTGGTTTTTTTTTAATGCCCATAAATGTATGTAATCACTTGAAGCTGATTGAAGAATATATATTTTTCTTCTTGCTTTGATGTCTTTTGACGTCATTCATTTGTGCATTATGAACAGTTATTAATGGAGTACTCATTCCTGTCCTGAAAACCTGTGGGATTTAATATACGGTGTCTCTGTTCGTACCTGATAAAGAGTAAAGGGGATTTCTCTTGACAGGTGTCTGCATGCAAGGATTCTGGTTTTGACTGGTTCGAGCAGCTGCTTCAGAACGTGAGTATTGTGGGAGGTTTTTTGTTTGTTTGTTTTTTTGTATCATTTATACTGTACATGATGTACGGAGGAGTGGTTTGGGTGCAACACTGTTCTTTTTTGGGGATTTTTCTGAAACTGGTGTCATTGCAGCTGCTGAAGACAGAGGAAGACGCTTCCTATAAGCCGACCCGGAAAGCCTGTGCCCAGCTCGTCGACAATCTGGTGGAGCACATCCTCAAATATGAGGAGGAGTCTCTCACTGGTACTGCTTGCTCGCTCCCTCTCTCCCTCTCTCTCTCTCTCTCTCTCTCTCTCTCTCTCTCTCTCTCTCTCTTTCTCGCTCTCATTTTCTGAGTGTTTTCTGGATTTGTTTTCCTGCAGACTGTGAGAATAAAGAAGCGAATTCGAATCGCTTGTTGTCGTGCATCACCACGCTCTACCTGTTCAGCAAGATCCGAGCACAGCTGATGGTGAAACATGCCATGACCATGCAGCCCTACCTGACCACCAAGTGCAATGTGAGCGTCTGACTTTTTTTCCCTCCACAGTTCTGAACTAGATTTTAAACCTTTTGCGCCCTCTAGTGGTGTGCTACCAAAAGAGCACAAACAAATTTTTGTTTTCTTTCATTCACAGAGCCAGAGTGATTTCATGGTCATCTGCAATGTAGCGAAAATATTAGAACTGGTCGTGCCGCTGATGGACCATCCGAGCGAGACCTTTCTCACCACCATCGAGGAAGACCTGATGAAGCTCATCATTAAATATGGAATGACGGTCAGTAACGAGTCAGGATTATAGTACTAATAGTGTGTGAGAGAGAGAGAGATGGATAGATATAGAGGTACTGTTGTTCTGCTACTTTACTGTTTGTACTAGTAAAAGCATGGAATAAAAATAAATATAGACAGGCTGTTTCCAAATCACTGCTTTTCTTTTTCAGTGGCCCTTACTCTCTCTGTGTGTGTGTGTGTGTGTGTGTGTGTGTGTGTGTGTGTGTGTGTGTGTGTGTGTGTGTGTTTCCCCTCCTCAGGTTGTGCAGCATTGTGTAAGCTGTCTTGGGGCGATAGTGAACAAGGTCACTCACAACTACAAGTTCGTCTGGGCTTGTTTTAACCGGTACTATGGTAAGACTTTTATTTTATTTTATTTTTTTTCAAGACAGCTCTACTCTCTGTAGCGCTGTGTGCTAATTCAAGCAAAACCCAACACATGTACTGAATTTCTGTAGTCAAGACAGCCCTAATGCAGCGTACAGTACAGTCCCCTATCTAAGCTTATGTGAATGGCTGTTACTGTATGGTTGGATGAAAAGAAAAAACTCAAAATGTACCTCATGTTCTCAGGGGCACTAAACAAACTAAAGACGCAGCACCAGGAGGACCCGAACAGCACGGTGCTGGTATCCAACAAGCCGGCGCTGCTGCGTTCTCTCTTCACCGTAGGAGCTTTGTGCAGGCACTTTGACTTTGACCGAGAGGAGTTTAAAGGAAATAACAAGGTCTGGTGTTTGAACTTTGTCCCAGCCGCATGAATTTTCATCATTTCTCTTTTTTTTAATTGTAAAATCAAATTGTTCTCTTCTGATTGTTCTCAGATTGTCATAAAAGACAAGGTGTTGGAGCTGCTTCTGTATTTCACCAAGAACGAGGACGAGGAGGTGCAGACGAAGGCCATCATTGGTTTGGGTAAGCATCGGGTCTTCTAATCACTCTCAATTCCTCAACCAAGAAGCGTTTTAGTCTTTATAATAAATCTGCTTTCCTTGTCCCCCAGGTTTCCTGTTCATCCAGCACCCAGGCCTGATGTTCGTCCCTGACGTAAAGACCCTGTACAACGGCCTCCTGTCTGACAGAAAGAAATCTGTAAACCTGAAAATCCAGGTGCTGAAGAACCTCCAGACGTATTTACAGGAAGAGGACTCACGGATGCAGGAAGCTGACAGGGAGTGTAAGTGTCTATCCTAAAGCTCAAAGTCTCTTTGGCTGCATCCAAATCCACATCCAAATACAAGTATTATCTGGTTATCCGGTACCCTCAGTGCGTTATGTAAATGAGTGTACAAGCGAGTACAAAGCACACAACTTGGACTTACTCCACTGGCATCTTGCGTGTCCTTTGACCTAGATGATTTTAGCATTAGCTTAGAATTGGCTTAGCACTAGCTCATAAGAATAAATTTGCCTGCTTGTAGTTCACAGAAATGTGTTGCCTTAGGTTCCTTGTACATGTTGGAAATCCTCTGCCATTTCTGCTGAAGTAATGCCTCAGGTGGTGGGAGTGCCATGCTGAAGCCAGTACTTTTATACCTGGGGCATGTGCATTTGGGGCTCCCTCCGGCGCTTTTCAGCATCACCGAGGGATTTCCCGGGTGGCTGCCATATTGCTTTTCGGAATCAATGTTGTGTATAAATTAGCTGAGTATTAAGCTACCTCAAACACCATGATTCCATTTTTGTCTCGAAATGTTTTCTTTAATGCCAAACGTCTACTTTTGTACATTAAGTGCAATACTGTATACTACCTACCTTTTGCATAGTATGGATTTCATATATGATCCAAGTAACTTTAGATTACTATTAAATGCATGCTGACATCATCCAGACATCTTGCGTCTTTTTTTTTTTTTTTTTTTTTTTTTTTTGTGTGTGCATATAATCAATATAGAAGTTTGAATATTCAGATGTAGGCTTTATCAGTCAGCCACATTTTAACCCCTTGTGACTGTCTTGTGTCTGCAGGGAAAAAGTTGTCCAAGCAGGAAGATCTGAAGGAGATGGGCGACATCTCGTCAGGTATGAGCAGCTCCATCATGCAGCTGTACCTCAAGCAGGTTCTGGAAGCCTTCTTCCACACGCAGTCCAGCGTGCGTCACTTTGCCCTCAACGTCATCGCTCTTACACTCAACCAGGGTCTCATTCACCCCGTACAGGTACGCACACCTTAACTAGTATCTGTGGTGTTAAATACTCCTGGTTGTGAACTAGAGTCTGAAGTGAGTCCTTGTGATGTTTTTGTGTAGTGTGTCCCCTATCTGATCGCCATGGGAACTGATCCTGAGTCCACAATGAGGAACAAAGCAGATCAGCAGCTGGTGGAAATTGATAAGAAGTACACCGGATTTATTCACGTGAGTGATCTTGAGGATATAATTACACACCATGTAAAATCATGTATATCACTATAGAACGAAAGCACTGAGAACTTGTAATCTGAACTCAGATGAAGGCTGTGGCGGGGATGAAGATGTCCTACCAAGTCCAGCAGGCTATAATGGCATCCCAGAACACGATCATCCGAGGATTCCGTCAGGACGACTCGAGCATGGCGCTCTGCTCGCATCTCTTTACTATGGTGCGGGGAAATCGTCAGCACCGGAGAGCTTTCCTCATCTCTCTGCTTAATCTGTTCGATGATAGTGCGGTGAGTCCAGAAAACTCTTTCTAAATACCTGACTCAAGCACCAGCGATTTATTTTTATTGATGCGCTTTTAGAAAGAAAACAAAATTATCCAGGAGTCTTGATTCGATTTTCTGAAATTAAATTATGCCTCTAATCTGATATTCAGTCATTTATTCATTGGAACAAATTTATTATTATAATTCACCTTGCACAAGTGGTGGAACATGTTCAAGATTATAACACAAGTTCGGCTGCTTTGACTAAAACTCAACAAACCGCATCTGTTCCCTGGCAGAAGACGGACGTGAACATGCTGCTGTTTATTGCCGACAACCTGGCGTGTTTCCCGTACCAGACCCAGGAGGAACCTCTCTTCATCATGCATCATATCGACATCACGTTGTCCGTGTCTGGCAGCAATCTTCTGCAGTCCTTTAAAGAGGTTTGGGCGTCTTTTTGTCTGTCTGTCTCTGGCTGTCTATCTGTCTGGTTGTTTGTCTCTGTGTGTCTGTCTCTCTGGTTGTTTGTCTGTCTCTGGCTGGCTGTCTCTGTGTCTCCGTATGTGTCTCTGTCTGTCAGTTGCAATCTAATTGTAACCCCCTTTCACTATTTCTCTCTCATATACACGCACACGCTTCACCTCTCTAGTCTTTGCTAAAAGACTCACGGCAGAGGGAAAAGAAGAAGAAAAAGAAGAAGCGAGAAAAGAAGTATGGCTCGGAGGAAGAAGACGAGGAGGAAGAGTATCCTGAGAGCAGCCGAGGAAGCAGCAGCAGCAGCAGCAGCAGCGACGAGGATAACGTGGTCGTCCAAAGGTCCAAGAAGGTGAAGCGGGCCACGGTGGAATCCGATTCGGACTCCGACCTGGACGCCGAAGACGTCGATAAGGTCATGGACCGTCTACCGGAAAACCCCATGCCTCTGCTCGATTTTGCCAACGCTTCTCAGGGCATCCTGCTCCTCCTAGTGCTCAAACAGCACTTAAAGAACCTTTATGGCTTTTCCGACAGGTATCCTGGAAGCCACTAAACACTAATTACATGAGTGTAGAGCTGCAGAGCTTCTTCTTAAATCTGTATATTTTTTTGTGTGTTCTCTTCAGTAAAATCCAGAAATATTCGCCCACGGAGTCAGCAAAGGTATACGACAAAGCGGTGAACAGGAAAGCCAACGTGCATTTTAATCCACGGCAGACGCTGGACTTCCTGACCAGCAGTGTCTCTAAAGCAGAGCTCACCTATGAAGTCAAGAGAAGAATCGTCAGGCAATACTTGGACGTACGTAACTCTAGTGTGGAAATTTATATTGTGTTTGTGTATAGAGTGTATATTCGTTTGAGTCCAGGTCTCCATGTATTGCATCTTGAGTAAATTTATTGCTGATGATGCAAACATACTGACTTTCTCTGTGATCTTCAGTTTAAGGTACTGATGGAGCACTTGGATCCTGATGAGGAGGACGAGGAGGGCGAGGCGTCAGCGAGCGCCCATGCTAGAAACAAAGCCATCACTGCTCTGCTGGGAGGCTCCAGCCCAAAAAACAACGCCGCTGACTCGTATGACGAGGACAGTGACGGAGATGAGAAAATGCCTGGAGTAAGTGCACTACAGTTGTGTTGATATATTTCAAATTTCCAAATGTTTTTCTGACATTACTCTCTAACTTGTAATTTTTTTTCCTCCTCTAGTCATCACGGAGATCCAGAAGAGGCGGCGATTCCGCAGATGCATCAGGTCACATGAACGAAACGGTAGAAGCCATGGACGTCATCGCAATCTGTTGCCCCAAGTATAAGGACCGGCCGCAGATAGCTCGCGTTATCCAGAAGACGAGCAACGGTTACAGCGTGCACTGGATGGCTGGCTCGTACTCCGGCACTTGGGCCGAGGCCAAGAAACGGGATGGACGCAAACTGGTGCCTTGGGTGGACACTATCAAGGAATCAGACATCATTTACAAGAAAATCGCCTTGACAAGCGCACACAAGCTGAGTAATAAAATGGTGCAGACTTTACGCTCACTGTACGCAGCCAAGGAGGGGACTTCCAGCTAATCAGACTACAGTTACTCACTCCACCAGGAACTCTCAGCAGCCAAACTTTATCGGGATCCAACATTTTCTAACTCAGACAATGCGGCAAAGAGTACTCACGGACTCGCAGAAGCTCGAGGATGCTTGGCTGTCTAAAGAGTGAGGAGAGGAAAAGGAAGGAAAGGGGGGTGGCGGGGGGGGGGGGGAGGGGCATTTTAAAAAGTCGTGAGGACCTGCAGGAAAGCATTCTGTGGACACCATTTTAAGTTAAACAGGACAAAACGCATCTAGAAGGAAATGTTTGGAAAACGCGTGGGAGCTCCTTCGCTGTTGTGCAGCAACTCAGTTGTGTGATTTTTACTCCCACTGTATCATAGTTTAACAGAAAAAAACAAACACAAAAACAAAAATGTTTATATCTCTGACGAAAAAAAATCTGTTTAAAAAAATAAACTTAAAAGTGAATGTTGGAAATTAGTCTGTTGATGTTCTTAATAAAGTGTTCTTGGAGTTAAACCTAGCACCGGATGGATTTCTTTAGCTTAGCTCAGTGTCCAGGGAAAGAACCTTTTAAATATTTCCTCTGCTTTATGTTTTACTCCTTCTTCTTTTTTTTTTCTTTTTTTTATTATAATTTTTTTTTTGTTTGTTTACTCATGCTGTACAATGGAGTCTCCTGGACATAATTTATTCTGTTCAAAGCAGAGCATGCAGTATCTGTGGCCTACATGCAGGGGGAGATTTTTTTTTTTTGTAAATGTAGATTTTGATGTATTAGGTCACCCTAGAGAGAAAAAAAAGGGATCCCCAGCACTTCTGGCGGAACAAATACTGCAATAAATTTTTTTACTTCTCTTTGTTACTTGTCTTGTTTGCATTTGACATTTATTATTTTTTGAATAGTTCCCTGAGAAATAGGTCTAATAGGTTAAAAAAAATCACTTGTTTTGTGGAAAGGATTTTTTGTTTTGAGTCAAGCAGAAAGGGACAACCTGGCAGGAAGCCGGTATGAATCTTCATTCAGGTTATCTCTGAGCTCTTAATGGTGGAGTGCTCGTCTATTAGATCTGTTAATGCTAGCATAGAAGCATCATTTTATTTTATTTTTTTTGTCCCCACTTATGCGTGACGGTCAAATTTTAAGGAGCAAAAGTTCTCGTACATACGGTCAGATGCGTGTGTGTGGTGTTGGAGAGGGGGCGAGTCCTGCATTTTACTAAGAGGTGCTTGGGTTGTGTAATATTCTCTGAACACTTACACCATAGAAACTGTGTTATATGTGTATCTATTATCATTATCCAGAGTTCTTTCCAATATTTTGTGGAGAAAGTAGCAAAAAAAATTACTGGTCTCCCAAAGAGCCACTTTAAAAAGAACATATAATGTAACCCTTAAATTCTTGGATTATATTCCAAATTACATTTTAAGTGACTTTGAATTAATAAGTCAGCAGAATACATAACTGTAATGGAAATGCAAAAGAACCAAAAACAGGGAGTTCAAATAAATATATTAAAAAAAAAAAAAAAGAAAACCTTGCAGAGGCCTGTAGTCCATTTTCACCTGTTTTACACCGAAAAACAAGATATAAGTCAAGTGTAATTCATCTGTAGATATAACTTGCAATATATTATTTCTGCATATACCGGATATAATGGACAGTCTATTTGGGTTTCCTGTTGATTAACCCAAGCCTAAGCATGCCTTCAGGGATGCAGAAACACCACAAATACAAATCAGTGTATTGGGGGGGAAAAAAAAGATCGACTGTTAAATTTGTTGAACCAACATTTTATCTAAAGTTCAAATGAATGTTCATAAATAAAGAGACTGTCCTAGGGTCTGATTATATTCATACATTTCAGAAATATGCATTCAGAGTTGAACATTATGGCAACACGGTGGTGCAAGGGTTTGCACAGCCACCTCACAGCAAGAAGTTCCTGGGTTCGTGTCCCGGGCTCGGTGAGGGTGTTTCTGTGTGGAGTTTGCATGTTCTCCCCATGCTTGGATTAATGCATGTTTTTGCTATGGGTTTCCTCTGCCAGTCCAAAGACATGCACATTCATTAGGCTAATTGGCTGTTCCAAATTGCCCCTAGGTGTGAATGTGAGAGTGAATAGTCCTGTGTATATTTGTCTGGCAAGCTGTTCAGGGTGACCCTAATAGGATTAATCGGTTTGGCAGTTCAGCCAAAGGGGGGGGTGTTAGAGAGCGCTCCCCCTGGGGACTCCCTCGTCGTCCTGGGAGACTTCAACGCCCATGTGGGAAATGACAGTATGACCTGGAAGGGTGTGATTGGTAGGTACAGCCTCTCCGATCTGAACCCGAATGGTGTTTCGTTGTTGGACTTCTGTGTTTATCACGGTTTGTTTATCACAAACACCATGTTCGAACATAAGGGTGTCCACAAGTGCACTTGGCGCCAGGACACCCTAGGCTGCAGTTCGATGATTGACTTTGTAGTCATCGGACTTGCAGCTGCATGTTCTGGACACTCGGGTGACGAGAGGAGCTGAGCTGTCAACCAATCACCACCAGGTGGTGAGTTGGCTCCGATGGCGGGGGAGGCCGCCATCCAGACCTGGCAGGCCCAAGCGTGTAGTTAGGGTCTCCTGGGAACGTTTGGCGGAGTCTCCTGTCAGAAGGGCCTTTAATTCCCACCTCCGGCAGAGCTACAACCACATCCCAAAGGAGGCAGGGGACATGGAATCCGAATGGGCCATGTTTCGTACCTCCATTATTGATGCGGCAGTCCATAGCTGTGGCCGGAAGGTCATCGGTGCCTGTCGTGGCGGTAACCCCCGAACCTGGTGGTGGACACCTGTGGTAAGGGGGGGCCGTCCAGCTGAAGGAGGCGGCCTATCGGGTTTTTTTGGCCTGTGGGACTCCCGAGGCAGCAGACAGGTACTGGCAGGCCAAACATGCTGCAGCCCATGCTGTCGCCGATGCAAAATCTCAGGTGTGGAAGGAGTTCAGTGAGGGCCTCAAAAAGGTTATGGACCACCATCCGGCGCCTCAGGAGGGGGAAGCAGTACTCCACAAATACTGTTTACAGTGGAAGTGGGGAGCTGCTCACCTCAACTGGGGATGTTGTCGGGAGGTGGAAGGGATACTTTGAGGACCTCCTCAATCCCACCAACACGCCCTCGGTAGAGGAGGAAGACCCTGGGGGTTTGGGTGGGGGTCTGCCCATTGCTAGGGCTGAGGTCGCCGAGGTAGTTAAAAAGCTCCTCGGTGGCCGGGCTCCGGGGGTGGATGAGATCCGCCCTGAATGTCTCAGGGCTCTGGATGTTGTAGGACTGTCTTGGTTGACAAGTCTCTGCAACTTCACGTGGTCATTGGGGGCCATACCTCCAGATTGGCAAACCGGGGTGGTAGAACCCTTTTTTAAAAAGGGGGACCAGAGGGTGTGTTCTAACTATCATGGGATCACACTCCTCAGCCTACACGGGAAAATCTATGCAGGAGTACTGGAGAGGAGGATCTGACCGATAGTTGAACCTCGGATTCAGGAGGAACAATGTGGTTTTCGTCCTGGCCACAGCACTCTAGACTAGCTCTATGCACTCTACAGGATCCTGGAGGGGGCATGGGAGTTTGCCCAGTCTGTCCACATGTGCTTTGTGGATTTAGAGAAGGCTTTCGGCCGTGTCCCTCGGGCTATCTTTTGGAGCGTGCTTTGGGAATACGGGGTATCGGACCCGTTGCTACAGGCCATTGGATCTCTGTACCACCGGAGCCAGAGCTTGGTCCGCATTGTTAACAACAGGTCGAATTCGTTTCCGGTGAGGGTTGGCTCCAAGGCTGTGCTTTGTCACCGGTTCTGTTCATAATTTTTATGGACAGAATTTCTAGGTGCAGTTGAGGTGTTCTGGTGGCCATAAAAAATTGGTGGAATCTCGTCTCTGCTATTTGCGGATGCTGTTGTCCTTTTGGCTTCATCAAGCCGGGACCTCCAGTCTCATTGGAGCGATTTGCAGTTGAGTGTGAAGTGACTGGGATGAGAATCAGCACCTAAGTCTGAGGCCATGGTTCTCAGCCGGAAAAGGATGGAATGCACCCTCCAGGTCTGGAATGAGGTCCTGCCCCAAGTGGAGGAGTTCAAGTATCTCGGAGTCGTGTTCACGAGTGAGGGAAGGATGGAACGGGAGATCAACTGGCAGATCAATGCAGCCTCTGCTGTAAAGCGGCGCTTGTTCCGGTCCATTGTGGTGAAGAGGGAGCTGAGCCGAAAGGCAAAGCTCTCAATTTACCAATCGATCTACGTTCCAACCCTCACCTATGGTAAGCTTTGGGTAGTGACCGAAAGAACAAGATTGCAGATATAGGCGGCTGAAATGAGCTTCCTTCGCAGGGTGGCAGGTCTCTCCCTTAGAGATAGGTTCAGAAGCTCAGTCATCCGGTAGGAGCTCGGAGTAGAACCGCTGCTCCTCTGCATTGAGAGGAGCCAGTTGAGGTGGCTCAGGCATCTGATTAGAATGCCT
>JBCNYH010000008.1:18262961-18283133 GCA_039654325.1 Tandanus tandanus | reverse complement strand
ATAATATTGTTCGCACACATGAAACTTAGTGATGCAGGAGAGGCGGTGCTAAGGTCTGCTGGTAACCCAACTCATCATGAACACCTTGATCTAGATGAACTCGAAGTGTTGTTTCAGTAAGATGGAGCTACAGCGCACACACACAGCTTAAAGATCATTGGAAGTGCTGAGGGAAATGTTTCTGATATAAATCCCTTACTGTCACTTTCTACGATATAAATATTTAAATTGCAAAAATGCTTGATGGTCAGACAGATTGGCTAAGTGAACACAACGTGCTACAACGCAACCAAATATGTAAGCAAATTAATATTATTCTACCATGCAACTACATGGGTAACCCAGTGCAAATGATTCAACAATGCACCACACTGACGGGTTATGTAACTAAACAGAATGTGAACTTGGTACAAATTTTAAAACATGTAAAAGATAATTATATATAATTAACACCACCTTAACTGAAGTTCTTTCCTGATCCCCAAGGATCCGTGTTGGCAGCGTCTGAGAAAGCCTCTACACTTAGTGGAGTGTATCCATGTACTCCTGTCAGGTTACGTCGACGACCCAAGTCGAGTGCCCACTTACGACAGGTAACAACCAAGACATCAGCGCCACACGTTCCCCATATTTTCAAGTCATTGCTTTTTGTTTCATCTTTTGTTTTCTCTCGTTTCTTAGACGAAGGTTTACAAACGTGTGCTTGGACAACATCTGCGGCTATCTGGTGGAGCTTCAGTCCCTGAGCCCTAATGCTGCCGTGGAGGAAATCATACGCAACTTTAAATCTCTACAAGCCAAACTGGAGAAACTTCACTGACTCTAGTTAGGAGTGTATTATTATTATTATTATTATTATTATTATTGTTATATCGTAGACATGTACAGACTTTTCTCACGGCTGTTTCATGCAGACCTGAGTTCTGAGTTCAAAGCTAGCATTGATGACATGAGAATACGGTCACATGGGGATAAACGTTCCAACGTGTGTCTTCTCATGTGCAACCTGAAACATTTAAACACTGATTTACACAGTTGGGTCTCACACAGTGCCTGGAAAGCTTTCTGAGTGTACAGAGATGATGGATCCTTTCTTTGGATGATTTGGAGCTGTTTGGCTTCACTCTTTTTCTTTTTTTTTTGTTTGTTTGTCTCCCCCACCCCCCATTTGTAAAGGTTGTTTAATACAGGGTGACCCGATAAAACCTCCCACATTTCAAAAGTTAATAAAAAAATGATTAAAGATAATTAAATTAGTATTCACACACATGGAACTTCATTCAGTACAGTTTTTATTTGTCGTGTTTTAAAGATGATCCTCCATATGGTGGCCATTATTGTCTATACACACTTGAAGACGATTTCTGAAGGCTGCTATGGCTTGATGAATAGCAACCTTAAGGGATTTAAGGGTTTGGGGTCAATGTGTATACCCTTGTGATTTAAAAAAAAAAATTTAATAAATAAACACGCGGTGAGGTCAGGGGAACAGGCCACTCACCCAACATCGTCACCCCGAGGCCGTCTGTGCGGCGATCACAGAGCAGAAAACAGCAAACGCACGGTGTGCTCCCAATTGAGGACTGTCGGGGTTGGGCGACTAGCAGACCTCAAAACCGCCTCTCCTTCCTCATGAAGTTTCATGTGTGCAAATAATAGTTTCATTCTCTTTAACCTTTTTAATTTTTAATTTACCTTTGAAATGTGGGAGGTTTCATTGAGTCACCCTGACCTTGTCCAGGGCTTGTTTTTTTCTTTTTAGTACCCTTCTAGTTGATGGTGGTGATGATGATGATGATGATGATGATGTGGACATTCCCTTATTGTTTCTGTCATGTACAACTCATCAGGAGCCGGATTAATTCTCTTAATCCGAGTAATTCTGTACACATTATTTCATGTTTCTCTTTTTTTTTCTGTTTCTAGCATGTATCCAGCTCATGTGAAATGTAAACATTAGCCAAGATATTTTTTGGACAAACTTTACTAGAAACATTTTTTTAAATATTAGTTTTTACATAAACGTCTCGATTTAAATGCTGCAAATAATTGTTTAAATTGATGTAAATTCCTTAAACGAATAAAAAAACATTTTCCAATGTTACAGGTTGGATTTTGTCTTAATTTTTGGAATGTAAATACAGTATTAGAAATCTTTTGCCCTAGTATCCTGTAGTTCCTAATGTTACCAAGTTTGTTTCTCTGCTGCTTAATAATTACGCGTCAGCTTCAATTAGACCAGGGATCTTATTTACAAAGGGCCAGCGTGGGTGCAGGTTTTCACTGCAACCAAGCAGTAGCCACACCTTCCACCTGTTTCAATCACCGATTTAAAAAAAAATATTGCACATTACTTTTTCAGGTTTTAATAATTTGAAAAATAAAATTTGAAAAGAATGTCTTTCTTTTTTTTAATCTCTTGGAATATCACTACAAAATGTAACACAATCTCTCTAGATTTACATTCAGATTACACATGAAATAAATGATATTTACAAAACAATTACAGATCATGAAACTTTGACTTTTTAAGTTCTTGTATTAATATTTTTACTACAAAGTTAATTAGAAAATTAAGTACCCATGGACCACTTTGTGTGGAATTGGCCATTTTATATTTCATTCTCGGCAGCAATTACACCAAGTTAACCATCTCAGCCTCCTCCATGACACAACAAAGTGATTCTGTTTGATTTACAGATCATTAAAAAGCCTATCAAGTCCTAATTCGACGCACGGCAGCGTTAGGAACGTGGTGTAACTGAGGACAGAGGATCAGTCATCATGAAGTGCGTCTCAACTTTAATAAACACAAATGATAATTTACCTTTAACTATGTTTTACTATCCTACTATTTATTATATGGCAAATTATTCTAGCTATAAAGTGATTATTAGCAAACAAAAAAATGTATTATACAGTTATGTTCTTAATAATATATCTATTTTTCATTCATTGTTTTTGATGTGTGATATTTTAGTCTTTAATAGACAGCATTAAATTAACCCCCGCAGCAGGTCAGCTTTTGCACCCCATAAAGGTAAATATAAGGGATGATGGATGTATAGATAGCTCCTATAAAACTCTCGATGTCGTCTATTACAGTGGATGGTGATATAGAAATGATGATGCTGGTGATAAAGTGAATGGCCCAGACAATTAAAAAAAGAATGGCCACTGCCAAGACACTCTTGGCGGCCCTCACCAGACTTCCTGTCTTGCCTCGTGTCTTGGACTTGCCAACTGCTGCGTTATTAGGCCTGGTGTTGTCTTCATTCTTCTCAGCTGTAGTGTTCCCTTCATTTTTACCTGCTGCCCCCATTTTCTTCATGCGCATTTCATTCTCTAGCAGTGTCATCGCAATCTGAATGCTTGCATAAAAAATCACTGCTAGCGGTAAAACATTGGAAAGTGTAGTGTAGATCACCTCGTAGGCCAAATTTGCTTCTTCTGAAGGCAGCTCCTCCCTGCAATCCTCGCCACTGGTCATGTTCTCAGTGTCAACGATAAAGAAAAAATGAGGCATGTTGAAGACGAGCGAGAAGGTCCAGCTTGCCATCAGAAGCATGATGACAATGTGGACGTTGTCCATTAGCACAGGAGCTCCTCCGCGTTTCAGAGAGCCCACCAGCTTCTGGTGCCAATAGATAGTGATGAACATGGTGCTTAAGATGCTGCTGGCCTCTGAGAATTCAGACAGGAAAAAGTGAAAGCCGCAGTACACCTTTCCCACAGCTACAAACTGCTCAGAGTCGAAAATATTCATGGGGTCCACCAGGTAATTGGTGATTAGATTGGATATGGCCAAGTTTATAAATAAGGCATCGTTAGTTCGGAGCTGAGAAATGGATTTTGGCAGGGAGCTAAACAACAGCCAGTTGTTACCAATGATTCCAGACAGACACAGAATTCCTCTAATTATAATCTTTATCCAGTGTGTGGTATCCATCTCAAGTTGTCATCAAGTTCTTGTATCCTTCTAAATGCAGTAACCAGGGCAGCTTCCTGGATAATCAATGGTTCTGTATAAAGCACAATTTGCTGGGGTCTGAAATTTATACTGAAATCAGCACACACCTAATTTCATGACCGTCCCTCACGGTTGTGGCATTCAGCGTCACCTCCTACCAGCTGCAAATGTAGGTAAATGTGTGTTGTGCAGATTTGTTTCCTTTGTCCACAAATAAAAAAGTGTGGCAGGCTATTTTAATTCTGGACTGACGGACAGACATTCAGGTGGTAAATATCCACAGCCAGGCTTAAATAAAAAGATCATACAGTGGTGCTTGAATGTTTGTGAGCCCTTAATTACTGTCTATATATAATTGTTCTACTTGTTGACTATTTATTTTATTCATTTTTCGTATCTCTTTATCTGGGCGGCATGGTGTCATACTGCTTAGCATGTCCGCCTCACAGCAAAAAGGTCCTGGGTTTAAGTCCTGGGCTCAGCTTGGGCGTTTCTGTTTGGAGTTTATATGTTCTCCCCATGCTTGCGTGGGTTTTCTCCCACAATCCAAAAACATGCACATTTGGCTAATTGGCTGTTCCAGATTGTCCGCAGGTGTGAGTGTGTATGGTTGTGTCTGTGTTGGCACTGTGACTGTGGTCTGGCATGCTGTTCAGGGTGTACTCCACCTTCGCCCAGTGTCAGCTGAGATAGGCTCCAGCCTCCCTGTGATCCTAATAGGATTAAATGCTTCAGCAAATGAATGAGTGAGTGTCCTTTTATCCTTTATTAGGTTCATAGGAGGGCTGGAGCATATCTAAGCCTACTCTGGATGAAGGGGACAACCCACACATAACCATTCACACTCACCCTCACACCTAGAAGCAACTTGGAACAGACAGTTAGCCTAATGTGCTTGTCTTTGGACTGTCAGTGGAAATTGGAGTACCCTGAGGAACCCACACAAGCACGGTGAGAACATGCAAACTCCACACTGAAATGCCCTCACCAACCCCGGGACTCGAACCCAGGACCTTCTTTCTGTGAGGCGGACATGCTAACCACTATGCCACTGTGCCGCCTAAACAATAGCAGATGGGTTAAAATGTTTTATCACTCATTGTTTTACTAATATTGATTCTGTTTCTTTCCGAAGTAGAGTTTTTCACATTTCATTTTCACTGATATCAGGCGGCATGGTGGCATAGTGGTTAGCACGTCCACCTTACAGCAAGAAGGTCCTGGGTTTGAGTCCTGGGATCGGCTGTTTCTGTGTGGAGTTTGTATGTTCTCCCTGTGCTTGTGTGGGTTTCCTCGGGTACTTCGGTTTCCACCGACAGTTCAAAGACATGCACATTAGGCTAACTGAGTGTTCCAAATTGCCCCTAGGTGAGTGTGAGTGGTTGTGTGTGTGTGTGTGTTGCCCTAGGATGGCCTGGCAAGCTGTTCAGGGTGTACCCCGCCTTCACCCAGTGTTGGCTGAGATAGGTTTAGCCTACCTGCAACCCTAGTAGTTGGATTAAATGGTTCAGCAAATGCGTGAGTGAGATCACATCAAAAATATCTGTCCTGGATTCCTGTTATTCATTTCCAGAGTATTTATACCACATTCTTGACGAAGTATGCATATGCTTGAAGCAAACAATCTTAAAGCGCGTTTGGTCTCATTGCCGTGGCCCGTTATCAATCCATTTCCCCTATAACATCCTTTAGATCCTGCTTTATATTCTGCCTGGATTTAAAGTACATTTTTTAAAATAGCATTTCTCCCTTAAGAGGTAATCACCATCACACCCAATTAACCATCTCAACTCCCACTATGATGCAAAGACAAATAAATTGCTGCTGATGTGTTTCTAGATAATTGAGCTTGAAAGCATGATTAACATTGTGTAGCCTAAGTGACGCCTGACAGCATAGGATCAGTAATGATTAAAAAAAAAAACGTACCTGTAAATTTAAATGAGCAATTTCTCCAAATAAAAAAAATATTTATAAGAGATTTTAGCAAGAGATTATTAAGAGGAAAATTAAATAAAACAAGACATGATGGAAAAAAATATATTATAAAACTAATAACGTGACTGAGTTTCCATTTTACACCAAAATGATTAGTGCCTTATTAATAGAAGTAATATAACAGACTTATAATGCTTTATTTCACCTTCATTTATATTTTTTTCTTTGTCTAATATTTCCAATCTATACCGTTCAGCAAGAAATTACCTCTTAAACATTTACTCCCTGCATAGGTCCTACTACACGTCCTGTTTAGCTGCAGCAGATCAGCTTTTGCACCCCGTACAGGTAAATATATGGGATGATGGATGTATAGATTGCTCCTATAAAGCTCTCAATGTCGTCCATTACAATGGATGGTGATATAGCAATGATAATGCTGGTGATAAAGTGAATGGCCCAGACAGTTAAAAATAAAATGGCCACTGCCAAGACACTCTTGGTGGCCCTCACCAGACTTCCTGTCTTGCCTCGTGTCTTGGACTTGCCAACTGTTGCGTTATTAGGCCTGGTGTTGTCTCCACTCTTCTCAGCTGTAGTGTTCCCTTCATTTTTACCTGCTGCCCCAATTTTCTTTATGCGCATTTCATTCTCTAGCAGTGTCATCGCAATCAGAACGCTTGCATAAAAAATCCCTGCTAGCGGTAAAACATTGGAAAGTGCAGTGAAGATCGCCTTGTAGGCCAGTTCGGCTTCATCTGAAGGCAGCTTTTCCCTGCAATCCTCGCCACTGGTCATGTTCTCAGTTTCAGCGATAAAGAAAAAATGAGGTATGTTGAAGACGAGTGAGAAAGTCCAGCTTGCCGTCAGAAGCATGATGACAATGCGGATGTTGTCCATTAGCACAGGAGCTCCTCCGCGTTTCAGAGAGCCCACCAGCTTCTGGTGCCAATAGATAGTGATGAACATGGTGCTTAAGATGCTGCTGGCCTCTGAGAATTCAGACAGGAAAAAGTGAAAGCCGCAGTACACCTTTCCCACAGCTACAAACTGCTCAGAGTCGAAAATATTCATGGGGTCCACCAGGTAATTGGTGATTAGATTGGATATGGCCAAGTTTATAAATAAGGCATCGTTAGTTCGGAGCTGAGAAATGGATTTTGGCAGGGAGCTAAACAACAGCCAGTTGTTACCAATGATTCCAGACAGACACATAATTCCTCTAATTATAATCTTTATCCAGTGTGTGGTATCCATCTCAAGTTGTCATCAAGTCCTTGTATCCTTCTAAATGCAGTAACCAGGGCAGCTGTCTGGATAATCGATGCTACTGTTAAAGGCAGTTTGCTGGAGTCTGAAATTTATACTGAAATCAGCACACACCTAATTTCATTCACCGTGACATCCAGATCTCCTCCTACTGGCTTCACGTGCACAGCTTGGGTATGAAATAATGGTTTAGCTATGATCAGGATTAAAATATGGTTTCTGCAGTAATATATGAGAGAACACAGGATTTTCACAATGGAATAACAAGCAAATACTCTCAAGGTGAAAATTTTATTTTACTCATGAATATAAAAACACCAGTCATATGGAAGTAATAACAGTAAACCTGTGTATTTAAAAAAAAAAATTATTTTAGTTATGAACTGATTTTTAAGACCAAATACAATAATTTAGTAAAATCTTTAACCTTATAAAAATAATAAAGTAGAATATAATAGAATTTTAATATGTGGAAAAAAGAAGATGATGCACAAAGTACTGGTCTACTTGGAGATACTTTCATAGTTTGAAAGCCATATGAACAGAATTTACTTGCTTATATATTACCTTTACACAGCAAAGTCTTATATCAAAATATTAATTAAATAATTTTTATAGGCAATTGAATATGAAAGATGTAACTCAAATTGCAAGGATAAATTTTATTATTTGCAGTATTTGTACTTGTCCATTTTTATACTTTGTCATACTTTTTATAATAATAATATTTAATAATATTGGATTGATGGGTTATGCAGCAGTAAGATCCATCGCAGGCTAACACACACACACACACACACACACACACACAAACATTCACACACACCCACACTCACAATGAGGGGCAAAGTGGAACAGCCAATTAGCCTAATGTACATGTCTTTGGACTGTCAGTGGACACCGGAGTCCCAGGAGGAAACCCACAGAAGCACGAAGAGAACATGAAACTCCACACAGAGAGATCCTCGCTGAGCCTGGGACTCGAACCCAGGACCCTTTAAAGCACAAAAAGCGTCATTTCTATTTAAATATTAAATCATTACTTTTAATAAAAAAAAACATAATAAATATATTCGATTAAATATGTTAATGTTTTATAGGTGGCTGATCTGTTTATTTATTTATTTATTTATTTTACACTACTCCGCCTCATCCCAAATAAGGGACTGTTCCTGTGCGCGGGCACGCTGCACGCTCTCGTGTCGGCGTGAACGCGTCTTATTCCATGGCAACGAAACGGGAATCTGTGTAGTACCGGAAGTGGAGGGAAATTCGAAGGAAAGAAAAGAAAAACCGTTATACATTTTAAACAAACGCTTATTTTATCTACTTTAGGGTATTGGGATAGTTTTAGGATTCTGCCAGAGATAGAAATCGTTCCGGTATTGAATAAGTAATAAAGGGTTTTGGTTTTTTTGCATGCTTAAATGTCTGGCTTCTATCACTGGGTTCCATCTCAGGTTGCTAGCTAGATTGCTAACAAACATGGCTTGGTATTTTTTCCCCCTCATGCAGTAGTAAGCTATTATGTTTGTGCTGGGGTTTTATTTTTTGTGTAATGTAAGTGTTTTATATTTGCCCCCCACATGTTTATTTTGTTAAAGCACTAGACGGGTATTTGTAACCGTTATCTAGGAGTCATCTGGTGTTTAGCGAGCTAGCTGCAACATGTCCTCGTTTAAAACATGACTAGCAGTGATTTAGGAAGCAGAAAACGTCGAGCATCTCAAGTTTCTGTCAGATTCGACGCAAAACATGGAGGTAAAGTTCGAGGTGCTGTTGTCCTCCAGCATCAAGAGGAAAAAACCATGGCCGAGATTTTGTTGGTTGGGAAAGGTGAGAATCCCAGCTTCATTGTGGTTTGGCCAAAAAGTGCCTTCTGTCAACATCTGGATTATCTCTCATTATTGTTTCTTATTATTTTCATCCAGGAGAAGGAAGGTGTCTTTCTTTTGGATGACAATCGGATCAGTGAAATCAATTTACGCTCGGGACAGACCAAGAAGAAGATCTCCAAACTTCAGCAACTGCTACCAAGAGTCCTGACAATGTCCAGTTCTCAAAACGGTGAGTTCTGAACTGATATTTCACACCACATGTTTATAATGCACATGTTCTCAGCACTGCCCCTTTGTCGTTCATTTGCCAACCACTTAATCCCACTACGGTTGCGTAGTAACCTATCTCAGCTGCATAGGTTGGGTATCTGATTCTGGGTTCGCCAGTCAATCACATGGTCAGCACACACACCCGTTCACTCTCACAACTACTCCTAGGGGTAAACCAGAAAATTCAGTTAGCCTAATGTGCATGTCTTTGAACTGTCGGAAGAAAACGGAGTACAAAGAGGAAACCCACGTAAGCATGGGAAGAACATGCAAACTCCACACAGAAACGCCCTCGCTGAGCCCAAGACTCAAACCCAGGACCTTCTTGCCACTTCATGCCACCGTGCCCCCCTACCCCTTTTGCAGCACATGGGAATCCTTTTCTTGGGAAAATAGTGAAATGAGTGAATGTGAATAATGGCGGTATCAGGACGTCAAGGACCAGGATTAAGGAGCATTGGCCTCAATTCTAATACCGTTATTCTTTGTTTAGGTACATGGCTGGTGGGTATATTAGTATCCGGGGAGGTTTTTCTGTGGGACAGAGACAAAGATTCCTTAAAGATGGTCACATCAATGCCTGCAGTGTATGAGCTGACTTCTGCTGGTAAAGGTCTGTGAGTGAATTTGTACTAAAATTAAATTTTAGCTTTGTGTAAAAGTCACTTGTTGACCCAGATCTGTCTGATCAATTCATAGCGGTCTTCCAGCGGCTGTCTCTACTGGTCTCAGGGGATGGACGGAGGGTTCTCGTGGCCTCTTTGACAGGACATATTTTCCTATGGGAGTGCCTGGTGCCTCGGGATCTAAACAGCTTTCGAGACATCACTGTCAAGGGACGCTGGAGTCAGATAACGCCCCCAGAACACTCACGGCTTCCGTCTGCTAAAGATAAAGAAGCATGTCTTCGGTGTGTGTTTGTCCAGAACCAGGTGAGATTTGTTGTGCAAAATTATTAACATTATTTTGTATAGATGCATTTTTGTAAAAATATTTTTTGTCCTTTTTATCCAGGCTGTAGGTGATGTGTGCCTGAGTGCTTTCGTCTTCACTGCTGGAAAGCAGGTGATTGTCACCTTCCTGAAGATCCAGTGGGAAGAGGCTTGGAGAAACAGGTTGGGATAGAAAAACAGGTGGAAAGCAATATACTTGGTGGAATTTGGAATGAATTAAATTATTTTATTAACAGTTTGGAAGAATACAACGTTAACTGGGTCACTAAGTCCTACCCTGTCAGTCACCTTCTACCTCCATGTCAACCTGTCAAGTCAAGAGGGGCACTAGTGCCGGCGTTCTCCCCTGATGGCCGACTGTTAGCAATAATCCTTAACCAGAAGGACCCAAGGGTAACGTGTATGAATTATCTAATATATTATTGAAACATCAGGAAGCATCTCTAACATGTCCTTATGATAAACAGTCTACTCAGGCGTTATTCGTAAGCGTACAGAACTTTGTGACGGTATCCAGTTCACTGGGAGGATGTGGCAGTAAAAACCTCTCAATCCCTTCCAAATATGTGAGGTGAGTGAAGATTTAATCATATTTATACTTAAGCTTAAGGTAGAAGCTGTTTTGATGGTTTCTTTTTCAAGGTCGTATTGGGTAAGTTGTGCGAGTTGGACACCAGGAGGTCTCTATCTGGCCTGTGTACTGAAGAGAGGCTCTGTCCTGATGCTGGCCCGCTTCGGAGGGCTGGTCTTGCTCTCCACAAGTGGCTGTGACATCGAGTTTGGTCCTGCACACTTCCTGCCTCTTCATCCACTAGTCACGTACAGGTGAGCGGAGATGTGGTACTTTGATGCAGACGTGCATTTTTATACTTAATAAGTAAGAAATGTAGCACTCAACTCAAAGGGCATACTGTTAGAATCAAACGGGGTGGTGTGATACATCATACCTCATCAATAGGTTATTGCCCCACTGCACAGTAAGGAACTGTTACCATAGAAACAATAACACAGTGGAACAAACACTTTAATATAAATGAATTGTGGCAGTGGTGGCACAGTGGTTTAGGCTCTGGACTACTAATTAGAATGTTGGGGGTTTAGAATGCGCCTGTTGGACCTCTGGGACATCCCCTTAACTCTTAAGTGCTTAGTTATATAAAAGAGATTTAAAAATTTAAGTTGCTCTGTATAATTCCATCTTCTAAATACCATAAATAAAGCCAAGGGGTTCTCCTAGAGTACAAGGTACATAGAGTACAAGGCACAAATGGATTATTATAACTTGCCATAGTTATAATGAAATGTCTCCCCCCAGTGGGTGTCGGATGAACATTTTGTTCTATATTAAAGAGAGGGTTTTTTTTCAGGATTTTTTTCCAACATGATATTATGTATGTATCATCTCCAAAGTTTATCGGGGCCTGCCCAGGTCTCACCCCTCCTCCAAGTTTGATGAAAATCAGATTAGTATTTTTTCTGTAATCCTGCTAACAGAAAAAAAAAGTAATAAATACTTGTTAAAAAAACCTTTAACGTCATGATCTGGATCGGCTTCAAAATGTTACGGGTTCTTTCCAGACACATACCCCATCCCTTCACCAAGTTTAGTGAAAATCGGTATAGTAGTATTTCTGCAATCCTGCTAACAGGCAAACAAACAAATAAAGAGATGCGATGAACACAACCTCCCCCGCCAAGTGGTGGAGGTAAATATAAATGTAAATGAGTTGCAGTCTCTAACTTCTGACCACTCAGATTCAAGAATTCAACCATTCAAATGTGGATGCCAAATCTGACAAGTGGGCTTTAATCATATTTGTTTATAAATGTTATTCCATGCACAGTGCATTATTTCTGGTCGTGTGTTTATTCATTACTCATTTTCTTTTTCACTGATTTTCTTGTGCTCGCCCCTGTCCTCCTTTTACCATCTTTCTCTCTTCTTTTCCTACATTTCTAGTCATCCGTTCTCTCTTTTTCCTCTTCCAACATGGTCATTTTATACTCAATCATGTAAGTATTGGAGCAGTAGAACATCTGTATCATTGTCGCCCTCCTAGCCTAATACATGCTTACAAGCTTGTGGTGCTACAAAGCCCAGTAATTCATCCCCGTCCCTTTCAGCATATTGGATTGTAGTAATGTGGCAATGTTTGACCTTCTATACTGCATGCAGGCTAAAAAAAAAGTTTTTAATAAAATTCAGATTAACGCCACTGATGTATTTCCTCACAGACCTCCAGTGCCTTCACAGTCACCGGATGATGGTGTGTCGAGCTCCAGCGTGTCTCTTCGTGACCCGATGAGACAGCGTTACTCTGTGACCTGGCACCCGAGACTGCCTTGTCTTATCGTGTCTGACGGCTACATGGTCACTGCGCTGAACATGTCCAGCCCTCCTACGTCTTTCTCGCTGATGAGCAGCTTCCTAATGGAGACGGTGCAGGCGCTGGAGAGAGTACGCAGGACCGTCCGTTCCGAGCTGGTGAGTCGAGGACTGAATGGTATAAACATGCCATTTTTCAGGAAGTACCCTCCCTCCATGTGTTTTTATGTGGTTGTTCAGCCCCAGATGAAGTCCAGACTGGAGTCTATGTCCACTCTGAAGTTCACAGCCAGTCTCACAGCACTGAAAGGAAGAGAGATGCCTGAATCGACACCGCCTTTAGTTTTACAAGGTTGTGGAGGGACTGGAGGAGCAAGGCTCATGACAGAGAGGGTAATTCTGATGCCAGCTTGTTTTGTACATTAAGCTTTAGACAGCATTAAAAATGTTCTAACAGGGTTAAATAATTTATAAGGTGCCAATATTTTTAAACACTGCCAAATTCAAATTTAATGAGCCTATTAAAATGCAGTTCGTTTCCACATTGTTTCTTCAGATTGAGAACGATGAAGATGATGATGACTCCGATGAAGGTCATTATGCTGGCTCGATTATGGAGGACGGGGGACGACTAGAATTCGCCTCGATGTTTGACACCCTTCACGCCAAGTCCGAGGCTGAGTCGGAAGATTCATCCCGAGATTCCTCAGCTGTCCTGGAGGAACTGACCAGAGCAGAGCGGAGCTTGCTGAATGCCTGGGCTCTTGGTGTTTCTCTTGGTGGTTCCATGGATCAGAGAGAGCGCATGCTGAAATACGCTGTCTCCTGCGCTGTTCGTTTGGCTCGCCTTCTGTGGATTGCTTATCCGTTGATACGACCTTACAAACAAGATGGCGTGTTTGAAATTCTCAGGTCTCTTCTCTCCTTTGTGCCTTTGGACTCCTTTCATAAAGGTGGCGCCAGCTGCTTAGGGGTGATTTTGGATCTTGTGCGACGTTTTGTAAATCTTTTGCTGCCGTCAGCTGCACGCTGTTTGCACGCCGTTTGTTCCTCTCAGAATTTCATGGCGGCTCTTGCTGTCATCCGGGAAGTGTCCAAGACTCTGGACCAGACCTACAGTCTACCTCAGAAAGCAGTGCGGCAAGCAAACGGACCCACGGACATTTTCTCCTTCACGCTGTTACAGAACGACGAAGATGCTGAAACTGTGAGATCTCGGATATCTGTGCTAAACAGACCCTCGAATAGGTAGTACAGGTTTTTAAAGAGCTGATTGATGACCCAAGTTTGGTTCTTGAAAGCTTGCTAATGTTGGCAATGGACGTTGTTTGGTTTTCAGATTGGTGGCGGTGTGGCGAGACGTCTACAGAAAAGCCTTGCGGTATCAGGACGAATTACGAAGTGATACGAGTTTAGCAAACGGAAATACGGAACTCGAGAGCATGTCGAGGGTCATCCCTCAAATCCAGGAATCACTCCAGAGAGCCGGGGACCATCTGGAGGAAAGTCCTGCCCTGTACAGTGTAACAGGTTCGGCAGAATGTTCATTCATTCGTACATATCTCACCTCTGGGCGAAGTCAGGGTACACCCTGAACAGCTAGGCAGTTCATCGCATGGCCAGCACAACCTTTCACACTACCATCCACACCCAGGGGCAATGTGTAACGGTCAATTAGCCTGCATAGCTTTGGACTGAGGGAGGAAACCTGGGTACCCAGAGGAAACCCATTTAAGCATGGGGAGAACATGCAAACTCCTCACAGAAACATCCTCGCCAAGCCCAGGATTCGAACCCAGGAACTTCTTGCTCTGAGAAGCCAATCACTGTGCTACCGTGCCGCCCTATTTGATAATTGATAATGATTATTGTTTGGGGTTTTGCTAGATACTGTAGCTAGGGGGCGCATAATTCCATAAGTGCAAAGCGCAATGAGCGAAACAATAATATTTTCTTTCTGTATGAACAGGAGAGGAGCACTTCATTTCTGGTGAGTATAGGGAGTGCGTCCAGGTTTGGCGAGACCAGCTATGGGAGGAAAGAGCAAGAGGTATTCTTCTCTTACTACGCCATGCTAACTGCTTTGTTTACGCTACATAGCCATGTGCTGCTGTCTTATACCTATCCATTGTGTTCTTTGAGCAGCTGGGCCAAGGACAGTCTTCCTGGAGACACGTTACTGTCTGGCTCTTCTGTTTGCCCAGCTGTTTCAGTATAGGCTTAGGGAGGCCCAGGCCTTGTGTGACACCATTGCCAGGCAGCTACTGACTCTAGAAGATACTGTAGGTAAGGTTCTGAAAAATGTACTTCAAGTATCTTTCCAATCAAATTTTGCATTAAATAACCAGGATGGAAGCTTTTACCACCGTATTTACTAAAGGTTGCCTCAGTGCAAACTCTTTTGAGGAACTCTGGGAAGTTAGCGATGGAAATACGTCAACGCCGCATCATATTTTTGCAGTTGGCTTCATTGCATATGTATTAGTAGGCGTGTCCCTTTCAGATTGCTTTATGCTAATTTGCCCTGTTTAGTAAACCAGGCCCTTATTTTTGAGCATTTTTGTGATTCTTAAATCTAAGGGACTTCTGGGACCTCCGTTGACGAAGCTCGGTTTGAGTTTTGGCTCCCGCAGCAGGTGAATAGTGAAGCTGCCTTTGCTGTGGTTCAGTCTCTCGGCAGGTTCATGGCCACCTATTTCACCAACCAGCCGCTAGCCATCTTTCCACCACACAACGTGGACGTCCTGCCTCCTCTACACCTGCCACAGTGTAAGTAAAATAGAAATAAGAGCTAATCACAAGCAGTCCCCACATTTCTCAGTGAATGAAAATAGAATAAATATGAATCAATGTTGTTGCTACAGTTACAGGTCGACGCATGGTGACGCTCTGTCAGGGGCAGGTAGCAGCAGCTGTGAGATCGCAGCACCTTTCAGGTGTATGGACGGTCGAATATGCTTTAGAGCTCCTCCTGCTGGGTGGCTTGATTCCTGAGGCAACGTGGTTGGCTCACAGTTTGGGGGACTGGAAGATGGCTACCTCTCTTGGTCTGGCTTATACCACATACTGCAGAGTGCGCTATGATTTCAGCAGGTTGCCTAATTACTGACTGCATCACACTTTGGCTTTATATTAAGTATATAAAGTCACTGCAACAGGCCATTCTGAAGGTCATAGTATAGTTGTTTTTTTTTGCATTTTTGTTGTAGTCTGAGATGGAGAGAGTTGCAACTTCCCGCAGAGCTGCAGCCTGGCTTCATCTTTCAGACTCAGCTGGAGTCATTATTGGACATCAGAGAATTAGCAGACAGACAAGACAAAGCTTTAAGAAGCCTACCAGGTTTGTGCTTTGTATAGTTTCAGTTTTACCTCCACCAAGGAGATACCCTGTGGCCTTCCTATGGTTTGTTGGTTTGCCTTTTTCTTTGTTTGTTTGGTGCACAAAACCTACCACGCTGAATTGCATGAAATATGGTGGATGTTGCTTGGCCCAAGTAAGGTCCTGTTAAATTTTGTAAATGATCCAAGTCACGAATTGTGGTGCACTGTAGCCAATATTGAGTGATGCTCCATTTGCCATTTGCTGGAAATCTGCTCTCAATAATGCCATACTTTTAAATGTCCACTAGATGTCAGTAAAGTTCAGTAGCAATAACGCATAACCAGTGGAGAAATATGATTTAAAATACAGCTGTTGTTTTCTGTCATAAGCCACTGTGGAGGCTGAAGAATTGGAGCTGCTCCACGTGTCTGCACAGGAGATCCTGAAGGCTTCAGTCATGGCGGAGGTGGACGTCGTGTCCTGGCCTCTCGCAAAGCTTTTGGAATCTGCCAAGGAACATGCCTCTTCATTCACTGCTCTAGTTGCTCCTGCGTTCTACCTCCCGGCACCTCCTTTGTACTGTCCACAACCACCTCCTAACACACAGGTGCTCCACACAGATCCCTGATTGCATTAGCAATGCATAACACAAAACCGATTTCCTAACGCTAGCTGGATCCACTGGATGGCGTAAGTTTTTAATCTCATTCAGCTCATGTGTGCTTTTGTCAGGACTCTGTTGTTGACATCTTATTGGCGTTGGAGAGGGAATCACGTTGCTGTGTGGCTGCATTGTTACAGCGAGTATTGCTGCTGCTCAGAGCTGCTCACTGCTCTCGACCTGCTGTGCAGTGGTACGTCAGCGGCCTGCGTCGATGCCGTAAAATCCTCCACAAGGTAATTGTTTTTTATTCCTATATACTTTTTTCTGTAGGACAAAGAATCAACATGGCTCTGGCATGTTTGCGGTTTGATGACAGATCAGGAAAGGAAACGTGCGGCCTCATGATGACCTTCCAGAAGGGTTGAAGGAGTTCACTAATCCCCATGGGTTTTTCCGCTCGGGTTCTAAAGACATAGATGGCATCATCATACAAACAATAGGTGTGTATATGCGAGCCTGTGTGTACTATGTGCCCAGCTTTAATGTAAAGAAATCCTGTAATGAACTGTGTGGGGGGGACTTCAGTGTGTTTTAGGGAATTATGTGCACTGTGTTGGATGCTGCATGTTCGTGACCAGCTCACAGTTTTCTGTAGAAGGTACCAAGTTGCAAGGAACAAGACCAAAGACTTTCAGGTAAAAATAAATAAAAAACAACAGAATTATTCCCCTGTGCTGAGTGTTTTTTTTTACGTCTTTGTGGTTCTAGGTTACAGATAACAGCATGTGTGAATTGCGTGAGGAGGTCCTACGCTGGGCTTGCCGCCTGATGCCTTTCTCTCACTTCCTTAACGCCGAGGAGTTGTTACAGGACTTGGTGCTCAGCCTCGTGGCTGAACTGCCTGCTATTCCAATGGTCAAGATGAAAACACACACATCTAACAGTCTATTGCCTTTCTCTCTTCTCTGCGACCCATCTTAACCCCTTATTTGCATATATATTTTAATTTCCAGGTGGCGGAGACATTAATTACTGCATTTCCAGATGAGGAAGAATCTGTCCGTGTGCCGTTAAGAGAAAAGTACACCTCACTGGTGCAGAGGTTAAGCTCCAGCACTGTGCAGACTTCAGTACAAGGTTGTTTCATCGATTCATCTGAATTTGTGCTGCATGAGCTTTTAGTCACATGCTAGTTAATGGGGCACATTCACTAGTTATATCTTTCATTATCAGTTCATTTTGACTGAATACAATGGTTTCCTGGTGAAAGCACCTCAGCTCACAGGCTTAGTATCACTTATTCACCCCTTTTACATCTTGTTTTGGTTCTGTTTCTGTTTATAATAACAATAACTAGACCACATGACCAGAGGAATGATCTTGCAGGGGTCACTGACACTCATGTACAGGAGTAAGCAACTGGTTTCAGAAAGACGTCATGGCCAGTTCAAAAAAGACATAACACTGTACTTCATGTTTATTTGATATATGTGGGAAGTGAATGTGGTGTTTTAATTCATTTCTCATGAAATGTTATCATGACACTAATACTTGAAACTACTTCTCACTGCTCACATTTCTGTGCATGACCGAGGATAGATAATAATATTATTATAATATAGGGGTTCCCGTGTGGCGCATCAACACAGTACGTGACTATCAGCCTGGAGATTGCAGGTGCAAATCCATGTTGATGCCACAGACATCCTCGGCCGGGAATCCATGGGAGCTAATTGGCCGAACATACACGGGAGGGAGGGATTGCATACATTCACTTCCCTGTCACTCAGTCACCAGACAATCATGGGTGTCTGAGCTCATTTGTTCAAAGGAGGTGGACGACATTTTCCCTCTGAGTACATTAGACAAAAGTGCATGTGCAGCAGGTCATAAAAGATGCAGGTGTTGACACTGTGTGTCATTGAGGGGGCATGTGCATGCTTTTGCCCCTCCCAGGTTGGTGATGGTTGTAAGTGATAGGGAGGCAAAACTTGATGGGTGGGAATTGGATATGACTAAAACTAGGGGAGAAAAATTGGGAAAAATTAAAATGATAATACTGCTATAGTAGTATAACATCAGTTATTAATAATAACACCGTGTGTATTAACAGGATAAGACATTTTAATTGACTTTTCAATTCATGTCCAGCCACACAGGCAAGTACGACGCAAGAGGAAGAGAGAGCAACTCTGAATCAGCTGATTCAGGAGCAGCGAAGGCAGCGGGTTCGAGAAGGGCGCCATCTGGCCAGGAGCAAGATTCTACTAGAGCGGCATATCTGGGAGAGAGAGGAAGAGGAGAAGGGGGCAGGAGTCGATGCCGTATCTGAGCAGTTCTCACGCTGCACTAGCTTGAGTACCAGCACCCTTACAGACACTGAGTGCCTCTCAGCGGGCAGTGAGGCTGATACAATATTAGAGCCTCATCACAGGTACTCTTATACATGGTGTCATTGCTTTTACACCTTATCTTAAACGAGTCTTTGAAAGTTTTTTATCATTTGATTTTCAGCTCCATGTCACCCAAACCTCAGAAGACCTTCAAATCCAAAGATGGAAGAAAAAGCGACGGAGCACTGCAAGGATCTGAAAGTCTTCCTTTACCCTCTGTGGGGACATGGGTGTTCGAGACAGAGGATGAGGAGTATCTACGCTTTTTAGAGCTTTTCCTGAGCTACATGTTGGAGAAGGACAGCCTGGACATGGAGGAATCTGAGTTTCCTTTACTGAGTAGCTTCTCCTCACGTCTGCATGACAGAGAGCTTCACTCTGACACTTTTGAAATCCTGACGACACTCAAAAGACGGCATTCTGGACGTAAAAAGGGGGTGCTGCTTCCCGTGTTCCGTGCTGGCAGCTGCTTTCGCGTGCTTCCTGAGACGCCTGAGCCTTTCCCCTCCATCAGTCCTCCTCTGTCTGTCCTCAGGGAAGCTCAGACAACTCGGAGCAGTGCAGGTGCTCCGCCTCTTCCTGGGAAACAGCCAGGGTTGTTTAGCCTCCGACGACAGAACAAGACACCTGTTCAGAACTTCGTCTTGGAGATCCCTAAAGTGGAGCACCGGCTCTTTAAGACCGGCTCCTGTCCTGATTTGGACCTTCAGCTGGAGCTGGACTCCAACCTGGAGGCCCAGTTTCCCCAGTTGGCCAGGCTGCTGGAATGGATGCTACGCTGGGCAGACAGAAGTGTCCCGCTCTCTCATTCCAGCAGGAAGAAGACAGGGGGCACCGTTGAGCCAGTGGTGATTAGAGTCAAATCCTCGGCTCCTGCAGTGCTCTCCGCTCTGAGGCTGTTGGAGCAGAGATACTCCAAAGCGCTAATGAGGACTGACAAGCACGATGCTCAGATTAGGGTGAGATATTGGGTGAAGAATTACAGTAAATAGAGAGAAAAATCTAGTGATTTTGCTAGAATCTTAAATTAGCAGTGGGCTGCCACACATTGGGGTGCCCGGAGAGCAGTTGGGGGTTAGGTGCCTTGCTCTAAGGAACTTCATCCATGAATGTGGAGGAAGGGAAGATAAGGCGGGGGGAGTGAGCTGCGCCTTCCATTCCTCCACCTTCATGCCTGAAGTACCACTAAGCGGCTCCTGAGTGGCGCATCGACAAGGTGCGCGACTATCAACCCGGAGATCGCAAGTTCGAATCTGGGTTGATGCCATAGCCATCCATGACCGGGAGTC
>JBCNYH010000008.1:18239489-18259994 GCA_039654325.1 Tandanus tandanus | reverse complement strand
TATATATATATAATTAAAATATTTAATATTGCATGTGGGCAGCACGGCGAGAGTGTTTCTGTGTAGAGTTTGCATGCTGGCGTGGGTTTCCTCTGGGTACTCTGGTTTCCTCCTACAGACCTAAAAACCTGCACATTAGGCTAATTGGCTGTTCCATATTGCTCCTAAGTGTGAGTGTGAATGATTGTGGGTGTTGGCCCTGTGATTGTCTGGTGAGCTGTTCAGGGTGTACCCAACCTTCAGCCAGAGTCGGCTGAGGTAGGCTCCAGCCTCCCCATGACCCTAATAGTAGGATTAAGCAGCCGGTAAATGATGATGATGATGATGAGTAACATGTGGACAGCATGTTGGTGTAGTAATTAGCACCACTCACAGCAAGAAGATCCGGGCTCGGGCATTTGTATGTGAATTTTACATGTTCTCTCCATGCTGGCGTGGGTTTCCTCTGGGTACTCCGGTTTTGTCCTATAGCCCAAAAAATATACATTAGGCTAATTGGCTGCTCCTAATTGCTGTTGCCCTGTGATGGTCTAGTGTGACGTAACAGGCACATCCTCTATCCATAGTAACATAACTGACATGTGTAGCCACTATGCCAAATCTAACGTAACGAGCATATGTCTATTGTGATATAGTGATGATGTCATAGGTAGCTACTAGCTGTATAAGTGTGAAGAGTACTCTGTAGTTGTTGTTGAACGGACTATGTTGAAACCTGGACAACTCAGAACATTCCACCGAGGATACTGTTGTGAGACCCAAGATTGTGCACATCACCAACCATCTCCGACCTTCGCCTGCCATCTCTGACCTTCACTACAACCGGCCTACGGCTGCCTCTCTCCCGATTAGAACTTTTTAGCTGAGTTACTTAATCATACTCAATCCATACCTGTGTAATTGCTACATTCACTGGCTCAACTTCAATAAATTGTTAAACCAACTTCCTTTGCCCGACTTGGATTGTTCCAAACACTTGCAAGTCACACTGGCAAGCTGTATAGGGTGTACCCTGCCTTCGCCCAGTGGCTCCAGCCTCCCTGGCTCCCTTGGCTCCAGCCTCCCTGCAACCAGATGGATAGATGGATGGATGTATGGATAGTAACATGTTGCTTACCCCAGACACACATTTAAAGTCTGCCAAGGAGCTGGCTCTTGCAAATATCCACGAAAGCATTCACAGTTGTCTAGCAGTTGCCACGGTGACAGTGTAAACACAGCTTGTGCGGCGCAGCGTTTGAGTAAACAGAGAGGGAAGCGTTTGGGATTTTTTTTTTTGGTCTGTAATCCTGCACCTCTGGGTTAATCTAAAGCTGAGCTCTGTGTTGCAGCTCCAAGGATGTTGACACATTGGATATTGTTGAGCCTGCGGAGTCCAGAGAAGAAGCAGCGAATAGGCAAGTATACTGTAAAGAGTGTCAAATCCTCTGGGTACTAATATATTATGTAATAAAAGGCAGTTGTACACAATACATTGCCTGTTATTAAAATCACATCTTTCATTGACATGCTTGTATGCTTCATCCTTTAAGCTCATTTTAAGAATCAGCAGTGTAGTGCATTAGCTTTAGAGTGTTTGTAGGACGGCATGGTGGCATAGTGGCTAGCACATCCGCCCCACACAGGCAACCCAGTAAATTAAGAAAAATATATTTCCGTTGGTGCTGAGTGCGCTTGCTCTTCGCAGCTTATTCACTTTATGTATACATGTTTCTGTAAACTTACACATGTAAACATTTTTAGAGCTTCGATTTTAGGCAATTCTTAAATATTTGTATTATAGATATAATGCTTATTAAGTTTTATGTATGCACCCATGACAGAGGCAGGTGAGCTTCATGTGCTCGTTAGGCAGAGCATAAACGCTATGTAGCAGTGACTTTTAACACTCATTCAGAGTTTTAGTATCTACTCCACAGAAATATAAGAACAACATAACTCATTCAAAGTTTTAATATATAGTATGGGGAAACACAAGAAAAACCAAACTGCTCCCAGTAACCATGCCAAACCATGAGTGTCCATTATTTTGAACTTGATCGACTATAGATAATGAATATTTGTATTGAGCCTAAGGTGTATAACTCTTTTAGAATATACTACACAGGGACATAAGCAAAAATATAAAGTACAATAAAATGAGAATTTTATGATTTATTCTGCAAGGAACCATCTTCTCTAGGCCTCATCGGTTCTTAGTGTTCGTTGATGTGTGAAAGACCAATCAGATTCGATCAGTTGCCAATTGAGTTAATTAACTAAATAAATCAGAATAATTACAATACATGTGATATTGTTTGCGGCCGCATTTCACAAAGTCTGAGTATATCCACCCTCCCCAGCGATCAAACGATGTGAACCCCGTCTTCTCGCCGGTCCCAAGTCTTCATCCTCTTCGGGCATTTCCAGCTTGTCGATTGTCCATGTGTGTGTATGAAAATACACATGAAATAGAATTTCCACTCAAACTGATGCCCTCCCTCACATAACCTTTAACCTCTAGCAATGAAATCGTATGTCTGCAGTCAAACACAGGCGAGAGTCTTTGACACTTCTTTTCATGGAAGGTTTTACACAAATGCAACATGCAAGCAGACAATACTTTTAATTGTGAATTAAAAAAAAAAAAATATATATATATATAAATGTTAACAATTATTACATTTTTAAAAATCCTGACAGATGCCAGTGAACTTTGAACGCACGTGAGCAGGTACAGATCTGTATCACGGTGTCTCTTTAACTTGAAGGTTTTTTTAGTGTATATAATACATACAAACACGTGAACATCAAAATAAAAAAATAGACCACAGGGGTCCAGACGCTCCCGCGAAAGGACCATTTCATAATATTCCAATGTAGAACAAGCATAGCATGTTTGAAATCCCCAGCTTCAGCGCGCGGCAAGTAAATGTCCGGAAACCTAATATGCAGTTTTGGCTCTGTGACCTTGAAAAGTAGGTCAGGGGTCACTCGTACACAAACTCAGCCTAGCACTCATAGTAGTGAAAAGCATACCAAGTTTGAAAGCCCCAGGTTTAGCTCGCGGGAAGTAAATGTCCGGAAACCAAAGTGTGATGGACACATGGATGGATGGAACCCATTCCTATAGCTCCCGAGCCACTTTGTGGGAAGGTGCTAAAAATATATACATTTTTGGTTTATTTTTCCATTTTATAATGTGATGATGTCGCCTGACAAACTGTGAGTGTCTGTCATTCCGATTCAAGCACTATCCACTCGGAATAATGATTTTTAATCCTGAGATAGCGGACCAATCAGATTGCCCCATTCTGGTGTAGTGTATATTAGGGTGGTCCTTATTTTCAAACTTTTGAATTGTAAAGCGGGCACCCGCTAAAATGGTTTCGAATGCTGAAAAATGAAATACCTAAAAGGATTTTTCCAATCAAATAATATTTAAGGTATGCTCAAAGGCTCTGAAGTTTCTCTCCTATAAATGCCTGGCATGGTGTTGAAGACTGCCTGCAAACTTGATAAGCTCCCAAACTACATATATTTCGGGCACGACTATGCCATTGCCTCATTGGTAAGAATGCAGCTAAGTAATGTTGTAGTTCTGATCCTACAGAGGTAAACTCAACATGAGTTCTGTAATTTAAATATGTATGGGATTGTATGGCGCCCTCAGCAATGACAAAACGCAAGTAGTGTAGACTGTAGACTGTGTACCATGTGTAGAGAATTGCAGAATACTTCCTGAAAGTAACTTAATTTACTAAACTAACTTAATGTTATTAATCTGTAACATTATGGTAGTTAATGCTTAAATAGCAGTAATGCATAATTTAATCGGCATTGAGCATACCTTAAATATCATTCAAAATTAAAAATATTTTACTACAAGTGTTTTTACATTGAATGTATCCAATTTAATGGGCGCCCGTCAATTTTAATCAAACTTAAATTTTTTTACCACCAATAAGGACCACCCTAGTGTATATACTAATATGACAGTAGCCTATACTTTTTCTCAGCATAGCTAGGCTTATAACTTGTCGAGCGCATGAGTTTTATTTTCTACACCTGTGTTTTTATATTTTAGTCCTGTACCTGAGGCACCTGAACCTGAGCCGGTTCCGCAGAGACAGCAGAAGCTTCACGCTATGTCAAAGCCTCCAGCTGAATCAGAGACAGTAAATAATCCTCAAAGTGTCCCTAATGGAGATGATATTCACCCTGATCCAGTCAGACAGCTGAGCCAGGATGAGCTTTTCCGATTAGTACAAGTACATGACAAAACACTTCGTTTTTAACAGTTGCCCTCTTATTATACACAAAATATTTTATTTCTTGTATTGTATTCTGTTATCCAGTTGCAGCAAATCAACTTCATGAGTCTTATGCAAGCGGTGGGAGCCTCCTTCGCTACCCCGCAGCTTTCCCAGTTCGCTGTTCCCGCAGCGCATCCTCCACAACCAAAAACTCAACCCACTGTGGCTCAGTCGTCAGATCCTCCTCCCCATTATCCCCAAAACACAAGATTCCCGAACAATCCAGACACTGTCCCGGAGCTACCGAGCAGGAATCCCAGAGCTGCTGATCAACAGGTGACCGTTCGCCCCGATTGGTCACAGAATAACCAGGAAGAAAAAACTCATTATATTCTTCCCTCTCAAGGACTTCTTACCACAATGGACAATCAAACCCCGTTGCACGCACCCCTGCAGAATCACTACCCGCAAAAGACTGCTCCGATTATACCGGAGCTCAAACTTCTCCACCTACCCCCTCGGCAATCTCCTCCGACCCCGGTCAGAGAAGCCTGGGGTCCGAATTTTCACAAGCCTACAATGTACAAGACATCTGACAGCTATAAGAGGCGTGATGAGCCAAGAGCACAGCCCTCACAGAGAAATCTGAATCAGTACAGCGCACAAACTCAAGCTTACATGTTGTCAGACAGATGGAGAGAAAGAGAAGAAGTCCGTTTTCCTCCAGCTTCCAATGTAGCAATGCCAAATATGAGACTGCCACTGCTGCGTTTACCTCCTGACATTCAGTTTCGACCCATCCGGCTACCCCAGATACCTCTATCTGCCCCCATGGGGATGCACACAGCAGGAACTGTAGTGAAGGGCAACTTTCCTAAACCTCAGTTACTGCATGTTGAGCCTGTGCCATCTCGTACTGTAAGTGCTACTCACTGCTGTCATTGTGGGTCAAGTGACAAAACAATGAGGAAATATGTATTTTAACCAACATGTACATTTTATGGAATATAATAGGAGGACACCTAGAAGGGTGTTTGGCGCTTCCGTGGGCTTATTAGTTGTTTGTTTATGTAGGGTTTGAGATACAGTGCGCCTCCTCGGCCAACCCCTCGCCTTATCCCCCTGGAGGAGCTGATGGCCTGGGCAGCAGGAAGGAAACAGGAAGCGAGCTCGAAGCTCCAACTCCTCAAGGCAGACCAAGTGACACAACGCAAAGTCACGGCCACGCCCTCCAGCAAAAGGTGTTTACCTGAGCGCTAAAATTTGTAATTTCGTTTAATTGATTATGCATCAAAGGCGGTGTAGCGGTTAGCACGTCCGCCTCACAACAACAAAATCCTGGGCTCCATTCCCGGGCTTGGCGAGGGCGTTTTTGTGTGGAGTTTGCATGTTCTCCCTAATTTTTTTAATGATTGTTCTTAAGACTTAAAAGGAGAGAAGATAAAAAGCAAGAGGAAAAGAGTGTGTCCTTCAGACCAGAGGATTCTATAATCCCTCCGTCTCAGGTAAAACCACCAGAATCATCGTGAACACAACACTGCGTGATTCTCTTAAAATTAAGGGAAGAAATATCTATACACACATTCTAAAAATTAGTACACTCAGCTACTCACTCACTCATTTGCCAAACCGCTTACTCTTACTCCAGCCTACACTGGATGAAGTCAGGGCACACTCTGAACAGTTTGCCAGACTATCGCAGGGCAACATCTACACAACCATTCATACTCACTCTCACACCTAGCGGCAATTTGAAACAGCCAGTTAGCCTAACGGGCATGTCTTTGGACTGAAGGAGGAAACTGGAGTACCCGGATTCTTCTGGGTACTCTGGTTTCCTCCTTCAGTCCAAAGGCTAAATGGCTTTTCCAAATTGCCCCTAGGTGTGAGTGTAAATGACTGTGTGTGTGCGTGTTCCCTGCAATGGTCTTGTGAGCTGTTCAGGGTGTACTCCACCTTTGCCCAGGGCCGACTGGGATAGGCACCAGACTCTCCGCGACCCTAATAGGATTAAGCAGTTCAGCAAACAAGCGAGTGAAATAGTACCACCCTGGGTTGCCAGATTGGGTTGGTTTAAACATTGTTGACTTTTTGGGAATTGTTTTAATACATTAAAAAAAATAAAAAACTTGAGATGTGTTTAATGAGCTCGTATTGCAGTGCAATTGCCGAGTATGTGTTGTATATAGTAGTCCATCTTTGTTTCTTATTTTGCATCATTTGTGCAAAGCATACTGTAACAGCCAAAATAGTATAAAATATGTCTGTTAAACTGGTATATAACTTTTCATGCTTTGTAATAAGCTCTGCCTGCTAGTGAAAACATACAACTTCTGCTTTTAAAAAGCGTAGCAGTAGTGCTCTTTATAATAAGTAATTATAATTATTATTTTTTTGTAACCAGGAACATGAAGAGAACAATTCTACTTCAGATGGTGACTATGCAATTCCTTTAGGTTAGTCCATATATACACGAAATCTGTGCTGTCCTTTAAACAGTTCCTAAGAAGGGAATGATCACTGTATTAACATTTTATTTATAAGTTATACTCTTACACAAGTTCTCCTTGTTCTTCAGGTTCCTTTGAGTCCATGTTGACTGGTCAGAGGCTGCTGGCTGAAGCTCATTCCACATCGGCAGAACTTCATGCTTTTGCAGCCACATGCAAACGCCCTCCTGAAATTCAGGATGCCTGCACCAACACGGATCCTGGTGAGGACCATTTATTTGTTTATTTATTTATTTTTCTTCATAAGCTTTGTTGCTGAAGGTTGAAGAGAGCTGTGCTGATATTCTTATTTCTGTCTTGTTAAGCTTCAGCTCGCAGCACCACCGATAAAGCCGTTTCAGCCCAGCTTCTTGTGTTTCCTGGTTCTATACCTACACGTGAGTTCTGCATTCTGGAGAATAAGATGAAATTTCAGTTACTTTTATACTAGAATGAAGGGACATGGAGGAGAAAAAAAAATGTGGAGGAATAAAAGGGTTTTGCAAGATCCTGTGAAAGTTTTGTGAGATCTCGCAAAACTTTTGATTACTGATGAATTCAACCAAGTTGGCTGGGTTAATACACATTTTCCATCGGGAGTATCCTCTTGCGCCAAGTATTCTGTTCAGATGTCGCTCACTTATTCGAAAAACGTGCCTAATGCCAAGGACTGATTTGATGTCTTTACGTGTGAGGCCAAGTTCAATATAAAATTCTAAGGATCTCTCCCATTATTTTGAAATGGTACTGCAGCAAACATGGTAATTGACCTGGAATTAAATTGACCGAAAGTCACGAGTCCACGAGTAAGTGACTTTTGTGACTCGCAGGATCTCGCAAAACGTTCCTTTTTTTTTTCTTTTCCCTCCACATATTTTTCCTCCTCCATGTCCCTTACGAGGCTCCGTAGAATACTGTGTTGTTCAGATGCAAAAAAAGAAGCCATTTGATTGTTTTTTAGATTGATTTTGTCATGTTGTTGGTGTCGGATATGTAGATGTTGAAGCTGGTCTTGATGCTCCTGCTGAGTTGGACCCTCGCTCACCCAAGGAAATGGTTCCAGAGCAGCCAGAGAGCTCAGGTCACGCGGCGTCAATAGCCCATAAAGTAAGAAAGGACTTTTAATTTATTAAGAAAAAATTTTTCTTGTGATGTAAGTGGTATAATTAATGTTGTTGTTGTTATTTGTGCTGTGTTTTTCATACCCAGGATCTCTGATACACTGTTGATTTGTGTATAGTGGGGCATCATTGAATGCTGTTCTGTAAATCTCTTTTTAAGGGCGCTCACAACCAAGACCTCATCAGTGTGATGAATCTGCAAGACGGCTCACTATATCACAGCCTTCCATCTTCCCAAACCCCCATCCAGACCCAACCCCAGAGCAGTTCTCCACCTACATCTGCTCAGCTTCAACTTTTAGCAGCTTCTGTTGTCAACTCCGACACCAGAACACAGGAACACACAAATGAATCACAAGGTACTGCAATGTTGGTAATTTATTTATTTTATTCTTAAAATTTTTTGGGGGCGAGTTTTTATCTTCAGCATGCCTCCTGTTCCAGGTTATTCAGCCACATTTAATCCTCCTGCACTTGTGCTGTCAATGCCCGAGCCCAGCGGAGATCCTGTCACAGTAAAGGTGTTGACTGAATTTGGAAGTCAGGAAGAGGTCATTCCAGAGAGCCGCTCGCTACGCCATGTGTTTTCTCGCAGCCAGGTCTCAGCTTGTCTGTCCGAGATGGACGCCCAGCTGGCAGCCCTCCAGAGCATCGCCGATCACATGGACAGAGAATTTGCCAACACCAGGCTGGTAGGTAAAATCAGGTCGGCCTGTTTGGCTAGAATGAAATCCTGGAGAATATAATAATAATAATAATAATAATAATAAAGTGTAGACCCCCCCCAGCTGTGAGATTAACTTCACCCATTATGCAATTTTAGAAAATGCTAAAAAGTAGATAAATGACTAATTTACTCTCTCATGTGTGTCACTTGTTTTTTCTTTTCTTTGTTTTTTGGTACAGCTGATAAACACCATCGATGCTCTTACACCTGTTGTGACGGCCAGTGTGGAAGAGGAGCCCTATTTCAGAGTTATAAAGGAAGGTCAGAAACAATTTGCTTTATTGTTAGCACATCGGCTGTTCCAAGTTGCCCCTAGGTGTGAGTGTGAATGAGTGTGTGTGTGTTGCCCTGTGATAGTGTTGGTTCAGAGTGTACCCCAGCTTCACCCAGTGTTGGCTGATAGGTGATCTTAATAGGATTAAGCGGTTCAGCAAATGAATGAGTGAAAAATAAAGAACTGGTGATTATAAGAGTGTCTGATATCCTTTTTTTTTTACCTAGCAAAGAGATGCACAGCTCGAGTGAACATCAGTGAGGAGGAGGAGGAGCATCAAATCGAGGGGCGGGTTTTGACTTCCACGCCGGATCGTTTTGTTCCTCCAAGACAGAGGGGACGCACATCCACTCTATCCAGAAACAACTCAATCCATCAAGGCCATGTTCCTCCTACAGGTATCATAGTACATTTCCTTTACAAGTCTGTCCTAACAGTATTTGATTTCTATCTTTCTGGATTTAATTTCAACACTGAATGTGATGCATGTTTTTACTGAGAAATTGGAGAAACCTCTAGGGGACGTGAGCTGAGGTTAATGCGCTCACTCTTTATATTCCTGCTCTTACTAGAGCTTCTCATTCAGTGCATCATGTCCTAATGGATCTGTTGTTGTTTTATTACAGAATTGAGTGAATCGTTGTTGGAGAATTCACACGTGTAAGTATTTGTAAAATCGATAAGCCCTAGAACATGCTTTTAGAGCTCTGGAAGTTTCTAGCAATTTGTATTAAACAGGAAGTCGTGTATTAATTAAAAGTGTTTATTTTAGCAGTTTTTGTTCATTTTCATGTGTTTTTATCCTAATTATTAATTATCAGGCTTACTGAAAATATTTTGGGTCTGACCGGGCTGAGCGATGTTGCTGACATCTTAGGAGACTTGGTGAATGAAGGCGTGCTGTCACCCTCAGCACTCCAGCACTCGCCGCCAGAGACCAGGACGAGAAGGTATGATCTGATTTTGTAGGACGCGGCGTCAGTTAACAACAGATATTCAAACAATTAATATGGGCGGCACGGTGGCGTAGTGGTTAGCACGTCCGCCTCGGTGGGTTTCCTCCGGGGTACTCCGGTTTCCTCCCACAATCAAAGAACATGCACAGTAGGCTGATTGGCAGTTCCAAATTGCCCCTTGGTGTGGGTGTGAATGGTTGTATGTATGTTGGCCCTGCAATGGCCTGATGAGCTGTTCAGGGTGTACCCCGCCTTCACCTGGAGTCGGCAGAGACAGGAGCCAGCCACCCCGTGACCCTAATTAGGATTAAGCGGCTTAGAAAAATAATGAATTTGGGTGGCACGGTGGCGTAACAGTTAGCACGTTCGCCTCACATTAAGAAGATCCTGGGTTCGAGTCCCTGGCTCGGCGAGGGTGTTTCTGTGTGGAGTTTGTTCTCATGTTTTCCCTGTGCTTGCATGGGTTTTCTCAGGGTACTTTGGTTTCTCGACAATCCAAAAACATGCATGTTAGGCTAATTGGCTGTTTCAGATTGCTCCTGTGTGTGAGGGTGAAGGGTTTGTGTGTGTGTTGGCCTATGATGGACTGGTGAACTGTCCAGGATGTACCTCGTCTTAAGAATCAGAATCAGAATACTTGATTGATCCTGGACACTTTGCTCAGTGTCCCACCCAACCTAATAGGATTAAGAAGTTTGGCAAATGATGAAGTGGTTGAAGTCTCTCCCTCTCTCTCTCTCTCTCTCTCTCGCTCTCTCACCCTCTCCCTCTCCCTCTCTCCCTCTCTCTCGCTCTCTCTCTCGGGTGGAGCAGCAAGCCAGAAGAGCACCAGAGGAGAACCATGATGGAGGAGGAAAGGAAGGAGCTGAGAACCTGGATGAGGAGGAAGCAGCGCGAGAGACTGGTCGAGTACCGCAAACAGAGGGAGGAGAAGATAGAGAGAGAACGTGTTCCTTTCACTTCTGCGAATACACTGGTGAGTCCTGGGAGCTCCTTGTGTTTATATGTATAATATTACTGTTTAATTCAGCTTGTTATTTATTATGTCTAATGTAGCTTTATATTTATTATTTATTTATTTGTTTTTAAATTGTTGAACAGAATTTGTCCTCCAAAGACCTGGCAATCAACCGGAAAGTTAAAGAAGAGAGATCCAAGTAGGTTTTTGTGTAAATACATCGGAACCATTTCAGTGTGTTTGATATGGAACTCCTGTCAGAAGTGCAGCTGAAGAAAATAAATCAATTCCTTTTTAGGGCACTTCTACTGGAGCATCACTCCCAGAGAGCACAGGACGCCTACCAGCTGATCACAGACATGCTCACAACCCCACTCGTCGTCCCTGCTCCTTCCATCACCATCACCACAGACCCCAAGACCTCAGACTCCCGGCCGGGGTCAGCAAGCACCCCAGACCTCTCCACGTCTTATCTTGACTACTGTTTGATTAAAGATAAAGAACTGAAATGTGGAATCTGTTTTGTGCCTGTTTATCTGTTTTAATCTGTTTATGCATCACAGGAGTCGAACCTCGTTTAAAGCACCTCTCAGGAAAAGCCCGACGAGCCTAAGGGGGCGAGCACGCTCTGTTTCAACATTCGGGAAGACTGTGGTACTGCAGAAAAGAGGCATGTCGTGTCTGCCTGGGAACCTGAGCAGCAAACTTGGACTCCACAGACCTGGTTATTTTTCTTGAAGTCCCTTTTATAAACTTTATTATCTTATTCTATTTATTAATTAATCATTTTTATTTATATTTAATCAGTGAGCACGCTTCCTGGTGACCGGCTGTCCCAGGTCACACGCAGAGGCATGCTGACAGACCCGAGAGGTAGAACAAAAGTGAAGACCGCCGTCCAGCGTGAGATTTATTCCTATCCTGTATATTGACTAAAATGCTGCAAGCACTGTTTTATTGTAAAATATTTAATTTTTTAAATTCAGGCCCTAAATCTGGGTTAACTAAATCCCCAGTAGAGCTGAAGACTGTAAGACAGCAAGAGGCGTCACAGCTGGACGATACAGAGGAACGGGACGTGGTGAGTCCGTGGGATGTTCCTCTGGAGATCCGTAGAATTCTTGGGCTTGACATCAGAGCGAAGATACAGGTATGATATAAAGAAGTGAATTTACAGTAATGTGTAAGAGGAGGAGACAAACAGTAGATGGAGTAGATGGAGGGTCACGATTAAAGGGTCCTGGGGATTTGAGAGAAAAAATGATGATCAACTTATAATAATTTTAAAATATTTATTTATTTATTATTCCTTCCTATTTTTTGGAATTAAAATATAAATAATGGAAAAATACTTTTATAATAAATTATAAAATCCTAATGAAGGTATTAATGTGTTAGGTTATATAGGTTCTACACATATAGTGTGTTACTTGTTTCCATTGCTATTGATATCAACTCCAATTTTTTATTATTATTTTTTAATGACTTTAAATTCCAGCAGGTCTCAGCGGAGAACGATGACGACTGGCTGGACGCTCTTTCAGAAAGCACCGGCAGCATATTAAGTAAGCTGGACTGGGCGGCCATCGAGAGGATGGCGGCTGAAGAAGATGTCTAAAGTTAAAAAAGCATTACGGTGCTCTTATTAGCACTGGTGGGTGTTATTTTGTTTGTATTATTGATATATAGATATACATATAGATGTACTGTATGACAGACCATGTGAATATGTTAAGTGTACCTGTTGTAGCATTTTTATAAACTGTCAGGTACTTTCTCACATGCTGGATATTTTGAATATCAAATTTTATTCTACTTGGTGGATCTTTTATTTTAAAAAAATTATTTATATTTTATCCTGCATTTAACATTTTGTTTTTAAAACAATATGCTCCATAAATAAAAATTAAGTCCAATAGAAAAGATGCTCGAGGATCTGCTGATGTGGTATATAAACTGTAAATTGTTTATGATTTGTATTTAATAAAAGTTTATTTTCCCAAAACTTCTCTCTGTCATTTATTTATGAATGTTAATATAGCTTGAAAATAATAATGCTCACATAATATATTTTACTTTTATAATTTTTTGCAATTCACTGATCTTGGTTGCATGTGCCTTCAAATTTAAAAAGCCCTGGGCTGCGTTTCTGCGTGGGGTTTGCACGTTCTCCCTGTGCTTGTATGGGTTTCCTCTGGGTTCTCTGGTTTCCTCCCACAGTCCAAAAGCATACATGTTAGGCTAATTGGCTGTTTCAAATTGTTCGGAGGCGTGTGTGTGTGTTTGTGTGTGTGTGTGTGTGTGTGTGTGTGTGTGTGTATTGGCCCTGTGATGATCTGGCAAACTGTTTCGGGTGTACCCTGCCTTTGCCCAGAGTCGACTGAGATAGGTTCCAGCCTCCCTACAACCCAAGTATTATCAAGTGGTACGGCAGAGAGTGAGTGAATGAAATACAGTGTTATCTTATACAGATAACATACAAAAAAAATACAGTTTTATTTTATTTTAATTTATTTTAATTAATTAATTAATTAATTAATTAATTAAAAATCTGGTACTCAAGTATCAAGGATGGTCAAGCTAGTTCAGCAGATAGTAGCTTTTTTATTTAAGGAAAAATTAGGAATAAGGTTTCCGGAACTTATTAAAGATAAAGAAAGGGGTTAATAAATATGTATACATTAAAAACATTATTCTGTCCACAGAAGTATGGAGTTCCTTGGACTTTTATTTTGAACCGGAAGTTATTTTTAATGTTGATACTCGAGAACAATGGCGGCACAGAGAAACAGTGATGGTGAGTCTTTAGTCTAGTTTTTCATTGTTGTAGCCTGTTCTAATTTTTTTAATGCTTTAAATATTTAAAGCATTAAAATGCTGTAGAAAAGGTTTATTATTTGCAGTGAAAACACAGCAGTTGGTTACCTGGTTATTAATGTAATGGCAAACAGCAACATGAAGTTTGGCTCAGTTGAATGTTAAATTGTTTCTTACATTTAATACATTTTGTCTGTCTGTCCATACTATTATCTATCTGTCTATATATGTATCTATCTGTATATGTATGTATGTGTCTATCTATCCATCCGTCCGACTTTTTATGTATCTATTTGTTACTACGTCCGTATGTTTATCTGTCTGTCTGTCTGTCTGTCTGTCTAATTATCTATCTGTCTGTCTGTCTGTCTGTCTGTCTGTCTGAACAGAACAGACTGTATGTAACTCAAGTTTAAAATGGCTCCATTAATTCAGTAATGCTTTTTACTGCATTATACATCCATCAAACAGGAATTTATCTTTTCCCCCTCAGTTTGAAGATATTTTTTTCTCTTTTCAGAAAATAAAGGTGATACAGAGGATATATCATCTGTTATGGGCTTCTCTGGCTTTGGTAAACACTCCTTTATTCCTGAATTCTTGCTCTTGTAAATGCTTTTCCTTTATATTTTAAATGTATTTGTGTATATATCATGTTATCAGGTAGAAAAGCTCGGACATTCGACTTGGAGGCTATTTTTGAGCAGACTCGGAGGACTGCCATCGAAAGGAGTCAGCGTATTTTAGGTTGGTTTTGGGGTTGTCACCTGCATTTATTGAAATCTTGTTCCTATTTGTAGAGAGTGCAAAAAAAAAAAAAAAAGAAAGAAACGTTCGTATAAAAAAAACGATGAATTACACAACATCCAGTAAATTACAATTCAGTAAAACGCTTTAGTACAAGGTGGTACTGCTCATGTAAATTACTGCTACACAACTTAATGCGACCTGGTTAAAGAAATGGCTCGAATGATTTTAGTATGATATTGATCTGTTTTATATGAATCTGTTGTATTTGAGCAGAAGACCGTCAGCAGCAGGAGTCTCAGAGTTCTGGTCCCAGTGCTGCCTTGTCCAGCCGTAAACAAACACCGTCTGCTTCCACTTCCAGGTGAATTGAAATCTTTCTTCATGTGCAAGCTGTGTCTAGTTGAGTCTTTTGTCCTTTCCATCATCCCCATGAGGTAATCTGATCTTTTTGTCCTGATCAGGCAGAAGGAGAGTGATGACAGCAGTGACTCTGAGCCAATTGGTCCTCCTGCTCCACCCACACTCTCTGCACAGGCTGATGACGACGACGATGATGACGACGATGATGATGATAATGATAATGATGATCTGATTGGACCACCACTCCCACCAGGCTTCAGTCGCACCTCCGCTAATGATGATGATGATGATGATGATGGTGATGGTGACACAGTGGAGGAGGAGGATGATGATGTAGGTGTTGTTTTTCAGTCTTGGCACCTTTAATAATGGCTTAAAAATAGTGCAAGCTATTTTTACCATCAACATTTTTATTTTATAAAATAAATCCCATATTTTTTGCTTTTTGCTGTACTATCCAAAGTGAGCACACACGTAAACAGTGAGCACGCACACACTCGGAGCAGTGGGCCGCCACACATTGGGAGTGCCCGGAGAGCAGTTGGGGGTTAGATGCCTTGCTCACTGCCCCACCGCAACACATTTTTCCTGCTTGTTCGGGAATCGAACCAGTGACCTTTTGGTCCCAAAGCTGCTTCTCTAACCATTAGGCTACGGCTGCCCTAATATCAACTAATTTATTTATTTGTTTCATAAGCCATATTATTTTTTTCATTCTTGACCTTTTAAAGTGTAACATTCTCATTTCTGAGTGTAACTCCGCCCACTTCTGAAAAATGTAGAAAGTGGGTCGGGGCAGAGGGAAGGGTGTGGAGGTGTAATGTGAGGCAGGAGTTGTTCCATTAGTCTCGATCAGCATACTGTGTATTCAAAAATTAGCATGAGACTCCCACTCAAGGGTGGGGCTCGAGAAGGTGTAGTGCCCATCCCTGAATAGAGGATTTTATCATTCTTTTTTTTTCAACTTCAATAAAAAAGAAAAAAAAAATCACACGTTTGTCTCTATATCAGTATGGGCCTTCAGGATGCTTTTAACCACTCGAAGGCGTTTTGCGCTATTTTCAACCCGTAAAATGCTTTATTTACAGTGTGAAAGATTTTGGGGAGCTGTTTGATGAAATTAGGTATATCATCAGTAAATAAGTTCTTATTTTTATATTATCATAAGTTGTTGAGTTTTTGCAAGAATAAGCTGTTTATATCTACATGGGAAGCAGATCCCTTTCATGGAGGCTGCCATCTTCCACCACCATATTGCTTTAATAACCCAGAACCATACAGCTTTTGAAGGGGAAGGGTCAGGAAAGGAATTTTAGTTTGTTATATTCTGGAACTTCGCCACTAGATGCTGCTAAGTACTGATAAATATAACACACTGTACCTTTAAGTGCTAAAGCAGATTGGGTGTTTTTACAATACCTTTGCACTAGGGGGCAGCACAGTCCCATCATTGTCAACTGTTTTGAGCTTCTCTGACTTACAACTTCTGTTTGTATGATTGATGAGTTATGCAGCAGTAATAACCTGAGTGTAATAATAATAATAATAATAGTTAATATCCTGTAACAGCAAGCTTGACAGGACAGGTGAGTGATGTGGCACCTGTCCTGACCTGATATCTGCTCCGTAAACAGTGACAAGTGCATGAAGACTGAATACAGATGATACTTCAGGAATAATTTCTAAGAAGGAAATTATCATAATATACCCAGTTAAAAAAACAAACAAACAAAAACATTGGCGTACAGAAAGCTATTTTTATTTAATCACTTACTGATTGTTGAAATTTGGACCTTATTGTATAAAGCTATATTTCATCTCTCTCTTTCTCTCTCTCTCTATTTGCTTCTCCCATCTCTCGGTCTTTCCGTTGCTACAGGACCCAGTAAAGAAGATTCCAGACACTCATGAGATCACTCTTCAGCACGGTACAAAGACAGTAAGTTTGTCTTTCCTCTTTTCTTGTAACATTTTTCTTCTAACCCCCTCACCCCACACCCCCATGAACACAGCTGACCTTTTCTATATACTCTCTCTGTTAGTTTGTGTTGTAAAGCAATGCAGATGTAATAAAGGTGGTGTGTGGAACGCTATCCAGTTGCGAAAGCTTAACCGCTGTTGCTTTTCTCGCCTAATCGTTTCCTTCAGCGGAGTTGTAAACGCTCGTCAGTCGGGCCTGTCGGGCGTCTGAGCCACACCGAGATTTAGCAAGTCTAAATTAATCCTCATTAAAGCTGTAAAAAAAAAAAAGAAGAAGGTTGTTATAGAGAAGGTTTGCTTGTGGTGTGAAATAAAAATTACAAATATAAAATTATTATTCATTAAAAAATACATTTCAATTTGTTGATGTGTTATAATTTTTGTCCCCCCCTTTTTATTTTTTATTATTTTGATGTATATGTATATTATATATATTGCACCGTGATATATATTTCTAGTAAAGTTCTTATTGTCCTCTGAAGGGAGGGAGATGGTAGTGATGATGGTGGTGTTAGTAATGGCGGTGGTGGCAGAGGTATTGGTGGTATTAGTAATGGTGGTGATGGTCGTGGTGGTGTTAGTGATGGTTGTCGTGGTAGAGATGGTGGTGGTGTTAGTAATGGTGGTGGTGGCGGTGGTGTTAGTAATGGTGGTAGTGGCGGTGGTAAATTATGAGTATTTTTGTTGGGAAAAGGATAAAAACAGATGGTGTATCTTAACAGACTGCTTCAGTCAGAGCATCATAATAAGAACAAAACCAGAACCTGCCTGATTCTGTAGTGATAGAAACTTTGCTCCCATCATATTTCTCCATCTTTACACTGTGGTGCAGGTCTCGGCACTGGGTCTCGACCCCTCTGGCGCTCGGCTAGTCACTGGTGGCTACGACTATGACGTCAAGTTCTGGGACTTCGCCGGGATGGATGCAGCGTTGCAGGCCTTCAGGTCCCTCCAGCCTTGTGAATGGTGAGAATGAGTTTATTTATTATTATTTTGCCTCAGGGTTGTTTAGCACAGAAATTCTACATCCTCCACTGTACATGTTTAGCTTTATCTGATGGATAATTCTTTAATGGAGGTAGAGCTGGTGCGTCTGTACTAAAGTCCTCGGGCTGAGATTCCCCTGTACAGACCTCGCGCTCGGTTAATAAGAAGTTTTTATAACTGAGTAAGGAAGCAAACATTTGTAATTTAATGCACTGCAGTCAGTAAACACCTGTCTAACATTAGCCTATAAATTCATTTCAGCTTCTTTTACAATAGACAGCAACAGAGTTTATTGCAGAAACCAACCCATGATTCACTGTATAGCTTTAGTTTACAAGAAGTGTGTATTGTGTTTATATAAGATGGTCTGTCCCATTGGGAAATTGGTTTTGGACGTAAGGGCTGGTATTCATCTCTCAGTTCCAGCTTTGCCTGACCCACTGTGTGTTATTCAGTGTTGTGATTTCAACCCCGGGAATGGCTCAGCGTGGACTAACTGGGGCCAGATGCAGAGGGGCAGGACATGGCAGGGTAGGGCAGGGCTTGCGTGTTGATTTGCCTCAGCCTCCTTAAACTCTGGGTGTCCTAAATAGAATCAATGAGATACTGAAAGCCAATTGGCTGAGTTGGTGCGGGCTTTTCTGTGTACGAAGTGAGCAGTACTACGCCACATTAAGCAGCTCATCAGCTCGCAGTGCCGTTCCCCCTCTAATAAGCTCCTGGCTTTGCAGCCAAAAGAAATATTTCCCATGTGGAGACTATAAAGGCTGCGAATGACTGTTGAGTAACGCTCCTGTACATGAGTCTCAGTCAGGCTTTGACATATCCTCCAAGCTAATTCCATTGGATGTCGTAGTGACTATGTCTAATGCATTTCAGCTTTCAAAACGGCCCCGCCGAATTTTTTCACGTTGACTAAATCCAGAGCGGGTCTGCACAAAATAAGTGTATGCGCTCAGATTGTTTTATCTCCATGCCCCAGGGGGGTTACAGTTGGACTGGGAAAACACTCAACTTGTTATTTTTTTTCTTTATTTTTATAACATTAAGGCTTTTTTTTCTACGTCTGTGCAAAAGAAAACCAAAAAGCGTCTCACAGACCACTACGTTCATTTAGTGTTATGTTCCGAATCACCATAGCAACCATACGTGATATCGTCTTCTATTGGCATTTTTCTACAGCCATCTTTTCACGATTACAAGTTACGTAACATGCTGTGAAGCCGGAAGTCTTGCACAACTGGCAGATGGCTTTGACCGGAGAATCAGTCCGACGAAATCTCTCAGAGTTTCCTGTACACCGAGAGCGTGGCCCCCTCGCTCCTCTGAACCTAGTCATGATTGTCAGAATGCCTGGCTGTGCATCTGTCGCTTAGATTAACTGACTGACCTTTAACCCAGAGAAGCCAAGCATGGCCTGTTGAACAGAACCAATGTAAGCAAAATTTTCGTCTTCTTTCCTTTCAGTCATCAAATCAGGTCTTTGCAGTACAGTATCACCGGTGATGTGCTCCTGGTGGTGGCAGGAAACGCCCAAGCCAAAGTCCTGGATCGAGACGGATTCCAAGTCCTAGAGTGCATCAAAGGGGACCAGTATATTGTCGACATGGCTAATACCAAGGTACAGTTCCTCTCTGTCCTTCAAATGGCTGAAGACGTGTGTATTAGTTCTGCATTGTAGACTCTCATTTGGTCCTCTTTTAATTTTTTTGAGATATTTAATCAGCAAATAACATTATTATTAGTAGTAATAGTTGTGTACTTTTTATATTTTTCATAATAATAATGTTAGTTATAAGTATTATTGTTGTTTTTGGCCTCCCGAGTGGTGCATTAACAAGTTGCGTGACTACCCACCTGGAGATCGCAAGTTCGAATCTAGGTTGATGCCACGGTCATCCGCATCCAGGGAGTCCATGAGAGCTAATTGGCCGAGCTCTTACGGGAGGTAATGATGGCATATGCTCCCCTGTCACTCTCAGTGATCACCAACCAATCATGGGTGTCTGTGAGCTCATTTGTACAAAAGGGGCAGATAGCAATTTCCCTCCAAGTGTTTTAGGCCGCCTCCAAATGTGCATGTAAAGCGGCGGGTGGCAGCATCGCATGTCACGGAGGGGGTATACGCATGCTTACGCCCTCTCCCTGGTTGGTGGTAGTCATATGTGATAGGGAGGCAACACTTGATGGGTGGGAACTGGATATGACTAAAATTAGGGGAGAAAAAACGGGAAAAATATTATTATTATTGTTATTATTATTATTAGTAGTAATAGTAGTAATTTTTCTATATTTAATTGTTTTAAATGTTTTGTATATAATGATAATTATTGTTAATAGTTTCTTGCATTATTTGTTTTAAGATCATTAAATAATATGAAATATATAAAGGAAGGAGGCTATATTAAATAATGGATCACTTTGGTAGATCAATATTTTATTAAACACTGAAAATGAAAAGAATCAATGTTGTTTATAAATATTAACATCCGTCATGGTGAAGAGGGAGCCGAGCTGGAAGTCATAGCTCACAATTTACCAGTCGATTTACGTTCCCACCCTCACCTATGGTCACAAGCTTTGGGTAGTGATCGAAAAAACAAGAGCGTGAATACAAGCGGCTGAAATGAGCTTCCTTTGCACGGTGGCGGGGCTCTCCTTTAGAGAGAGGGTGAGAAGTTCTGTCATCAGGGACGAGCTCGGAGTAGATCCCCGCCTCACCTCCGTGTTAAGAGGAGCCAGTTGAGGTGGCTCGGGCATCTGATTAGAATGCATCCTGAACGCCTCCCTGGTGTGGTGTTTCGGGCATGTCCAACCGGGAAGAGACCCCGGGGCCGACCCAGAACACGCT
>JBCNYH010000008.1:18208172-18239389 GCA_039654325.1 Tandanus tandanus | reverse complement strand
TATCCGCCCCCTTGTACGAATGAGCTCACAGACGCCCATGGTTGGCTGGTGATCGCTGTGAGTGACAGGGAAGTGAGCGCCTGCCATCCCTCCCTCACATGTGAGCTTGGCCAGTTAGCTCCCATGGACTCCCTGGTCACGAATGGCTGTAGCATTGACCTGGATTCGAACTTGCGATCTTCAAGTTGATAGTCACGCACCTTGTCGATGCACCACTCGGGAGCCTATAAATAAATGTTTTTATGTTTTTCCTTGAGGTCTTTTTTTGGTTCACTTTAAATGCCAAAAGGATTTTTGTTTTTCCGGGAAATCGCTGTTGATTTATTTTAAGCCTGATTAAAAAAATGCTGTTTGTGTGTATATGTGGACGATCTGGATGGTGTGTGTGTTGATTTGAAGTTCTTTTTTTCTTGATTTTTCTCTGAACAGTGACCTGAATAGTTTGAGTGCGTCCATTCGTTTGTTTGCTACATCTGCAGACTGTTTGTTGAAGTCTGAATGAAGTACGCTGAAAATTCATGAGGGAGTGGAAGGGTCACTCAATTATGCACCTGGGCAGCTCGCTTTTTTTTTGGTTCATATACACACACACACACACACACACACACACACACACACAAAAACACACACGAACACATACTTATTCCAACAGGTGAATCGATGTGCCTCTTTATAACCTGTAACAATATAACAAGGAATTTCTCTGCTGCTCCACTGACCTACAGTTTGCAAACAGTGTTGTGTGTGTGTGTGTGAGCGGTGGCCTGGTGAAGGTGACCCAGGATAATGTGCTGTATCCATATAACATTCACGGATCTTCTCCCTATACATAAAAAAACACATATGCGCACACACAGAAGTACACAATTAATCTAGTAGACTATCTTTTTGGGGACCTTCATAGATATGATGTATTCCCTAGCCCCATACTTTAACCTTAACCCTAATGCCAAGTCTTAACCCTCATTCAGCCTTTTGAAAAGTGAAGACTAGGCAACAGGTCCTCGGTTCGTTGTGTAAAAATGTACTCTGGTCCTCTGGAGGTAGCAAATACATGTACACACACGTACATGGATTTCCTAAAACCTAGAGTGAAACGTCTTCCTGCTTCTGTTTGTAATTTAGCTATTTCTCCTTGTGGGGTGATCAGCATGTTTTGGTGTGTGTGTGTGTGTGTGTGTGTGTGTGTGTGTGTGTGTGTGTAGCCCAGCATCTGTCTGCTTCTATTTAGTCCACTGCCAATTTGCACTCCTGCACTGTTGATAGACTGGATCAAATGGGCATAGCGAGAACACTTCCTCCTATCCAAATGAATCTGTGCTGCCTTGACTGCCATTGTTTATATTGCTATTCTCTTTCCGTATGGGAGAGATTAGCTTTGTCATATCATTAAGGAGGTGATTAGCGTGCAGTGTTCGGAACAGTAGGGAGAGCTAGCGCTTGATCGTTTGATCTGCTTCCCCATAACAGGCCGACCTCACATTGGTGGTGAGGTTATGGGTATGTATGTGTAGGTTAACGGCAGTTTCAGGCTTTTAGAGCTCAAGCAAAACCGTCCACACTGTGATTTCAGGTTTCGGGTGTTTTGTGTTTGTATATAAGGAACTGCACTAGGAGCTAATTTTGCCGTAAAGGAAATTACTTGAAGATGAGTGATCACACAGCTTGAAACATTTGAAAGCCGGTGGGATTCGGACTTTTTTGTTTTGATAAAGAATAACTTGTTGGTCAAGCCATGCATAGGTTTTTTTTTTTAATATATAATGATTGTTTGGTTAAAAGAGTGGTCATTTCTCTGTATGTATTTACAAATGACTCATGAAATGGAAAGGTCACTGCTTCATAATCTAGCCCTTGTTGTCTTTGCCTGAAGCGGAGACAGCCGATAAAGACCTGATTGTCTCGTGTTTCCCTACAGGGCCACACGGCCATGCTGAACAGCGGCTGCTGGCACCCCAAGATCAAAGAGGAGTTCCTCACCTGCTCCAATGATGGGTGAGTAATCCTTAAAGATGAGCAGAAATCTGAGTACGTAGACCCGGAGAACGGCCCCTTGAAGAGCGTGAGCCCTTTGGCTCAATAGAGAATTCCTAGACGCATAACCGGTTAAGGAGGTGAAGGTCAGCCGTGCCTGCAACAGCAGCGGTCTCTGTGACTCAGAGTTTGAGTAATATAACCAACATGACTCACGTGTTACTCAGACCTCAAGTGGAGTTCAAAATGTCACAGCTTTTTTACAGCTTTTGCTTTTTTTTTTCCCCTCCCAAAGGTGTATTTGAACCCCAGGTGAACATATACCTGGTGTGTTAATGAACATCACAGTGTAGCCATTTGTTCCTGTGGTTAAGGTGGATGTAATCCCAGATAATCTTCAGGATGATCAAGCCTCCCTCCAGGGTTTTGTGGTTACTGAGTATTGCCATGCAACCGCTAATGACTGTGTAATAATCCAGCTGTTATAGCTATTGTAAGTCTATAATACAACTAATGGGTATGCTTGGTCTTGGTTATTACAACCACCAGCTCTGGAAGATAAGGAAACCCTAATGTCTTGAAATGTCACTTCCTGTCTTTTTTTTTTTTTTTTTTTAATTATTTATTTATTTATTTTTTTACACTTTTATTTCACTAAATGGGTGCAGTTTGGGGTTCTAATATAGGCAGCTGTCAATTAAATACTGTATATAAGCAAAAATTGGGAATAAAATTGTTACCAAAGTAGGCATTTTTTGGTCCAAGGATTTATTTTGGTGCAAAATAATAAGTAAAAGGGGTATTATTGTTGGTTTTTTTTTGGCACTCTGCAGCATACAGGTGTCAATGCCAATACAGTGCTACAGTACTGTGCACAGGTTTTAGGCACCTTTAAAGGATTTCTGTAGAGAAATAAAGTCACTATTTGGTGTGATGTTCTTTGCTTTGATTTAAAAAAACAATTGTATTCAAAGGTGGAGTGTTTGTAATCTGGAAATTAGCTGTAGTTTTTACTGAGCATCTTTCAGAATCAGCCACAGCAAAACCAAAACTGCCGTGTCACCAATAAAAAACAGATTTATTATTAATAATGAACCTAAAACCTAGAAAAAAGAGGCTCATACACCACTGCTTAGACGCACACAGAATAAAAACATGATCTAACCAAGCAAAACAACATGAAATGTTAACAGGAACTCTGAACATGAATTTGTTAAACAGATAATTAAACTATCAAGTAAGGTGATACAAAAGAACATGGAAATCAGCGAGTGAAAGGCGGTGAAAAGGAAAGTAAGTTTTAACCTTTCCTGCTTTCACTCCAAGCCGTAGCTGACAAATGCAGGGGAGATTTATTTCCTCCAGGGCTCGATTCAACCCTAAAAGGAGCTGGGCTACTCTTATATAACACCAGCCTCGGACACCTATTAATATATATCAATCAGGAACTCTGTATTTAAGCAGTGTCTAAATATGTATGTATATTAAAAATATATCACACTCACACAAATATAAATACTTCACCGTCCATGAAAAAGTATATTTTATAAAAAAACTAAATTACAAGGCTGTACTTGGGAGCATTTACACCGTAGGTATTGTCATAACCCGGACAGGCTGCGGTGAAGAGACCCGAGCTTGTCGTCTTGATTGAAAGCATCCACCAGCCAATAATGTTGTCAAATGTTTACACGTTTACATGCAGTTTTCTTCCAGTTTACCTTGTGATCTGGAAATCGTCCCGTGGCACGTTACGACTGGTGTTGATATGGTGGAAAAACCTGTGGTGAGAAATTTCAAGCCAAAGTGGCTGCAGATGTTCATTGTTCTTGCTTGGGCATCATTCAGCTTTGCAGAGGCTGCACGCTTTTAACTAGGGAACCCGTGTGCCCTTGTATTTCTTGCCTCTACCCTTACTTTCACTCTTACTTGTTCTCAGAGAGAATCTCAAAGGGAATATACCAATAATGCTTGGTGTTAAACATGGGAGTATGCGAGCATCAAAGGTTGTGTACACCAGGCAGCTCGGTGAAGCATATCTGTTTAGTCCAATTGGCTTTGGGTCAAAGATAAGAGGTATGCTAATGTGTATCTAACGATGTAAGACCCTGTAGCACTTTTCCAGACCGGTCTCATTCAGCTTGGAAGAGGGCAAGGCAGAACCCCAGGAAACCTTAGTCACATCCTCTTAAAAGCTGATTGAGTTTACTGCTCAAATAAATTGAATTATGCATTGTCCTTCGACAGCATTAAATTTTATCCAATTGTTATATGTATGGAGATTTCCATACTTCTAGAATGTTGGCAGTAGAAATGTTCAGCTGTGTCATTTGATATGATTTGTGCTTTAACTTGAGACCATGGGGAAGAACGCCCTTTGATATCACACACTCTTCCTTTTCTTCAAAATATAAAAAGAAAAAAAAGTTTCTCTTGTGAAGTGATCAATGGCATGGACATTTTTATTTTCAAAAGTTCTGCCTTAATTGCACTGAGACAAATGCTGCTCAGCTGTTGGTGTGTTAGTGAGTCGTAAGTATAAGTTCATATCCCGGCTTTTAGCTTCCAGTAGGTTTTATTTGGCCTTTTCCTTTCATGAGCAGCTTTTATCACCCAAGGCATGCTGTAAAATCAGATTTTTTTGGAATGACTTCTTTCCACTTTCTTCTCGATTGTCCACATCTGTAACACCAACTTGAGAATCTTTCTGCTCGAGAAAAGTCACTGCGAATTCCCTGAATATCATATCATGTTGGGTGTTAGTGATGGGATCTGATCCAGGACAAAGATTTTATTTTCTGTGGTGGTCCAGTTCCATGTGTTCCTGCTGGCGCTCGGCTATATTAAAACCTTTTCTTCCCATGTGGTGTCTCAGAGCTTTGAATCAGAATGTGTCTAAACTGACACCGAAAGGATTTAAAAAAGGATTTTAGATGTGCATTAGTTTGCCTTTAAATGACTGACCTGCCTTGTACCTCTCATTTTACTCTCATTTGATACAAGTTATCCCTCTTCCACGCTTAAGGACAACTTCACATCTTTGTTTTTTGCATATTGGAGTTGTCACCGCGACCCATTTTTAAAAATCCGTAACTCGATGCTCTTGCACCTTACCATGGCCTAATTTGGGCTTTTCACTAATGTGAACCCTACCTTCTTGAAACAAGTTGGAGCATTGAGTGGAAGATATGTCAGGTTTGTCCACAGTCCAGTGAGTCTGAAACTGTACCCTCCTTTTCAGGTGAAGTGTACCATGTCTTCGTAAAATATAGCACATACCATACAGACTTCTCTGGCTGATGCTATACCTCTTGAGCATCCTGTTGCCCCGCCTCACAGGTTTCCAATAGACACGTCCAGCACCTGATTGGGACTTTGTAGAGACCGCTTCACAAACCCCACTAAAGAGAGGGTTAATGGTGTGTGTCCAACAAGTTCTTGTCGTAAACCTTGTTAGCAGGCTGTCCACTGATTATGTGCATTCTAGTTAAGTGTCCTGCAGAGGAATCCCTACTATCCACCCGACCTTATTTGTTTGCCTGACATCATGCTTCCCCATCCTTCTTTCTCTTGTTCCTGAGCATTGAACAAGGTCAGCTTCTCTTCATAATCAGCACAATGACAGCACATTGTTAACCTCCCAGGGCCTCAAAACTCCACTCCATTCAGGCCATCTTTCTGCTTTGATCAGCCTCTATTTAATACTGATGTCCTTATCCATCCATCTTGGGAATTTTTCCAGCCACTTGTGTATCCCAGGCATAAATGCCAGCTTTCAGTCTTTAAGATAGGATCTGTTGAGGTGGAGAAAGGTGAAGGGGGGTCTTTGCAAAGCTTATATCTCTGGGTTTATGTGTCAAAGGCAGTGCTGGGTCGTAAACTGCCCACGCATGACTGGGATTGTATTGCTGTAGCCTTTTATCATATACTGTCCTCAGTATGGGTAGAATTAGCACACTGAAAAAGAAAGCTAGAAAACAAACGATTGTATCACTCCAATTCTACCAAAAACTTTCAGATAAACACATTGCTTCCTTTTGCAGTTTAGTGTGGACATGTTCCTATTGAACACTTGAGAGAAATGACCAGGACCCTGGGGCAACAATATCACTTGTCCTCTCAAGTTAAAGCTAGACTTCTTAAGTCCTTATTTTGTCAAGAAAACCACCAGGGACCCTATTGTGCTGTAAGAAAGGTTGTATTGCTGTCTGCAGAAGGATCCTTAGGAAACAGTGCAGAAGCAGCTCAAACGAGACAGATGGAGCCGCCTGTCACAGTTACAGTCAGCCATTAATGCTGTCGTCAAAGGACTGACTCTCTTTCTTTCTCGTAATCATAGTTGCTACTGTATCTGGGATCAATGCTCAGTGATTAAGTGATTTTGCCATTCTTGGGCTTAGTGCACTCCTAACCCTAACCTCTTTGTTTTTACAATACTTTGTATTTGGTCTACTTAAGGTAAGAGTTTTTAATTAGGGTCACCAGGCTGGGATAGGTATGAGGATGTTGAAAGCACCTTAAACTTAACCCTTAAACTTCATTGAAAATTCTGAAACATGACAGCTAACTGGAAAACACACCAGCTTTAACTCAAATGAAAAGTTGAATTCCTTGCATGCGTTTTTCAGTCTCTTATCTGCGAGCACTTTAAAGTTCAATGTGGGAATTTTTATGCTGTCATGTTTTCAGGTTGTCCAGGCTATTTCTTTGACCGCAATATCTCAAGAACTGTTTGAAGGAACTTTCCACAAATGCCCACCTTGACTCAAGGAACAACTCATTAGATTTTGAAGGTCAAAGTTCAAGGTCACTGTTGCCTCATATGTGCCATTCTTGTGAGAGTGGTATCTCAAGAACGATTTGAGGAGTTTTCTTCAGACTTTACATAAAAATCCATTATGACTCAAGGATGAACTGATTTGATTTTGGAGGTTAGTCTCATGTGTGCCATTTTTGTGTATGCAATATCATTTTTTGATATACTGTGTTAATCCCACAAGGGAAATTAGACTCTGCATTTAAGCCATCCAAAGTGACCACACACACACACACTGGAAGCAGTGGAAAGTTTTATTGCGGTGTCTGGAAAGCAGGTTGAGGGTTAGTAGTCTTGCTAATGGACACTTCAGCCTTGAGGGTGGATGACGTGGAAGGTGTTGCTCACCACCTTTGAGAATCGAACCAGCAACCTTTCAGAATCAAGTCTAACTAGTGACCTTTTAATCTCAAACCTGTTTCTCTAACCATCTGAGCCCCATACCCTCGACAAGCTCTGTAATACAAACAGGCTCTTAAACTTTCAAATAATTAACATCATACTGCCACTGACAGCACTCCAGCACTGCTTCTTAATCGAACACTGTATTTTCACTGTCTGCTTTATATCTTCCGGAGGCAGTCAGACTAGACTCAATAAACTATTCCGCACCCCACCCTGACCCTTAGGGGGCGCTCTGCATATTTAGTTAGCTTCGGTAAAACCAAAGAGTAACTAAGAGTAATGTGTGCTGCATCCAATCAGCAACAAGCAGTAGTAATCAGTAATGAGCATTACCCTTTCAGATTTGAGGTCATGGTCACATCTCTGAATTGCTTGTTGTGTTTTTTTTACAGGCCACAGTAGATATGTGTTATATGATGAATTCCCCACAATCCTCTGACAAACCTTTGGATATTTGCTTCCTTTGTTTAAACTTGATGACTATGTAGGTGTGCTGGAATCCAGTCCTGGCCTCTATCGTGGTTTTCGTTGTGTTTACAGTGCATTCAGGACCCTTTGACATCAAGGGTCATGGCTAGTTAAAGCAGACAGTCAGATGGAGAAGTACTTGGACACGCTTAGGCTGCAGGTTCTGCCTGCATGGTGTGCTACATCTTTGAACGGGTTGACTCACCATGACCTCTCGCTATCATCCCTTTCCCCTTGACGGTCTCCTCTTTCCTGTATATGATCCCATTCTAACGCATGCATTATAAGGTCTTCACTTGTGTTGGCAGATCATGACCTCATGAAATCATGTTTGGCTTTGAAACTAAGGTAAAAAGCTGTTGTAATTGCATGTCGTTGACTCCTGAAAGACTCCTATGACCCGTTCTACTCTGTATTCTCTCCTTATATTTGCCTTTGTTGTAACTGCAGACCCTGCCCATCATGTTAGTATGGATACTCTCCAGTGTTGTGACCTAAATAGAATGCAACTGGCACTCCCCTTCCCTTTTTAACACTGATTTTTTTTTTTTTCCTTTTTGCTTGTTTGCGTTTTGGCAGCTGCATAAGCCAGGCGCATCAGGTGTGTCAGCATCCTGTAGTAAAAAAAACAGCCTTTGCTTGTCTGGTAATTGCATTATATTTCATTTCTTTTTCTTCTCCTTAAATTCCCCAGTGGTCAAGATATGCATGCAGCTCTTGCGCCCCCCCCCCCCTCTCCTGTCCTCCCCTAACATCTGTAATGTGTTCAACAGCTGTAGAGAAGAAAATTGGAATTTCATGGAACCTCCGAATATGCCTGTAATGCTGATCTACCGTACCCCCGTGTTCTTTCACTTCTCTCTCTTCTTTTATGACTCTTCTTTGTTGATGGAATATTTCAGCATTATGCACTGAAAACTGGAGAAAGGGCTTACAGTAGCTGATGTTTATCCAACATTAATAGCATCCGTGCAATAGCGGATACATGGATGCAGCTGTTCAGCAAACATTTTTAAATATCTTTTTAAAAGTCTACTTTATATTTCTACATTCTTGCGACTATGCTTTCATCTCTGTTTTTAATCAGGACTGTACGGACCTGGGACCTGAGCAACGAAAAGAAGCACAAGTCCGTATTCAAGCCTCGATCGATGCAAGGCAAGAGGGTCATCCCTACCTGCTGCACCTACAGTCGAGATGGGAAGCTGATCGCTGCGGGCTGCCAGGATGGCACCATCCAGATCTGGGACAGAAACTTAAGCGTGAGTCCTCTACAGTCTCTGAAGTCATGTTGAATTTCTGTAATTGCCATAGATAATTGGAAGCAGTTTTGGTGTACTTTTGTTTTTATGGTGTCTCAGCTGGATGTTTAAGTGGTTTGGATTCTTGCCATTGATGGGCTCCATTCCCCCTCACTCACTTTTGCAGGGAAATGTTGTCTTGAGTGGTAAAATGCAGTAAATTGGTTCTGGCAACAGTCGTACCATCAATCCTGGTGTGCGGGAACAGGAGGTCAGCAAATGCCTTGACCGGGACTAAAGAGGGTCAGTGTTTAGTACAGCCAGTGACATTGACCAGTGTTAGGATGCAGGAAGGTGGAGGTTACCGAAGCACTCCCCTGTAAATAAGCTGCCTGGGTGTCCTCCTGCCTAGTCTCAGACCTGACATGGATGAATAGAAACTGCGGTCAGAGTTGACTTGTGCTGTGTACTGGTCTCAGAGCAGATGTGGGGCCGTTTGAGCATCTGAGCCTTTTGTTCAACCCTGAGGGTGGACTGGAGGTTTGTATTCGGTTCAGAGAATGACCCAGAGAGCACTGGAAGGTATGCTGTTTTAGAGCGAGAGTCGGTGAACTTCATTGAACCTGGGGGACTATAAGCATTGGGGGGTTGGGTGATGGTGATACACCTTGTCAGTTTATGTTACTAAGGCAGGAAGGCAGCGTGAATGCTAATCTTTTGGATGAAAGATTCTAGAAGTGTGTTCATGTTTACACAGTGGTGCTCCAAAGTTTGTGAACCCGTCATATTTTTAGCCTTGTACCATATGTCTCTTTGAAAGGTATAATAAGACTCATGGTAAAATTATTCAGTGATGTGTTGTGATTAAAGTGAGCTAAATATAGTTACCCTGTAGGACTAATTCTAGTTTGGGTAGCTAATTACAATCAATCAAAGTCTAAATTTATTTTCAGCATGTATATTTTGGCATCCGAGTCGCCTGTTTCAGATGAACAACAATGCACGCTCCAAGTGTCTGTGTCAGTTTCTGAAAAGGCTGAACCATGATGCTATGTGGATCTGTGATCCAGAGCATTGGTTTAAAATTGTGACCTGAATGGAAGTTCCACTGATCAAACATTAAACATGCTGTGTGGAGTTCAGGCTGCTCTGTTGTCATCTTGAGTACATCTGACCTCTGCTCAATGCTCAATGCCTGGAGGAAATTACCAGGTGATGCCTCCTCTTGAGACACATAGTATAGTAGGATGAGGAACTATTTATAGCAATGTGTTTAAGGAACATGGATGCTTTTGTTTTATTCCATGGACTACTAACAAAATTCCCTCAAATTCCACATAAAAATTGTCTGGGAGCACCGGGAGCATTTCATTGCTGAAAATGATATCTGATCACAAAAGACAGCCATTGCTGTCAATAGTAACATCTGTGCTTGTCATTTTGGACTCCCTCACCTATTTCCAGCAGTTTCCACTATTCAGTAATAGTTTCGGGTGCATTAAGTGCCATTTTGGTGTAGAGATATCTTTAGATTTCTTAGAATCAGGAAGTAGTGCATTATAATAAGGCATCCTTTCGGGCTTTCTATGTACAAATGTAGATGTTTGGCATTAAAGAAAACATTTTAAGATTAAAAAGGAATCATGATTTTAAGGTAGCTTAATACTCAGCTAATTTATTAGTTTATAAACAACATCGATCGCAGGAAGCAATATGGCGACCATTTGGGGAAACCGCCAGTAATAGCTTAGGGAGTAGAGGGTGACACGGGAGTGGATTTTCACTCCTGTCCCGTCCCACTCCCACAGAAAAAAATCTTGTCCTATCCCAATCCCGGGCCAGAGTAAAAAAAAAATTCCTGTCCTATCCCACTCCTGGTAAAACGACTCCCACTCCCACCCCGCTCCCATGCAGAATGACTCCCGCTCCTGTAACGCTACCATTTTTTTTCTTCTTTTAGTCTTTAGGCAATACATTGAATTTGATTTAATCTTCTCCCCATTTCTTTTTTGATTACTTTATGTTCTGCAGTTTTATTTAAAAAGATATGCCAACAGGAACAGTTAATCTGTGGTAATATAAGGAGGCATTTATTGCCTTAATCCAAACAAAAATCCTTCAATAAAAGGCACAAAACATAAATACTACATGGCCTGTTGTCCCTATAGTTTTTCTATGGCTGACCAGCTGCTAAGTCCCTGTTTGTATCTCTTTTGGTTACAGTAAAAAAAAAAATTTCTTTCATCTTCTTCCGCTTGTTCCTGGTTCGGGTCGCGGGGGCAGCAGCCTAAGCAGTGAGGTCCAGACGTCCCTCTCCCCCGCCACTTTCTCCAGCTCTTCCGGGGGGACGCCAAGCCTTTCCCAGACCAGTCAAGAGACGTAGTCCCTCCAGCGTGTTCTGGGTCGGCCCCGAGGTCTCTTCCCAGGTGGACATGCCCAAAACACCACACCAGGGAGGCGTTCAGGAGGCATTCTAATCAGATGCCCGAGCCACCTCAACTGGCTCCTCTCAACGCGAAAGAGCAGGGGTTGTTCTCCAATCTCCTCCCGGATGACAGAACTTCTCACCCTATGTCTAAGGGAGAGGCCTGCCACCCTGCGAAGGAAGCTCATTTCAGCCGCTTCTATTAGCGATCTTGTTCTTTTGGTCACTACCCAAAGTTTGTGACCATAGGTGAGGGTGGGAATGTAAATCGCCTGGTAAATTGAGAACTTTGCCTTCCGGCTCAGCTCTCTCTTCACCACGACAGACCGGTACAAGCTCCGCTTTACAGCAAAGGCTGCACCGATCCACCTGTCAATCTCCCGGTCCATCCTTCCCTCACTTGTGAACAAGACCCCGAGATACTTGAACTCCTCCTCTGGCGGGGAAGGAGCCTGAGCTGGTGTGTGAGGTTGAGAGATACCGACTAGATATAGTTGGGCTCACCGGAACACATAGCTTGTGCCCTGGAACCACCCTTCTCAAGAGGGGCTGGACCTTGTTTTATTATGGAGAAAGAAAAAAAAAAATTATAATAAATTAAAAAAACAGTACATGGGTCACACCATGCCTACCTTAGTTGAATAAACCCAAACATAACATATAAAGTTGCATTTTGCTAATTTATTGAGCACTTGTTTCTTTTAAACAGTGACATTACTTTTATGTTTTAAATTGCTTAAACAAAAAACCAGCACCAAGCAAGAGAACCTCAACGAACAAAAGTGCATAAAGGCATTACCTTCACATTTCACATACTGTACTGTTCTTTTAATTTTGATCCTGTTAACTTTTTTATTCTGTACCGTCCAAATCACGGGATTAATATAAACTTGGCTCCCATCCTGCGGGAATCCCACGGGAATCCTGTGACCCGTGGGATTCCCAAAAAAATGTCAGCCTCTATTAGGGAGTTCTGAATGCCACGGGACGGTGGTGTGGTGGTTAACACATCCACCTTAGAGCAAGAAGGTAATGGGTTTGAGTCTTTGGTTCGGGTATTTCTGTGTTTAGTTTGCATGTTCTCATTGTGCTTGTATGGGTTTCCTCCAAGTACTCTGGCTTCTCCCTACTGTCCAAATACATGCACGTTAGGCTAATTGGCTGTTTCAAATTGCTAGTATGTGTCAGTGTGAGTGCTTGTGTGTGTGTGTTGGCCTTGTGATGGTCTGACGAGCTGTTCAGAGTGTACCCGGTCTTCGCCCAGTGTCTCTTGAGATAGACTCCAGTCTCCCCGCGTGCCTAGTAGGATTAAGCGGTTTGGCAAATGAGTGAGTCCTGAATGCGCCTGCCCCAGATATAAAACTAGTACCAGTTCCAACATGGTGCTCCCACCACCCGAGGAATGTTTCAATAGAAATTGCAGAGGGTTTCCTGAGTGCCGTAGTTGTATCTAACAATGCAGATGGGCAGAATCTGAATCAAGGACGAATCTGGTCTCGGGGGCTCCTTAAATGTTTGACGATTTCAAATTTAAATCTAGTTTTTTTCTAGGATATTTTGTTTACATTCTGTATGCTTGTGTTGCTACATGGATAGATGGATAGAAATATATGTTCAGAAGGAATTACAGTTGTACAAGCCATGAAAGATTAGGTCTTTAAATTACAATATTCTCTAAAGTAGAAAGCTTTGCATGTTCGAGCACCACTTTGATAGAATATGGGGAAAAAATAATCTAAAAAACAAGATTTAATTTTTATTGGATTGGAGCTTTTTTTTTTTAAATTCCCATATAAGTGTCCCAAAAGGTTTTCCCATACAGAAAAAAACCCTGAGCGTAACTGATCAGTTCATTTGAAATGTCTAACTGGATTATTGTTATTAAAAGACAAAGGTTTCGGCTGAACGTGGGCTTAATTGGTAACAGAAATGGAAGAAGGAAATGTAGAGCATATGCACCAAACTGTATCTTTTACCGCATTTAAAGCCTTATCAATCTCTCTCTCTCCCTCTCCCTCTATCACTATCTTTCAGTCTGGATCTTTGAATGAGTGTGAATGTGTAAGCCAGTGCCTACATGTAGCCATCTCATTTTTTTGTTCAACCAGGTACAACCGGATGGCTAATTGACTTAAATTGAATCCTAAAAGTATTTGTGCTTTTCCCGAAATTCATATTAAAATATATCCTATGGCAAACCAGGTCCAGTAAACAGGAGGTCAAAGAGTAATAAAAGTTGTTTTTGGCAAACTTTAACTAGCTTTTATTGAATTGAATACCTTTGAATTTGATGGGATTTTTTATTTTTGCCTGAGAATTTTCTTTCCAATTCCTTTTGGCTAAAGGCTCACCCTCCAATGTTATTTATTTAAAAAGGACTTAAGAGCTTGGCTGTAACACTCTGCAGAACCCCATGTCAATGGTTGTAAGTTATTTCTATTTAGATAGCAGACGATGTCCCCAGGTGTCTTGCATTCCTGGCTTGCTTGGTGCTACTAGTGCATTTTATGGACAAAGACCGAATCAGTAAGTCAGCAGCACAATGTGTTTGTTCATGATACCAAATGCAGACTAGCTAGAATTTGGCAATCTGGCTAATATTATGCCTGAGAATATTTCCACTAACTCGCAAAGGTGCAACATTGACCCTTGAGATGAGATGTCTGTATGGGTGAGCAAATATGTAACCATCTGCTTTGGCAATAAAACAGACAAACAAAAATAAAATATTTAATTGGATAATTAAAATCAGTATAGAGATGCATGATTCATTGAATATATGTATTGGTCAATAATGCCAGGGTGTAATCTCAGACAGAGTTTTGTATCTGTCTGGAGCAGATGACCCGCAGACGTTGGGTGAAGAACTTTAAATTTATTGCAGGTTGTTCTGACAAACTAAATATTTAACCAGCATTCCTCAGCAGCTTACAATAACAACTTGTTTCTTTAAGGTCCAAGCATTGGCCCATTCCCCATCTTTGAAGATGTGGTCCAGACACTCTGCCCACCCTTTGGATTCTAATGGTCATGAAGAATGGCATGAGCTCTGGCAGGGTTGGATGTTAAGCTAATTCTAGCACTGAAATGTACAATTGTTGTATTGTGAAGTGCACGATCCATCATTATCTCTAAATTTTTAGACGTTTGACAGCCCTTGCTGCAAAAGGACATTTAAAAAACTTTTAACGGTGAAGACAGCACTTCTTAAAAGTTAATCTTATTCAAATCTCTAGATTAATTTCTTTGTGTGTGCAAAATTTTAGGCAGATAGCTTCTGTTTTATCAATTTTTGGGCAGTAATATGTAGTAGTTAGGGTGCTGGGCTCGTAATTGTGAGGTCATGGGTTTGAATCCCTGTTAGACCCCACTGTACTAAGATCCATGGGCAAGTTCTCAGCCACAAGTGTGCCTCTGTCCACCCAGCAGTAGAAATGGGTACCAGTAAAAATTCTGGGAAGGTAACCTGCAAAGGACTAGCATCCCATCCTGAAGTCGCTTCACGCTACAGAAACCGGGATAAGCTCCGGCTGTCATCTGCCAGTAGGCTCAGGTGTAAATAGCCCAACAGATTTACCTACCTATTTGAAAACTGAGTCTCAGAATGATGTCATCATGGCCCAAGTTAACATGTAGATGTGTAGGATTTTGATACATTCATGCCATTTATTAACAGATTTGTCTTGGAGGTGACAAAAAAATTCAGATTCAGATTGTTGCCTCTGCAGTAGGAAACTACTGTATGTGTACACCAGGATTCATATATTTAAGCAAAAACACCTGAAATACTGAAAGAAATGCTGTTTAATGCCATAGTCCTCCATGTTAACTTGGACCTTGATGATGTCATCATTCTGAGATTCAGTTTTCAAATACCACCAATAAAATCATTAAAATAGCAGCTATCACTCTACGATTTTGCACACATACAGATATTCATTTACAGTTCTGATTGAGGTTAACTTTCAACAAGTGCTATCTTCTCCTTTAAACACCTGAATATGGGGAGACTCCTAAACATGAAGCACCTATATTGACTAACTGCATTCTGAATTATGACATCCCACTTTAGATGAGATCTTTTCCTTAAGCCAGTGGCTTTCCGCCTCAGCCATTACTCATAAGTTGAACATGCAGACAGGCAGCATTAATTTACTGGATAATGTTGGACTCGGTCATGTACCATTTACTCTTATTGAGATAGACAACTATTCTCGTGAGTGTGGCTGCAGGACTTGATTGGCTTTCTGATGTAGATCACAGTGATTCCTTTTGTGTTACTCAGGTTAAATACTGATTGCTTGTTTGTTTCTGAAATCTCTCTGGCCTCTGCCTGTGCTCCACAGCTCTGGATTTTCCTTCTAATGCTTTCCACGTAACACATTCTCATCTGGCCTGCACTCTCAAGTGATAGTGTTAACAATAACATCTTGTTTACAATGACTTCAGAAAATGCTAGGGATGCACTGATCCCCATTTTTGATACCAATACCAACAGTGAATGCTTTGGGTATCTGCCAATACCTGGTACTAATCTTCTTAAGCTCTATTTGGATCAAAATAGTTTAACATGTAATTGCATATAGAACTGTAATGATTCCCAGACTGTCTCTGGTATTTTTAGTGCTGCCCCAACATGTTCTGCCCATGCATCTGGAAATATGGCATATTTTACCTTCTGTAATATGACTAATAGAAATAACCTTAGGCAATATACAGTATACCTTGTATAACTGACATGTTTGTACTGTTGTACCCTGTGGGAAAAAAGCTTTCACTATGTTCAGTATAAAAATATACATTAAGCGTTCACGCTTTTCTATCATCTCCAGAAGCCCAACCAAAACCAAGTGTTCTGGGGGTTCTGGGTAAGTTATTGATTTCCTAGCTTGCATACATTTAATGGTCATGTGATTTAATCTTTTTATTTCCCACTATTGTGGTGTAATGGTGTTCATGAAAGATGGTAAAGTCAAAATGTTCATCTATGCTGTGACATAGCTGGCATAGCCTTAAAGATAATCTTATCTTATACCACGCCTCCGGTGGGAATTGGAACCATTGGATTATCGTAGCTGGACCAGTCATGACATCGCTGGAGGCGATCTAATAGATGATGGGTTTGATATTGTGAAGTCCTGATCTACTGACAGCCAGGTGAGTGGGAACAGATTTAAAACAACAAAGAAAGACAACATTGCTAGATATTGCTGGAAATGTTAATGACACAAAAATAAAAGGATGTTTAAAAGATATATTTCTGGAAGTGCTCTGGTTTGCTGAGTAGGGGTCGTCAAGAGCTACCTGTACACTGGGACTTGCACCGGAACAATTTGCTCCCAGAACAAGTTGTCCAGGCGCAATTGCCTTTGTAAAAACGATTTGTTTCACTGGGTGCACCGTGCTCCACTATTTGAGGTGGTGCAGATTGTTCCAGAACATCTTTTTCTGGGAGCAACTTGCTGCTAAACACAAACAATGTCAAGTAGGAGGGTTTATGCCTGCATAATAGCATCCATCAGGGTTATTAGGTTGTTTTTCCTTTAGCTTCTCTCTTTCCACTGATTTGAGAGCAACCGTACACAAAACATAGAAAAGTGGGCACAACTTGCTCTGGGCACAAGTTGTTCTGCGTGTAACTTGTTTCCGCTGTCCTTGTAAAAGCGGGTTTAGTTACCACGATGGTATGGGTTAAGACAAGTTTTGCTCAGAACACAGAAATCATAAAGTCATTGTTTTCCATTAGAGTTATGCTTGTTATTGAATTGGCCTTTATGGAAAGACTACTTCGCATGCACAAGTTGGGGCTTCCAGTAAATCTTGGGGTGAAACTGTACACCGAAACTCTACTCCTTTGTGGAAACTGCCTATTACCCTTTACACTCCCTCCATCATTTTCCGTTTTCACCTTCACTAGACTTCAGCTGTTTTCAGTAGGACAGTGAGGCTTGATTTGGATTCAACTCAGAGGCTGAGAAAGATTTTATCCAAGCACAAGTGTTAAAGGTGTCAAGTCTATTGTCATTGAAATATATCGGCTGTAGAAATTACAGCCAGCGCATATAGTAGTACTGTCTAGCTTGGGATTCGAGACTTTTTTTTTACTCCTTCCAGAGTTTTCCTGTTGTAAGTTTCCCAGAAGAATGCGCTCTACTCCCATGTTATTTCATGATGTTCTTTCAGGATCAAATGTTAGAATTCAAGGAAACCAACTGGTATAAAAGAGTAATCATCAATTCCATTTCTCTTTTACCCACTTTGGGAATCTTTCTGAAATGTCTCGTCTACTGACCAGCTTGTGTCCAGCTCTACCTCAGAGCACCAAGTGTTTTGAATATAAAGCCTTAAACAGCTGCTCTTCTTTTTCAGTCAGCAACATGCATGAACCCAAGCCACTACATATGCACACAGTCATTTAAAAGTTCTCTGGAACGTCTGTGCATTTGTGTTCGCTAAGCATCCATCCCATCCATATCTTGTTGATGCCCACACCATTCTTGTAATCAAAGGAATAAATTGCAGGGAAGTCTCAGACGTAAGCACTGGAAATACTGCAGTGCTTTTTGACAGGCAGCAAACATCCCTGTTTCACGATTTGATTGTGTATCTCCTGCTGTGGTGGAGGGTATTGACTGAATTCCTTTGAACAGAACATCTGGATAAGTTTGCTCACACTTGAAAAGTTTTCTCAAGGCGAAGTCATAAAAACTAAGGAGACGTTCCAACTTTGTGTCAGAGCCAGAGTTTGGCCGACCAACATTTACTTTGGTTTTGGAGTGAGAACCACGTTCCAGTCATCCAGTCACTTGCAGTAACAAAGTGAGGAAATGTCAAATTACTTAAGTAGTTATAGCACTACTTAGCTGTAAATATTGATGCTATCCTATATATATATAAACAGCAACCCCCATGTGAACTGTTCCCAGGCCCTAAGGTAATCAGTTGATTATTTTCAAATTCTGTCATTTTGCCCAAAATTATTGGCAAAGAACCAGAAGTTCACTACTGAAGTAAAATACTGATTTTTGAAACCCTAATTTTGATAAGCCAAAGTTACCCTATCTGTCATCCCTCTAACTTCTAAAGACTATCCAGAGCATGAAATTTACTCTGGCTAATTCCTATTCTGATGACAGGGTTGATTGGATCAGAGGCCTGAGGCTTGCTTTTGATTCCCCAATAATTTGGGTTCTTGCTCAGGCCAAAACTTGACCCATTTCCTCAACAACCTCTCTGCCATCATGAAAAGGCCTGAGGAAGGTAGCTGGATGTGTCACGCCAACCCTAATAAAAATCCCCCTCCTCAAGGCTTTTCTGTCAATCCTTTCCAAATGTCTCAACATGACCAAATGTACTCTCAAAGCTTCAACTGACCTTCAGGAGCTGTCGGGTCCCACATGCTTCACTGCTGAGAACTGAAACCGGAGAAGGTGCTGGGCCAAGTGGCTAGGCCTCAGATGTCCCACCTATCTTCAGAATCTTGAAGGTTGCAATCCAGTTTGCTCTCTGAACTTTTGTGGATGTACACTTTTACACGGACGCACTAGTCCACCCCAATGATAGAAGATTTTATTTTATAATTTTTTTTTAATGATTTCTTTAGATGTATGTTTAGAATTGCGTTTGAAACAGTTGTGTGTAAAACTGTGTTTCTTGGCCATGTGTAAAAGAGATCTGGTTTGTAAAACCAAGCCTACGCTGAATATCAGAATCTGTCTGGAATGAATTTAGGCACTGTGCTTGCATGTTGAGGTTGGGGAGTAGGATACGTTGGAATTTTAGTCCCTGAAAACATTTTTGGGAGCGTGCCATACTTGACGGAGATAAGAAGCCAATGTAGCAGGCCTTTCTTAATTTAACACGCTGCGTCGTCATGAATGAATTCAAATGAAGTGGGCCTGGCAAGCTTTTAGTAATCAGCACAGCCATGCTCCATTAACATAGTGAGCAGGTGGTGACAGACAGATAGAGTTTTCAGCTTGGCGACGAGAACCCATCAGAGTTGGGGAGAAACATGAGCCAATTAGACGAGAGAAAATTGGTCTGGCAAAGAGCAGTGTTGGGTGCTGGGGAATGTAATATGGAGCTTAAGGTGCGTGAAGCGGTGTTATCTCCACAGTCCATGATAATGACTTCTTTTCTGCTGCTGTGACTATGCTCAAGACTGCACCTCCCTCACACTGTACCCCAGGACATCAGCCAAGCGTACTGCCTCTGTCATTCCTTCAGTAAAATATGGTACATCCACTATTTAATTTGTCCTTATATGGTGGACTCTTAAAAAGAAACATTTTGTATTATTACCACAGTTACACTGGTGCCTAATGAAGGACAAAATTTGTTGTTCATTCATAAAACTAGCCATTTTCCAAAGATGTTTAAAGCCAAATCCAGCAAAAGTAATGGCAGCGTTGGCGTATACATTATTTTCAGAAAGTTCCAAAATGCATTGTAGGTATATAACAGCATTGACTGCCTTGATGGTAAACTTTGAGATGATGAATGGGATGGTGTTGATGGTGATATTAGCCTGAAAGTTGGGTTAAATACCACCGGTGCCATTATTGGTAGGTGAATGGCATTTTGGGTAATATAAGAAGCCAAAGTGAAAAAAACAACAAATCATATATATAGTATTCAGGCAACTTAAGATTTCTTTACAAAATAAAAGTCTACAGTAAACTTTATAAACAACTTTTATACATGTCGACATTATGTACATGAAATCATTTTTCCATATGGCTGCACTTAACACAACCAACCGAAATTCCTCATGGTTCCAGCCTCTCTCAGTCTTTATTTCATTTTGCGTCAGATATTATTATGGTTATTTTCCATCCACTATCCAATAATCTACTCATTTGCAGAGCTGTTCTCCTGTCTGGCCTTCTCACGCTTTTTATACTGTTCATATGACCTGTTAGTTGTTGTAGCCACGTCACGGAGAGACAAACTAACGGTAAATATTTCTATATCAAAAGAATAGGAATTTTTTCCACACAGATCCTGCGCAAAGTTTTTTTATTATTATTAGGGATTGTGGGGAAAAATAAGGATGAATTGTGTGGGTTTTTTTTTTTTGTTTGTTTGTTTTTTTTTGTTCAGCAATTGTTTATTAATTGTTTAAGTGTGGCTCCAAAATCAATTTTTAATTTATTAGTATATGTTAAAATTGGAGAAACGGTGCTGTTCCTCTATAGTCTTAAAGGTGGTGCAATCTAACTTACACAATGACAGGCAGCACAGCACCCTGTGGTAAGAGTGAATTATTTGTTAACTTTATGTAGAAATACCATTTAGCAAACTTTCTTTTACATGGTTCAAGATTTTAAAATTGTACTATCGAATTGTGATATTTACAGAATTGTGATAACTACAGGATTGCAATACAAATTAAATCGGCACTTAGGTATCATGATGTCATATTAGGTGTTCCCTGGTGAGTCCCATCCCTATTAATGAGGCCTATTTGGATTGTCATTTATAGATTTTTCTGGTGAATTGGCACATGTTTGTCACTGGAGAATGCTAAGAGTGCTAAGAAGGCAGGCGATTTTGTGTGTGTGTGTGTGTGTGTGTGTGTGTGTTGTTGTTTTTTCCTTTCCTCCTGGCGCATCTTGAGAACACCTGCTTAGACGTTCTCCTGGATTAGTATGTATGATTGTTTCAGTATGTACTGAAAAGAAAAGTGGACGAAAAGAGTTTATTATGCCCCTTGCTTTTTAGAATAGTGTTAATGACTTACAGCTGACATGGGGTTTATATGCATTAGTATTGAAAAGGGGGCTTTGATTTGGTTTCTGATGGTATGTGGAAATGAATTTTGTTGGTTATTTAATTATTTGAAGACCAAGTTTGGATTTCAAACGGAGAACTCTTTTAACCGTTCTACTCATGACATTGTCTTCCTATGAATGAAGCTTCACTAGGAAGACTTTATAGATTTTATCATGTGGAGAAATGACTCGTGTGGTGTGAGGCACGTGTCCATCCTGTCACATGTGACACTGCGGTTTTGTAATCAAGTGCTGCTATTGATGGGTCTGAATAGAGGCTTTTTACTGCCTGTATCGGATTAAACAGTTCAACTAATGTTCATAACTTTCCATTGAGCTTTACTGTTATCTCTGTGCATCAGGGACATGACAAGCAATAAATGTCACGGCTGCATCTTTAACTGCATTATAGTGCATGAAATATAGCTGCAATTACTGGAATCACGGCACTTCACCCCCTTTCATTCTCCCGTTTCATGCACATCATATATAGCATGAAACCAGTATTCTCACATTTAAACATGAATGAACTTGTATAATTATCATGCTTCTTGTACTAAGCACACAATATGTTGGTGTATTCTGGTGTGGTACATCGCTATCAAGTATAACCACATATATAAAAGAATCCTTTGTCCTAAATGGTGCAGTGTTTGTCCTCAACCCTGGATCTGTACAGAGGAAACTTACTGAAGTGGTTAAGAGTAAGCCACTCAACACTATTCCATCCAATCAGCAAGCAGAAATAAACTCGGTTACTGATTGGCTGGAATCGTGTTGTGTGGCTCACTCTAAACAACTTCAATTAGTTTCTTATTTACAGAGCAAGGGCTGAGGACATTGGCTGGAGGAGAGATGACACAGTTTTGTTGCCTTGGCAAAGTGCATACATAAGTTTGGGCAGGCGGAGCTTCTGAAGGGGTACCGAAGAGAGGTGTGACTTTGAGTCTTACGTTCAAATATCAACAATTTTCTTTCTGTGAATATTGTCTGAGTTGTGCAAAAGGAGGTATTTGTGTGCACAACTCTCGTTTTTACCCTCGTCAAGGTCTCTGTCATGGTTTAATGTGGACTAATTTCAGATCCCACGCATGTTTGGTGTGATAAGGAAGTGGCTTGAGTTCAGTTTTGGCCGAGATCTCGAATGCACATTCTACAGATTTTTGGTGTGTGACTCGAAGTCTTTGGCGCAGTCTCAGGTTCTTCATACCGCCTTTAAGTGGGAAGTCTTAAGCTGCCGCTTCTCCTCCCTCAAAAGAACATCTGGGCTTCAGAGGGCTTAGGAGAAATGATTACAGCAGTAAAATCACTTTAAATAGCGAAGAGGTAGTACTTTACACTCCGTCCCAACATGGTATCATTTAATTAGTTTCAACTAGGTTGGTATTTTTATTAGAATGTAACGCTAAAAGGGTAATGTTAACAAAATGGTGGAAATCTGGCCATGCGTGTAAACAAAGTGCAGGTCTTTTTAATCAAATGCTCCTTCCTACCAAAACAGTGGTGAGATTTTGGAGGTCTAAACATTTCCTGGGTGGAAGTCAAGTATGGTATGTTTCTTCCTCTCCAGTAAATAAAAAGCTCATGGCCACTTGGAGTAACTGAGCATGAAAGAGACTTTAAGTGGCAAATGCAAATTCTTCACATAGTATAAAAGTGGCTTGGCAAGAACCTGATAATGGAACTCGGATCTCCAAGAGTGTGTGCACCACATGTTTCGGATATATTCATGGACGGGAAATGTGGGTGGTGGATTTTATTTACTTACAAATGTTTCTTTTGTTGCTGTTTTTTTTTAAATTGCTCTATCCAGGTTCATACCAAGTTCCATTGCCGCCAAGCCCACGCCGTTGGCTCGGATACATCCTGCCTCACCTTCTCCTACGACGGAACTACGCTTGCTTCACGAGGGGGTAAGCGATGTGGTACATCATTCTATATTGCTGTTTAAAAGGGAAAAACTGCTGCTATTTCACCTCTATTGCTCCCTAAACAGGAGGTTATAAGGTCTGACCCCAATCACAAAGCTGCATTGTTCCATAAAAATAAAGATCTTTTCTTTGCTCTGAAACTGAAGTAAGGATAGCTGGCAGGATTAATCTGGACACACATGCTTGAGTTTGGGCTTGCATTACAGGCCCAAGCGCTTCCCATTTGGCTTGAGTTCATCTCATGGAGCTTTAGTCAGCGATTAGAGATCCTCCGTCCAGGCATTACTCAATTTAGTAGTGAAGACTGACCTCAGAACAGTCTGTGTGGCGCTATAGCGTACACTGCGTCTGATTCAGGCGCAAGCACAATTGATCTTATTCACTTTCTCCCCCCCGTCTCATTCAATTACATGGCAGAAAGAGGATCGTCTTTGATCCCCCCTGCATTCGGATTACTCATCTTGGCATGCAGCACTGTTCTCAATCTTAACATTTTCCTCTGTTTGTCTACGGCTTTGCAGGAGACGACACTCTAAAGACATGGGACATCCGCAACTTCAAGAAGCCTCTCAATGTTGCCACGGGGTTGTGCTCGTACTTCCCAATGTAAGCCAAGATGTTCACACTCATCACGTTCACTTTCACGTTATCCCTGCATGTTGATAAACCTGGTGAAACGGCTTTAAATAAAGCATGCCGTTGCTGATAACGCCGCGTGTTATCTCGTGTCTGAGTACAGGACAGACTGCTGCTTCAGTCCTGATGATAAACTCTTGGTAACGGGGACTTCAGTGAAGCGAGACCAAGGCAACGGCAAGCTGGTCTTCTTTGACAGAGAGACCTTCAAAAAAGTGTACGAGATCGAGGTGGCTAGCGCGGTGAGTGTGCTAACCTACTCTAAACACAAAGCGCTGACTAGTTGGTACAGAAATGATGCATATACTTTCAATCCAAAGGTCTGTAGGTGACCTTTTGTCTCCCAAAACCAACATCTTGACTGGACTGTAGGGGGAGAAAAGGTCATGATGAAAAGATTTAAATGGTGGTTTAGATTCATTTTAAATTCTCTGTTTATTTAAATTGCTGGGGTTTTTGTTCACAGTTGCCGCGCAGGCAGACGTGCAGATTCAGTAGGCTGTTAGTCATCCGCATATACATAATTTTTTTCCCCACATGTCCAACCACCAACACACTCTCCCGTATTTATGCGGCCTTCCATTTACCTTGGACGTCTAAGCTCAGGATTATACCACACCAGAGATGACTATGTTCCAGAATGGAAACAATAAAACCGGTACCAGCGATTTCTACCTGGCACCACTTCACCACAATTCATTCTCAATCCCTCCAGGAATTTGCTGTGTTGTATCAATTTACACAAAATCAACCAATCTGCATACAATCTTGGGCCATCTTGCAATTTTAACCAGTCATCTTTTCCATGAATATGGCCAATTATTTTATTATACCGCAAGTTTCACATGTCATACAATACGGTACACCACTTGTACTTCCTTGTTTATACTTTTAAAGACATCAGTATGTCGACGTGTAGCAAAGATTTAGCATTTTTAACATAATCATGCTATTTCATTGCGATAAACTCTTAAAAACAGCACAACATACGGCAGCACGGTGGTGTAGTGGTTTGCACGTCCACCTCGCAGCAATAAGTTCCTGGGTTTGAGTTCTGGCTTGGTGAGGGCGTTTCTGTGTGGAGTTTGCATGTTCTCCCTGTGCTTGTGTGGGTTTCCTCCAGGTACTCTAGTTTCCTCCTACAGTCCAAAGACCTGCACGTTAAGCTAATTGGCTGTACCAAATTGCCCGTAGATAAAGGTGTGAGTGTGTGTGTGTGTGTGTGTGTGTGTGTGTGTGTGTGTTGGCCCTGTGATGGACTTGCGAGCTGTTCAGGGCACTCCCTGGATTTGCTTTGTCATCTCATAATTATGACTTTTCATCTCATAATTACGACTTATCATCTCATAATTACGAGTTACAAGCTGACTTTTTTTGCTCTAGTGGCAGAAATGGGCTTTCATAGCTAACATTAGGCAATTAGCAGGTAGCATTTAAACACTTGATTAGGCAAAAGCAAAGATGCCGCATAGACAGACTCGAATTATGTCCAAGGAAAGAGAAATGAATTCCTGACAGCAATTCTCAGCACTCCTTGAGTGTTGGTTTGAGTGAAACATCTCTGTCAGGACCTCTTTGTATGAACGATTAGGTGAAAATCTCAAAAGTGTGACTACGATACGTCTCTTCGAGGCTTCCTTGGCCATCCGTGATGGAATGTGCTCTTGAAGAGATTTGTCATGGGAGCGCTTCTTAGATTTAGATTTCGCAGTCACTTCTTCTCTAGTCATAACACTGCCGCCTGAAGAGGCCCTGAGAGCTTTTCCCCTCCATCTGGTTCTCTGTCTTTAACGTCTTCACAGCCATGGTGGGAACCTGTCTTGCTTTCTGGCTTTCCAAACCCGCCAGTCTTAATCCCGAGCACCGAGGGGCGTTCCCTTCATGTTCTTTATCTGAGGAATGGGCTTTACAGTCGTGTAAACGCTCATGGATCTCTCTGAGGTCTCCGGGAGTTATTTATCGGATGATTTGCCCTGGCGCGACCCCTGACGTGCTCGCTATTTATCATGTTTATCCAAGGTTCTCGGCAGGACAGCCGAAGAATTTAAGTGCCGCCTCTTTACGAAGTGGTGCGCCAGGCTTGTGAAAGGAAAAGCCACCAATCATACTGGTGTAAACATAAGACATAACCCCGAGGAAGGGTCGTGCTCTGGGTAGGAAGGAGGGTGGCAGCAAAGACATTTTCAGGATGGTTTGAGTAAATACACCGTTGGCTAAGAAGACATTTCTTGAGGTGTGAAATCGGACGATACGTTCCCAGAGCTGCCTGGGGTGAGTGTTTGCCATATGCGCAGATAAAACAGTCCCTCACAGGCATGGGGAGAACATGCAAACTCCATACAGAAATGCCCTTGTCAATTCCATAATTCGAACCCAGGACCTTCTTGTTATAAGGCGGATGTACTAACCACAACACTACCTGGCCGCCCGCAGCTCTTTTTGAATCATATGAAGCCACTAAGTGCTTGTCCATTAGGACACAATGTGTGTTTGCTTTTGATGTTTGACTTCTTCCTATGTCTTTTTCGTGACACAACCCAGATGGACAGAGACGGCGTTTCCTCCAGCCGACATCGGAGCATTATTTTGAAATATTCGTCCAAACATCACTGACAGCCTCAGACCATGTTATCTGGCTTGTTGCTCCGTTCCTTTTGTTGGTTAGTGGGGTAGATGAATTCCTGAGGGTTCTTCAAGGGGCCCTGGGGGCTACCATCCAGCATGTGTCACACATGCATATTTGTTTGCATGGGCCACAGTACACAGCTTACGCTTGACCGACCTTGAACACAAAGCTTCTTCTCCTTCTCTTCCCGTCTTTGATGCTGGACTCTGGGACATCGTGAAGCCATAATCTTTGGCACGGAGGTTGAAATGCATCTGATTGTTTTTTTTTCAATTCTCCTCTTTATCCTCTTTTATGTCTGCATAGATTCTCTTCATGGCACTCGTTCAGTCCGGCTCAACCCTCCAGCGGGCACAACAGCTCGCGCTCTTTAGGAAAGCTTCTCCTAAGATCAAAGGGGGTGTTTCAATGTCCCACTGTATAATAATTCCTGTAAATGCTGGAATGTGTTTCAGATTTGCACACTAGACTCGTCACACAAGAATCCTGGAAAATCCAACCTCGTTATATATTTTGTTCCATCATTTACTACAGCAACAACATATTATGGTTCTTATATTATTTCGTATCTCATATAGCGATGGGCGGCACTGTGGCGTAGTGGTTAGCAACAAGATGGCCCTGGGTTCGAGTTCCAGGCTTTGCGAGGGTGTTTCTATGTGGAGTTTGCATGTTGCTTGTGTGGGTTTCCTCCAGGTACTCCGGTTTTCCATAGTCTAAAAACATGCACGTTAAGCTAATCGGCTGTTAATCGGTTAGCACATCCGCCTCACAGCAAGAAGGCCTGTGTTTGATTCCCAGCTTGGGTGTTTCTGTGTGGAGTTTACATGTCCTCTGGCTTAGAAAATGGATGGATGGATGGAGTTAATTGTTAATTTGTTCCTACTACACTGGGTGCTGTCCTGCCTGCCAATGTATGAATAGTTTAGAGTGCGCCACCTGTAGGACTATAGAGGAACTGCAACATGTCATCACCTCGAATTCAAACATACTATAAATGTCTACATTTAAAACTTTGAAGCCAGTGTAGCGATACGCCGAAGAATCATCCACACAAAATAATTGTACTACGTAACTGAAACGATTCCATCACCGTCTCTAATGTCTGATAATGAATTTATATTTAAAACTGCTAAAATTGACACATTGCTAAAAGTGCAATATTTGCAAGAACAAAGATTATATTTTGGAAAAAAAAAAACTTTATCTGAGCAAAAACAAAAGACTATTGTAGATTTTAACAAAAATTGCATGCTGAAGCTACGTGCTAACGGACACCTGCATTGTCTTTCGCTCTCAACAACTCCGCAAAATGAAGACTTTTTGGGGGTTTTTTTTAGCATTAATTGTGGTGTAGTCATCAGTAACATCATGCATTCAAATATTCTCCTCCTCCAAATAATAGTCTCCTCCAAATTTTGAAGCAGAAACATCTACAAACCTACAGGTGTTATTCCTGATTTATTGGTGCACATGTAAATGATCTGGTCCAAATATCGAGATATTCAGGTTACCTGATTGGAGAAAAATGATGTGCAGAATGATGAATTCGAACCTATTGGCCAAGAAATCAAGCAGTTTGTGTATGCGTTGTGTCCTACTTGCTGAGTTTGGCAGTCAGCTGCACTTATTAGCCATCAGAAAGCAGACATGCCAGGGCAGGGGGTTGGGAGTGGCTGCCAATGGTTGAAAGAAGTGATGAGGTAAAGACCCAGCAGCGGTGCCACTACCAGTACACTCCCAATCACTGTTAATCAGCATACGTGGGATAATCAGCTCTGCTGTGAGATTCAACACATACCCATAACCTACATAACCACATAGGCATTTTTTCAGTATAGTAATGACTTTGTCGGAGCAACACTTTCTTCTTTTCCTGCTGGTTATCAGTTTTTTGTATGAGATATGTAATGAATCATGCTTCATATAGCGCTAAATATGTTTATTCTAAATGTCTCCAATATAACTGAATAGAGAAAAATACTTTTTTGTACTTGTGTTGTACTTGTGTTGTACTTAATACTGAATCCAGCTCTAAGCAGCAGTACTACCTTTGTATTTTGTACCATGTACAGTAATCTCATGTATTATTCACACTCCTGTTTGCATTCTGGCTGATATAACATACAGTACACACACAGAAATGTTCTGATATAGTAGTAGTTGCCACCCCCTGGCCTGCCCCGCCCCATTTTCTCTACAAATTCCTGCCACCCCCATACATGACAGACATGTTTTTAAATTGCTGCTCATGCTGCATCACATGGCAATGTAACAGACTTGAAGGAGAGTGCTATCTACCCACTTCTGCATCCATAAGTACTTGTTATTAGGATGACTTAAAATTTTTTCAGCCTGTAATGGACTGGCGAGCAGTTCATGGTGCACCCCGTCTTTGCCCAGTGTCGGCTGAGATAGGCGCCAGCAACGCTACGAGACACTACCCAAATATGATTGAGTGGTTTAGCAGATGGATGTATGGACTTTATTTAGGTTTGAGGAAGAAGGTCGAGAGAAAGTGCTTCGGATTCTAGTAGAGTAAAGTAGAGTCTGATGAGTGTTTTGAGGCTAGCGCTCATCCTGCTAAATTTGGATATGTAATGCCCATTGTTGGAGGTGCGTTCAAGCTCTGCTGGGCTGGAACGGGAGTTCTCACGAGCTCCTTATGATTAATGAGCTTGTTTAGACCTGGCTTTTGGACAATAAGCGTGTTCAACCCCGAGCTTCGAAGTCAGGTTACCATGTGGTGGACTTCTGCCCGGTTATTTACACTCATGCTGCCTGAAGGTTATGATCACACATCCTGTTGCTCACATCCATGCAGACGCACCAGAATCAAAACACATGCGATTATGACATAAGGTCATAAAAGTCTCATCATTCGAGACCTTTCTAAATAATGATATTAATCTGTGATATGTACAGGACGTTATGTAAACAGGAGAACACAGCACCCAGGTTGACTCGCAGTCCTTCACACATGGCTAACAGACCAGCGGGATGACACTAAAGCTTTATTCTGGGTCAGGGGAGCTTAGTGGAGCCAAAGAAGTCCTGAACAGCTGGACACTAAGCAGCTTTCCCTGTCCACGCTGCTCCTGTGTTTCTCTTCTGATCCTTACACTTTCTCTCACACACTTCACTACTAGTACTTGTTTAGACTAAAACCATTTTTTTTCTTTCTTTTTTTTGTCTGCTCTCTCCCCTCCACACCTCAAGTGGTTATTCTGCTGGGCTTTATTTTTGGATGAGAAAAAGTGGCTGTCCTATACTGTATTGTTTACGCTCTAAAAACAGATCTATACATCTCAGATTGTAAATATAAACATAATTTTTAGTATTGCGGTGTGTGTGTGTCTCAGACATTGTTAAAAAAGTAATTTGTAGTTTGGGAGAAGTTCACTGTAGGGCTTAAGAACTTGCTCGTATTACAGATATGATGTTGTGTGTCTCATATATACACACACACACACACACACACACACACACACACATTCTCCATCTGTCGTACCGACCATGTGAAATCCAGGCCTGTACCCAAAGCCCAAATATAGTCATGCACAGCTTAGTGAGAGGGAGAATCCTCTCACGCTGCATCACCGCAGCTCGGTGCTTCCTGGCTTACATTCTCATCACTGTTTTCTCATCACGTCTTCCCTCGTCCCAAATGATTTTTAAAAAGAATTTCTATAATTCTCCTTCCTGTTTTTGTTCTGTCATCCTTCCTCTCTCTCTCTCTCTCTCTCTCTCTCTCTCTCTCTCTCTCTCTCTCTCTCTCTCTCTAGAGCGTGGTTCGCTGTCTCTGGCATCCGAAGCTGAACCAGATCATGGTCGGCACGGGGAGCGGCCTAGCCAAAGTCTACTATGATCCAGTCAAGAGCCAGAGGTGCAGTAAACTCTGGTGTCCCTCTTCTTCCAACTTCTTCACTACCGCACTGGGAGAAATATTCACTGTGTTTGTGTTTAGCGCCACTCAGATCAGTACTTACTCTACACAGGGGTCATAGATAGAGGAGCGACGACCGGGGGGGAAAGGACAGACAAGTCTGTTGAATGAACTACCGGCTGTCCCATCAGTTCCAACAGGGAGGCCGTTACACAGAACCGTCCATTAAAGTGTCCTGTTCGAGTCCATTAGTGGTAATTACTGAGGGGAAGGACAGCAGGGACTCACACACTGACGGTCTGGAAAATCAATGCTCACATTCAGTCATTTATTCAATAATAATCTGTATTTTTTTCAGTCAAATATTATTATATGAATCATTCCGTTATCAAGTGTAAATAATATAAAATAAACAAACCTAAAGAAACTGGGACAAAAAGAATCCTGACACTTCTAAACAATCAAACAAGTAAATAAGTAAATATAAAAGTAAGTTACTAAATATATAAGTAAATAGATATCAGATAGATATATAAGTAAATATTAAAGTAAACAAATACATGAATATGTAAGCAAATGAATAAGTAAATAAACAAATAAGTTCATCTGTAAATATAAAGGTAAATAGATAAATAAATAAGTAAATAAATTAGCAAATATAAAAGTAAATAAATTAGTAAATATAAAAGTAAATAAATAAGTAAATACATATATAAGTAAATAAATTAGTAAATATAAAAAATACCAATTTTTCATAAAAATTTTAAAAAATTATTTTTTCATCTTTTGCATAGCATGAATTTTATGCATATGAATTTTATGAATTTTAAACCATATGGAATGGTTTAGCGAGTGAAGAAATAAAAAATATGTGAACACTATGCCTGAAAGGTTAAATGTTGTAATGTTAAAAGGGTGGCCACACTGAATATTGACTTTTTTTCTCAAAAGATTTTTGTTACTATATATTGTTGTTTGTTTACTTATTCTCATCAATATGATCCAATATTACATGAAATAAATACTTGAATAG